>JBBBDQ010001515.1:1772500-2302154 GCA_037127315.1 Ascarosepion bandense | reverse complement strand
GTGTGTGTGTGTGTGTGTGTGTGTGTGTAGGATTAGACAAGGCAGCCAAACACCGGTCAATTAATAGTAATTATTATAGCTGGAAAGTTTATCTTTGTTGCGTACGAATTTATAATTATCCTTTTCGTTTAAATCATTTATGCATTGTTCATTTTATCAAAATTAATATCTTCCATTCTATGATAACAGTAATTTTCTTTACACACTTTCTTTACTTGAATTGTAAATTTCCTTACACATATAATTAGTTTTTGAACCGGTTTTTATTAAAACTTACTTCTTATTAGATATCCTGAAAAAATTATGACCGGCCGATTTTTAAGAAATAAGTGCTGTGAGAATTTCTTATGGTGGCGATTACCATTAGTTATTTTTTTATTGACAGAAGAACGACTCATTCAGATTTCCAATAACACACGTAGGCACAAATGCACTCTGAAAAATTTCGGTGACTTTAATGCATTCCTTCAAGTACAGATGACCAAGAAGGCAATAATAAAGAATTATATATTTTCGTAACATTCATTTCGAATCTACGTCATCAACCAAAGTCGAGATGATAGAGTTTCCGAATACACGCCTTAGTTGTGATTTCCTTAACAATTTCTGTGGCAGAATAGGATGTGCTCGGACAATGGTGAACTCACATTTATCCTTCTTAAAGCTTAATCTACGCAAAATTCAAAGAGTAATTAAAACTTGACGTACAGATCACTCTTTCGTCAACAATTGCACAAAATATGTTTATCTATCTATCTATCTATCTATCTATCTATCTATCTATCTATCTATCACAATCTGTTCATCTATCTATCTATCTATCTATCTATCTATCTATCTCTCTCTCTCTCTCTCTATCTATCTATCTATCTATCTATCTATCTATCTATCTATTCTAATTCGTTCATTATCTATCTATCTATCTATCTATCTATCTATCTATCTATCTATCTTATCTTCACGTTTCGTACTCTGAGTGAGCAACGTTTTCAAGGCAAATGTGCCTTCGTAAATCCTACATAAAAATGAAACATGTAGGCGAAAATAAAATATCCCTTTTTAATTCATTCTCCTTTTACATATATATATCATCTAATGTTTTTCACACACACTATATTTTTAATATATACACACATTTCATATATATATATATATATATATATATAAACATCTAAAATAAAGTTGGAAGAATCATTTTGCACCATCCCCTTTTCAAGAGTAAATAGAATTCATATATCTATAATTATTGACAAGTTCATTTATATCTAACCAAAAGCTGGTCTAGGGTTACTTTTGAAAACCAAAGTGTAGTTTGTCCTATATATATTAGCAGATGCTATTTTCATACCTAAATTTTATCTTTAAATTGTATCTTTAAATGTAAACACATAAACAACAACACATGTCTATACGTTATGTATGAAAATGTCTTCTTTACACTTATTTTTGAATGGCGCAATGATTATGACGATAGAATTTCTTTTATTTTTTTCTAATGTCTTGAAATGTTTCAGACAAAAGACTATCATTTTTTATGTTATTTGAAACAAGATTGTTATCTTTCCTAGTATTCCCACCAATATTAAAATGTACAATACACTTTAGAAAGGTATTAAACCATCTTTTTTGTCTCCAGTAATGGGTTGAATAGCAAGACAGATTGGGTTCTATAGCCTTGGTTGGCAACCAGTCTACTGCAGAACGTCATACCTACCTACTGCGTGAAAATCTTCTACCTAGTCAGCTATGTCTCGGAAGCCTATCAAATATATCCGCTGCTTTCCGTTGTCTCACTTTCCTTCTAACAATCCTATAAGTTTTAGATTCTTCAGACGCTGTTTTCTCATGACGTGTCCCAAGAACCAGAGCTGTCTCTTCCAAAACTGCTCACATGCTAGGTCCATTGTATCCTCAGCATTTTTCTGTATTACCACATTTCAGCTGCCTCAAGCCCCTCCTTCATTCTGGACGAGAACGTCCAACATTCGATACCATACAGAAGGACAGGTATCATATAACAATCCAGAATTCATATCTTTTACCAGTCAGATTTCTCTCACTATCGTGTACTCTGGCTATTTTTCTAATTCGTCCTTGGCCATGCTAATGCGTCTTTGGATCTCAGTGTCGCATTTTCCATTCTCTGTTAGTACGCTTCCCAGATATTTAAATTTGTTTAATTGTTTTATTTTTGTTTTTTCCGACCTTTAGTTCGCATTTAGAACAGTTAGTCTGCTAATTACCGTACGTGATACACACTTTGGGCAACCATGTCTCGAAAGATACATTATTGAAAGGGCAGGAGATTATCCCGCAGTAAGTGGCCATTGCATTCTGCGGTAGATTGGTTGCTAGCCAAGGCTATAGAACCCAATCTGTCCTATTATTTAACCAATAACTGGGGAACGAGGGTGATTAATACCCTTCCCAAGGGTATTTGTGCGTAACTGAATTCGATTAATGCAACTGAAATTCGTACTCGGCTCTCGAATTTGTCGTTCCGAGTCGATGTACAATGCACCACAACGCATATCCAATGTTTAAAAAAGATGCTAGAACACTGATGTTTAGAAAATTGTATCATCCAGTAAATAGGTGTATTAAGCCTTCTAAAACTCTATCCAGGCATGTATCACGCTTTCCTGAGCCAAATGGCTATTGGTGTTAGCAATGATCGTTCTTTGGTGGGATCAAATATAATTGTTGATCTTTTTTGTACTTTTGTTTTACATACTGAATATCAGCGCGCAGTTTTTAAAACTTATTTTAAACCTTCACTTGGTTGAGTTTAGAATTCAGTGTTTCCATCTTCTAGCCCACCTACCATAGCTTGAGTGATGAAACCTCTCAGCTATTTAACCTATAGATAATGGGCAAAATCTGGGATTCATACCTTTACAAATTCATTTCGAAAATGCCAAACAATATTCTTACCACATAGAAACAAAAACACGTAGCACAGTTTTGAATTCCATAGTTTTTACGAGGAAGAATAGGGTGTGCTTCATTTGTGCTGAATTCAGATTTTACGTTCAAATACGGGTCCAGTATGATGCTCAAAGTTTATCAACGTCAAGAATAGTCACCACCTAGACCGATGATCGCTTGGAAAATATCAGGCTCTGTAAGCTTGGATATGTCGATGGTAATGGGTAATGGAATCGGAATTATTAATTAGAGAGCAGAATTTCAATTGGTTTTGATTCGTTACATTCAATTAATTAAAGGTACCCTTGGGAAATGCATGATTCCACATCTGTTCCCAGCTAAGGATTAATTAATAAGAATTCTTTTACTAAACAATTATTTCCTAAAATATTCTAACAATCTGAAAATATTTTTTGATTTTACTACGATAAGACGTAGAAAACGAATTAAGCAACCAACTGAAATAAGATTTCTACTTCTGAAGAATTCAATCAGTTCTGCTATTTAATCTTTGGGAAAAAATGACCGATTTATACTTTTCGCAATAATATTTGTGAGAAATTGAGTGCAATAACATTGCGTTTGTCGAGACTCTATTACATTACTTGTACATCTGATAGAAAACTAAAAATAACATATTTACATAAATGTCTGCAATGCCTTTATTTCACGACGAAATTAAAATAACATACAATAAACATGCTATTCTACAGTTATATTTAGGACACTGTTCAGAAAAGTCCCTTTAAAAAGACTACAAAAGTTATTTTCTCTTTTTATGATCTTTTGTTCATTTTAAGCTTTCACTCAGTATCTTCAATTTAAAAATTAATTTCAAAGATGAGGGAAAAAACACTTGCATCAGGAATAGCAAATACGCAGACAGTATTTCCTCTGCTTTCTGCTCTGTTGATCTCGAAGCTGTGAATCGATAAAAAGAAAAACCGAGGAACCTCTAATTGATTATTAGCGTCCTGTCAATGCTGAAAAAAAAATTCCACTCAATCCCGTTCATTTCTTAAATCGAAAATCGATTTAAACATTTGTTGATGAAGATCTGCCACTGTAACAATTCTTGAATTCCTTCAAAAGTTTTATTTTATTATTTATTTATTTTATTTATTTATTTAGACAACCTTTTATTCAAGTGACATTTTATGATGGAAGTTATTTTAAGGGATAACATCATATATTGATGATAAACATATTTTTGTATAGTATTGGGTTGTCTAGAAAGTTCGTGTCGATATTGTAGGGAAATTAAAGGACGAAATAAAATCATGACAGCAAATATATCTGTCCGTTTAGTGCCATACATAATACACGCTTGCGTGATCATGTCTCGTAAGAGACATGACTAACTGGGCAGAAATTCAATCGCATTATGTTGCTATTTCTTTCTGCAATAGACTGGTTGCTAAACAAGGCTATAGAATCCAATCTGTCCTGCTATTAAACATATAGTTGGATAGAAAAGACTGTATTTGCGCGTAGGTGAATGCAAACATATCAACTGGAATTCGAACTCGACTCTCCAATTTCTTCTTTCAAGTTAATATTCACTGCCCTGCAAAGCACATCTGCTACATACAACCTTTGACTAAACTAAGTATGAACCATTTTGTTGCAAACCTTTCTGCACTTTTCCTTCAATTTAAACATTCCGTCACCCCAGAATTTCGGATAATGTTTTCTTTCTCATAATTTCTTACACGCAACCACTTTTGCATCTTGGTGGCTTTATTGTCTTCATTGGTTAAAAATAATTATAAAAAGGTTAATTGTCTGAAATAATTTACGTATTTTACCACAAAATATATCGATTTTGATATCTTGAGCATTATTTTTCTGTTAATTTTTTTAATGTTGCTGCTGACATTAAAATTCATCAAGGCAAATATTTTTACGTTACTCCAACTGGACTGTATTCATTCTATCAATGTTAACTGTAAGACACCGTAAGAAGCGAAAATAAATACATTTAATATATTTTGTCTTTTATTTTTTCGGTTTTCAATGGATGAGATATTTATACAACTGTGCTGTGCTGAGACATTTTAGTTAAGATATGCATCATGACTTAAAGCTAGTATATATCATGTCGGTACTTATTTCTTTTCATAACATGAATATCATCTAAAATACATTTCTGGGGCGATCATTTAAGCTTCAGGATAAAATATCTTTAGTGCATAGTAAACTATTTAGCTGAGTCTCATACATAATTTGTGTGTGCATAGATTTGATTTAATGTATATTTTATGTCTAAATATTGCTTCTGGGGGTAACTATTTATTTCTTCCTCATTTCTGAGAATATCGAGTCATTTAAATAATCTGAATGTGCGCAGGGTATGTTCAGTATAATTTTGATCCTGTTGTATTAAACTACATCTCATTTTCCTTTAAATATTCTCGGCAGGATAAATTTCATGTTTGTTTTCACGTGTCTAAATTTCTTTTAAGACCCCAGTAGAGAAATATCTTTATCAATAATTAATTGGTGTAAAATTTTTAATTTAAAATATCTTTTGTTCAACGATTTGTAAAATAACAACAGGGAAATTGAACTATTCATCCATCTACTAGAACGTGTTTCTTTTTAATAAGATATGTTTACAACTAACCTTGTTTCCAAAATATTCAGCATATATATTTGAGTGATGCGAGAATTTGATGTTGTGAAATAGTAAGCAAGCTTGCATTACTTGATCAGTTACGACTGATTCGCGATTTCAATCTTTAATCGATGCGTTATAATTTCATCCTTAGGGCACGCTGGATACGCTATAATTTTGGCTTTGAGATACGCCGGAGATGCAATATTTTCGGGTTTGTGATACGCTAGATACGCTATACTTTCGGCTTTTTGATACACTGGATACGCTATGCTTTTGGCTTTGAGATACGCCGGATACGCTATATTTTTGGCTTTGTGATACACTGGATACGCTATGTTTTCAGCCTTGTGATACACTGGATACGCTATATTTTCGGCTTTGTGATACACTGGATATGCTATACTTTCGGCTTTGAAATACGCCGGATACACAATATTTTCGGCTTTTTGATACACTGGATACGCTATATTCTCAGCCTTGTCATAGACTGGATACGCTATATTTTAGAACCTTGTGATACACTGGATACGCAATATTTTCGGCTTTGTGATACACTGGATACGCTATATTTTCAGCCTTGTGATACACTGGATATGCTATATTTTCAGCCTTGTGATACACTGGATACGCTATATTTTCAGCCTTGTGATACACTGGATACGCTATATTTTCGGCTTTGTGATACACTGGATACGCTATACTTTCGGCTTTGAAATACGCCGGATACGCAATATTTTCGGCTTTGTGATACACTGGATACGCTATATTTTCAGCCTTGTGATACACTGGATACGCTATATTTTCAGCCTTGTGATACACTGGATACGCTATATTTTCGGCTTTGTGATACACTGGATACACTATACTTTCGGCTTTGAAATACGCCGGATACGCAATACTTCGGGCTTTGTGATACACTGGATACGCTATATGTTCGGATTTGTGATACCCTAGTTACGCTCTACTTTTCGGCCTTGTGAAACATCTAAGCTACGCTTATGAAATCACACTAATTACGACAGTGGGAGGGGTTATAAATTAATTCTTTGAAATAATTGAAGTATTTGTATTCTCTTTATATCTTCTTTGAGGTATTGTTGCGAGCATAACGAATATTTATTGTTCAAACATCACAATTAACATCCCACAATTACAATGATCTGTGAATGCTTCATACAGAAGCATTCACAGAATGAATCGTTGTTCAAGGATTTATAAAATTAAGACTAATGTTTCATTTTTAGATATAATCGTTTTATCCCAAACAAAGGAGTACTTCCACCGTCGCGCAGGGGATTATAGTTAGAAGTGAGGGAATACAGAAAGAAAAAAACTATACTAAGGATGTTGAAGAAAGAGTAAGAGAGTGGTGAGAGTCAAGGAAATAGAAGATTGCAATTGACGTTGCACTTAAACATTTAGAGATTGTAGTTATCGTGAACGACGGTATGCAGAAGGGAGTTCCACAGGCAAGAAGTGCGAGAAAAGAAACTGGTGAAAAGAAGTGGAGGTTATATTTGTCTACTTTGGCGGTAAATTCACGAGAGCAGGCCCCGAGGAATAAAGCGGTAAAATTATTTGCAGAAAAGACAGAGGAATGTCATAGGGAAAATAGTACAATCGCTTCTTCTCGTCAATTCTTAGAAATGCTCTCAAATCTGATAGAATTGGATAAACTCATTTCACCTCAAAATGAAATCAGTGTTTTATAATATTCAGTACCTGAAGAGCCAATATAAGACTTTTCGATCATCACCCAAACGGACCCTGATTATTTCCAGTTATGATGATTCGTTGTCGGCTCATGAAGATCTTTGATTTAAAGTCTATTAAGGCGAAACTTTACACAGACTTCAAAAGTAATTCCTAAGTGATCGATCGGTAAATATTGTAATAAAGGTCATTTTCTTGTAACTAAATTGTTGACTTGTTGATTATGTTTATCAGCTTATCTACTTCTATAGATTATTAATTAAGAAACGGAAATAATTTGAAAAGTGCCATTTGTAGATGTGTGTTGAGGTGTAGTGGATAACTGCCCGAAACGAGAAACCGGAGATCGAGTTGAATTTATTGAATTCACAAATATCTTTGAGAAAGGTATTAATATGTCTCTTCTCTCCAGCTATGGGTCTAATAACATAAGAGATTGGGCTCTATAATCTTTATTGACAAACAGTCTACTACACAATATATTGGCAAACTAGTGCGGGCAAATATTTTGTCCTATTAGTCATGTGTCTTTGGAGATATGATTGCCCAAGCGTATTTTTTGTATGGCACTTAACTTATGTATGAATTTCCTCACGGAAAAAATTATTGTTAGTAATTTTTTATCTAAAATGTATTGCTGTTTTTAAATTATTTATCTAAAAAGTGTATTTCTATAATTTGATTGTGTTCATGTTCTTGGTGGTTCACTATTTGCCCATAGCTGAAACCCTAACCGGTGCTATCAATCCGGTTCATAGTTGACCTAGCAAGGACTGGAATTAAAAGATGGTTCCACCCTTGATGGCGGATGTAGTTTAAGTTACAAAATTGTCTGCTCTTTTCTACCTTTAAAAGTGTCAGTTAAAAAAAAAACAAAGCACTATTGCCTCCCAATCTGGGTTGTTACAACCAATCTTCGTCGCCAAGTTGTTGTTGCCTGTTTAGGGCCGGAAGTAAGATACTATAAAAAGAAGGTAGGTTTAAACAGTGTATTAGAATAACAGAACATATATACAATAATAAGTGTTCGTCATAAGCAAATAGAAGTGTACGTCCGAACTGTATTGTTACGCAGCGTCTCAACTGTCTCTAAACTGTCCCTTGATTGTCAAATAACTGCCTCCAGCTACCACTCCGGAAGTCAGGTCGGTGAATATTTATTGCCGGAAGAAGTGTCCATTCCTATAGATAAAACGCCATAAAACTACCCAATCCTCTATTTACAGAGTTGATAAAGTTTTAAGACATTGTGGGTGAAGAATTTTATTCCGACGTTCAAACTCTTTTAGATATTCCTCATTCCGTCTGTATATACATGTTCAAACGATCTTCATTCCTTAGCTCCACGAGTTCAGATATTTACATCTAAGACACTCTATGTCACGTAAACAAGGTTGAATTATTCTCTTTCTAAATAGTATTCTATTGGTAAGAACTGATTTCAACTCGATGATTTTTCACCGGGAACCGTGACATTGTGGAACAGACCCCCGCGAGCATTCCTTTCGTATTCTATTAGTAAGAAAAAAGTTCGAAAAGAACAAATTATTTGCCAGAATTGCTGGATTTTAGAAAATACTCACAGTCACTACAATATTGATCTTTTCAAGACAATGGTTACCCAAACTTATTACACCTGGAATTAGAATAATCTACTCCCATGGACTAAATAAAACATTTGGTTCGAAATTCCACTATCACCTAAGATTTCAGGAATATACAATGGTTAAAAGATCGTGAAGAAGGTAATAAAAATGTGTATAACAGTGCGAATAATGTAAATAGCGTAAATAGTTAAAAATTATCTTTCCAACATAACATCGTAAACTACAATTCATACATAAGCTGAGACAATACCAACCTCTCTACGGTCCTGGGTATGACGGTAAACTGCATCCGGTAACCAGGCCGCTGACTGGGAGTTTTGAAGTGCATAGAACCACCTCTTAATTGCTGTTATTTCCAGGTCTACTCTCACCCGGAGTGGTAGCATCTGTTAGGGTCCTATCTATGGTCAAATTGTTAACCCCCAAACTGAGGTCAAAACACAATGAAAGTATAAAAATACAATTTTATAGAAATATATGCATAAATATAGACTTTAATAGAAACATTCATTTTTGAAGGAAGAATATTAGCAACAACAGATTTTTAAGGAAAAAATATTATCATAACACATTTTTTAAGCAAAAAAAAATTTGCCATAATACATTTTTTAAGGAAAAAACATTACTACCAATACGTTTTTAATACAAAACTAGAAGACATCTTCAGTTTTCTAAAATAAAAAAAAATGAAAAAATAAAAAAATTCATCAAAATCTAACTCAACCTTCTCAGTATAACTAAAAATTAAAATAATACGTTGCAACTCCACTTTTTTGTCATTAAATAAACAACAAAAGTTGATATGCTGTTAAACAAAACTCAAACTTAATCTGTACATGTAGTGGCTCTTAACGTCAGGTAATGTGTAAATGTTAATATATACAGTACCAGCAGTTTAACTTTGTTATTGGATATTGGCTTGGAAAGATGAATCGTAAAGTCGATTTCGAATTCCAGTTGAGTGTGTTACACTCTTTTTCACGAAGATAAACTTGGGAAAGGTATCATCCCATTATTCTTCTCGCAATCTATTGGTTGAATATTATTATATCCTATGTCATACATTATTTGCATTGTCAGACTATCAGATTAATCCAGTTGCAAATTGCTAAATATTCACCAACTTCGGGATTCACCTCAATAGAAACGCTCTGATAAGCGTTTCCCGCTTATGTATACGATCCACTTCTCATTGCACGTGAAAGTGCCATCGATAAACATGATTTTTATGTTGATAACCGATATTTCTTTTGGAACTTTTTTAAGTTTTAGAGGCGGTAATTTCAAAAGCGTCGTCGGCCTTCGAAATCGCTTTAGGTGTCCTGAAATTGTTATAATGTTAATATCGATCTCACCTGTATGCTCCTGACCATGTGATCGATGATTTGCTTCCAACAGAACATTCAGTTAAATCGTCATCAAGATGAAGAATGCAATCCGCGGTTACTTTGGTTGCTAGGATAAACTGATCAATCATTTTCAGCCTTAAACTTAATGTCAACACCAATGTGGATGAATTTTATTTGCTAATTCTAACGGTGGAATGGTACAAAGACTAATACTTATTTTATAGAACTATATGAATGTCCTTGATTAGATGGTCTCTGACTTATTAGAGTCGTAATTCAATTAATAGACTAGCAAGAGTCCCCTAAATTATCTGGTTGAACTATAGCGGTGGAATGGTACAAAGACTAATACTTATTTTATAGAACTATATGAATGTCCTTGATTAGATGGTCTCTTACATATGAGAGTCGTAATTCAATTAGTAGAATAGCAAGAGTCCCCTAAATTATCTGGTTGAACTCTAGCGGTGGAATGGTACAAAGACTAATACTTATTTTATAGAACTATATGAATGTCCTTGATTAGATGGTCTCTTACATATGAGAGTCGTAATTCAATTACTAGAATAGCAAGAGTCCCCTAAATCACCTGGTTGAACTCTAGCGGTGGAATGGTACAAAGACTAATACTTATTCTATAGAACTATATGAATGTCCTTGATTAGATGGTCTCTTACATATGAGAGTCGTAATTCAATTACTAGAATAGCAAGAGTCCCCTAAATCATCTGGTTGAACACTAGCGGTGGAATGGTACAAAGACTGATACTTATTCTATAGAACTATATGAATGTCCTTGATTAGATGGTCTCTGACTTATGAGAGTCGCAATTCAGTTAATAGAATAGCAAGAGTCCTCTAAATCATTTGGTTGAACTCTAGCGGTGGAATGGTACAAAAACTAATACTTATTCTATAGAACTATATGACTGTCCTGGATGTCCTCAATTTTATTGACATGTGTATCATATTTTGGCAATTGAACGTTCTGGCCTTCTTTACCATTCATAATACCTGTATGTAAAAGGACACATTGCCCAGTGGATATAGACGTTGGTTAGTTCCAGTAACTTGAACCAAAATATTGTGAGTTCAATATCAGGCTACAGCGTGATGAACAAATTACTTTAAGAGTTAAATTAAAGGGAGATAACTACATAGCTACCAGAAGTAATATAGCACATGGAATGATAATGATATACTCCAGTGATGGTAATAAAGGGGTCGGAGTTCTTAGCACCTGAAGAAGTTAGCAGCCTACAACGGTCGAAACAGCATAATCTCAAAACTGGACCCTCACAAAGCGAGTGTTGGGGATAGAATCCCAGTCATAGTTTTGAAGAATTGTCCCCCTAAACTCTCCTCTATCCTTTCTAAGCTCTACAACCTCTGCCTATCTTCCTCCTGCTTTCCTGCCTGTTGGTGAACACTGGTGAACCACTGGACCCCGCAAATTACCGCACCATCAGCCTTCTTCCGATCTTCGGCAAAGTGTTCGAAGCAATTATCAATGCCGAGGTCGTTCAGCATCTCACAGCCAACGGGCTCCTCTCGGACAAACTGTATGGCTTCCGCTTCACCAGGTCCACTGCTGACATGCTAACGACCCTCACCGAGTATATATACCAGGCTCTCGACAAGAATGGTGAAGCCCGAATCGTCGCCTTGGATATCTCTAAAGCATTCGACAGAGTATGGCTTGCCGGCCTTCTACGGAAACTGCGAAGCTATGGCATAACTGGACTTTTGTTGGACTTAATCAGGTCATTCCTCTCTAACCGCACACTGAAGGTGGTATTAAACGGACATGCCTCCCAGAACTACCCTACAAACGTGGTTGTACCAAAAGGCTCTATCCTAGGTCCTACGCTCTTTCTAATCTATATCAATGATCTCCCCGATACCATAAGATCACAAGTAGGCATGTACGCCGACGATACTACAGTTTACTCTCGCCTCGATCAAAAATCTGGTGTAGGTGACAAGGCGACCCTCGCTGCCGAGTTTGAGAAGGACCTCCAATCCGTAAGAAATGACTCGTAAAATTCAATTCTTCCAAAACGAAGCTGCTGCCAATTAACCACCACAGACAACCGCACCCCCTCCCATTAGCATGGAATAGGCTTGCCTCCCAGAGAGTAAATCACTACTCAGCGGACCTCAAGTGGAACGACTACGTTGAATCCATTGCTAAATCCGCAGCTATGAAAATCGGCTCTTTGTGCAGGGCCCGGAAATTCTTTCCGCCTGAATCTATCCTGAATTATATAAATCCACCATCTGACCGTGTATTGAGTACTGCTGCCACATCTGGTTGGGGACCCCTTCTATTCTCCTCGGGGTTCTTGACAAAATACAGCGAAAAAACTGTAATGTGATTGATACTGATTGGCTGACTGCCTGCAGTGTCTCTTTCACCGGCGTGACGTGGCTTCCCTGTGATATAAATACTATCATAGCTTCTGCTCTGACTAACTTAAATCACTGGTGCCCACTAGATGTGAATTTGCGCGAGATACTAGTTTGGCAACTAGGTCCCACCCTTTTACAGTGAAAGCGATGAAATGTAACCGCAATTTCTACTCCAACAGCTTCTTTCTTCGCACTTCCCGCCTATGGAATTCCCTACCGCATTCTTCCTTCACCGACGGCTACAACCTCCAGGAGTTTAAATGTAAGGTCAATAGACACCTCCTAACACACTAACTCACATCCACTCTCTCCAACTCTCTCCCTATGTACATCCTAAGCCGGCTATCACCCTCCTTCTGACATTTCCTATACCCAATCCCTCTATGTAACCTCCTGCGCTATAGTGGCAGTGGAATGCCTTGCTTGGGGTGACACGAATAAAAACAAAAAAATAAAAATAAAAAATCGTCGTAAACGTGGTCGAAAAGATGAAGACAATCTAAGTGTAAGTTATACCTCATCCCAAAAGTATAGACAAATAATGTTAGGTCATATCTGTCTACTGCAGAAAGTCACGGCTGCCTACAGTTTGTAATCATCTGCCTGGTCAGTCATGAATCAGAAGAGGCAAGATCTTCAGTTTATAATAATTTCAATAAAATATCGGTCACGTTTTAATCACTTTTCATGATGCAGTCACTTAATCAGAATATTTTATACCTGAGAATTCTTCTAACAGAAGAGGGAAAGTGCGAAAGAGAGATCCAAAGGCAAATTGGCATGGCGAATGATACGTTCCAGAAGTTGAGTAGAGTATTAAGAAACAGGAACACTTCGCTATAAACAAAGAAAATTGTATTGGATTGCTATGTGACGCCAGTTCTTCAATATGGCAGTGAATGCTTGGCAATATCATCAAAGATGAAAAAAAAAACTTGAAGCAACTTAAATGTGGTTCTACAGAAGAAAGCTGCGAATGTCATGAACCGAGCATGTGAGCAATGACGAGGTTTTGGAAAGGATTGAAACGAAAAGGAAATTAATAACGAGCATCAGGAAAAGACAGCTGAAGTTTTTGGGATATGCAATGAGGAATAGGGCTTAAAGAACCTGATACTAACAGGCCAGATAGTGGAGAAAAGAGACAGGGGAATGCGGCAGATAACATATTCAAAAGGCCTGATCAAGTGGATGACAAAACAAGGGTTGTGTGGTGCAACAGAAGAAAGAGTGCTAAGAGCCACTAGCGATAGCGAGACATGGAAAGCCATGATCACATACGTCTTGAAAGGACAGAGCACCTAGAAGAAGAATGGTTGGTCTGATTTTTATTATAAGATGCACTGAGATTGGAAAGCGAAATAAGAACTATAGAACCTATCCGGCGAAATATAGCCGGATAGGTTCTATAAAAGTTCGTTTTAAAATTATGACAACGGCACCAACCTGACGAAGAGGGGGTGGAGAACGGACGAAACATTGTATGGACAATAAACTCTTACGAATGTACTACTCAGAATTCCAAAGCAGATAATAACGATTATTATTCGTCTAAAAAATGTGATATAAAACAATGTCAGTTTTTCACTAATTCTAGCCTACTCGGCCAAATTCTCTTTACCTGAGCGGTTCCTAATCGGTTGCTGTCCATGGCTTACTGGTTTAGACGTAATGGCGGTAAACTGCACCCCTACACAACACGTTCAGTCAGTAAGTAGACGAGGTAAATATCTGTTCTGGCGAAGACAGTGATGCTTCATAAAACCTAATTTATAATTGAAAATAAGTGTTGAATTTGTATGGCTGATTCCTTCAATCATAAAACCCAGGAAAAAAATACAACACCTCTACAAAGGACATGATGATGAACCATTTCCAAATATTACACATGTCACTGCCGACTTAGCACTGTTAAACTGTTACAAGATGACTTCTCAATGCTCAGCGAGATGTTAGAGAAAAGAACAAATCAGCCTTGTAACGTAAATAGATGCTTGTTGGACATGCGTGAGTGTCACTAAATTAAAGATTTTCATTCTTCAAAATAAAATACTGGGAGAGATATCAACTTTCTTTCATATATTTATATATATAACACAAATATATATAATCTGATTATTTTTATTTGTTCTATTATCCTTATGCTTGTTGCTAATATCACAACGTCAATATGGCCGCTAGACTTTTTAGGTGTTTGTTGATTCTGCTAGCTTTTAAAAGAATTTCAAAATTAACTAGTTATTTAATTTACGGAAGTAGTTTCTACACACCTAGAGATGCCTGGAATTGTTTTTATTTCATATTGCTTACGGCTATATCACGTTGAAACACGATCACCATACTTAAGAAACGTTGTGTCCGGTCATTGACTAATAAGTATGAGCGCTTGGAAATACTAGGTGTTGTAAGTTAAAATGAGCGGAGGATGTAAACTAAAACAACCTTGAATAAAAGTTCAGAGAGTCTGGTTCCAATTCTAATTAGGTTCGTATTGATTGTGGGAAAGCTAAGAGATATTTCTTCTCACGCTAATCAGCGTTTGATTTATACTAAGGTTTCACGGTTGAAATAAAAGCATTAAAATTTTCATATATTTGTCAATAATATCCAAGTCTCTTTCTTCCTTTAATAAAGATTTTTGTATGTCAATAATCGCTGATTTTTTAAAGTAATTTTTTACGTTTAATAATAAACGTATAACTGGAAAGAATATGTCTAAATGTCCGAAAACCTGGTAGTCGTCTGTTGACATTTCCACTTAAAAATCCTGCCAGGATTCGTCATTAGCTCCACAATCTGAATAATATAAGATACGCAGATGATTCAGTGCTGATAGTAGATACAGTAAAAAAGCTACAATACCTCCAACAGAAAAGTGGAAAGAAAGTACTATATATCCATGACAATAATACAGAATACATGGTAATCAATAAAAACAGGAGTCCAAAATGCCAATTACGAGTTAGGGATACCAAATTTAAACAAGTGCAGAAATTTATATACCTGGAATGTGTTCTAACAGAGATTAGAATGTGCTATACGGATATCTGAGGGCTCATTGGCAGGGTAAGGAAGCATTCCAAATGCGAGAGAGGAATATTTAACTGGAATTAAAGAAGAGAATACAGGATTGTTATCTGATGTCTGTCTTTAGTATGGCAGTGAATGATAGACAATAAAATCGAAGACGAAGAAAAGAATTTAACCAAACGAAATGTGGTTCTACAGAAGTATATTGAGGTTGCCATAAACCGAACACGTGAGCTATAACGAGGTTTCAGAATATGATGAAGGGCCTGGAGAACCTGACCATTAGGGATGGAGAGAGGGGAAGAGAGACAAGGGGAAGAAAAGCACAACATACTTGATGGATTTGAACATATGAGTGGTGAAGTGGAGATTGAGTAGAAAAACACGAGAAAGGGCATTAAGAGCGACAAACGATAGGGACATGTGAAGGGCCATAGTCGCCTACGTCCTGAGGAGATACGGCATATTAAAAAAAAAGAAGGCTGAAGAAGTTTCGTTTCACAGTTTCTTCAAATTCTGGAGATTAGATTGTACGACGTAGTGTCTAAATAAAATTGTTTTGTACAAAGATTGACTCTGTTTTATTGCCGATTGTAGAACAAATACGCGTCTTTTTGCATTATATCGGTTGCCTTAACGCAAATTCATGCTGTAATTGTTTCGTCGGTATTCAAACAGATATAACGAATTAATACGGTTGCAGATCACTAAATATTCACCAACTTCGGGATTCACCTCAATAGAAACGCTCTGATATGCGTTTCCTGCTTATGTATACGATCCACTTCTCATTGCACGTGAAACTGCCAACGATAAACATGATTTTTATGTTGATAACAGCGATTTCTTTTGGAGCTTTTTTAAGTTTTAGAGGCGGTAATTTCAAAAGCGTCGTCGGCCTTCGAATTCGCTTTAGATGTCCTGAAATTGTTATAATGCTAATATCGATCTCACCTGTATGCTCCTGAACATGTGATCAAGATGAGGAATGCAATCCGCGGTTCCTTTGGTTGCCAGGATAAACTGATCAGTCATTTTCAGCTTTAAACATAATGTCAACACCAATTTGGATGAATTTTATTTGCTAACTCTAGCGGTGGAATGGTACATAGACTAATACTTATTTTATAGAACTATATGAATGTCCTTGATTAGATGGTCTCTGACTTATGAGAGTCGTAATTCAGTTAATAGAATAATAAGTGCCCCCTAAATCATCTGGTTGAACTCTAAGTGACTCCCGATCCAGTTAATCATTATCCGAGAGCATCCGAAAGTTTATATATATGATAGGTTTATTCAATCAAAAGCTATTTGAAACACTGAGAAATACACAAATGCCTAAGAAAAAAACTCTCTCTCTATCTCTCTCCATATATATATATATATATATATATATATATATATATATATATATATATATATATATTATTCTACGTCTACGGCACGGCTCAGAGTTTCATGAAATATGCAATCATCAGATGCATATTTCAAACTACCAGTTTAAAAGTAAAAACTTGTCATCTTAAAACCATATCAAGAATTGAAATTTGCTTCAAAAAATAATTAAATGACCGCCTACCGTGAAAGAACAAAATGCTTACTAAGATTGTCAGACCCACATTGATAGAGATCACTCATTACGTATGGCTATTTCATTCTTTCTTCCTTTCTTTCTTTCTTTCTTTCTTTCTTTCTCTCTTTCTTTCTTTCTCCGGCAATGTTTCTTTTAACAAATATGAATTTAGCCCCATTTTATATTTTGCTCCTTACAATATATATATATATAATTTATGATATCCTATAGTTGTGGTGTAAAATTGTCAAATATCTGTGAGAGAGCGTATGAAAATATTGAAGTGGACGCTGAAATCAACCTTATGAAATCTCTGGATGTTAACCGCAACCTATATAAACACACACACACACATCCAAACACACACACACATACACACACACACACACACACACACACACACACACACACACACACATATATATATATATATATATATATATATATATATATATATATATCTGTTGCACTCAAGATCCACAGGTTTCAAAATGTTGATTTCAACGTGCACTTCAATAAGGATTTGTGTGTGTATATCTGTTTGTCTATGTGCATGCGCGTATATATATAAAAAAATCTGTGTCAGTTTGTGCTCATAGGTATATATATATATATATATATATATATATATATATATATATATATATATACAAAAACACGGAGTCTAAACCGTACTGACGAGCTGTAATACAGCGAAACAGATCTGTCTTCGGATGACTATAGTATTTACGCTCTCACACCCTGATTGAGCACTGTGGAAGAGTGGGAGGCTTTGTAAACTAGTTACCCCGGCTTATACGCATCGCTCATTCGATAATGAATTGGATCACCTAGCTATTGGGCGTGTTTATACGCGCTAAAAGGCTTGCTTTCTTCTGCCGAACGCTCGTGGGCTAGGGTTAGAATCGCCGACTGACGCCGATTCGGTCGGGTTTCAATCCTGGGTTAGGAAGCGAACGGACTCTAAGCCATACTGATGAGCTGTGGTATTCATTCCCTCGACTCTTTTCAGGGGCCACTCTTCCGCATAATCTAAAAAATTGACTCTCAATTTTCTTACGTTTTGTTAAGTATCTATCTATCTATCTATCTATCTATCTATCTATCTATCTATCTATCTATCTATATATATATATATATATATATATATATATATATATTATAAATTATGTTTTAGAACATGTACATCATATGTTTGTTTCAACGTTGGGTTTCCAACATTTCGTTAGGAAGAAAAAGGAAGAGTTGGATTTATCCGCTGTTTATATTTGGTTAGTTGTTGTTGTAGGGTTGGTTGGGGTTATTGATAATGAAGGGAACGTGACTTCCGTTTTGACCGTTAGACTTTTGAAGAACTTGGTGTGTAAGTGCGAAATTGTTGATTAATGGCATTATCTGTTGGAATATACTTTTTTATCGGTCGGGTATATCTTTTGGTTAGAATTTCGAAGAAAGTGATGTGTGGAGGGGTTTGATTACTTGATCAATTTTGTGTGTTTGTGTGGAGGTTTTTTGTGTGTGATTGGGGAACTTATCTTGTTTGTTGACCTTGTTGTACTCACTGGGATATATATATATATATATATATATATATATATATATAATTTCAAACTTTACGGGATCTTTAACATTATGGAATATTTAAAAATTTGTTTGACCGCGTGTGTAGATCAAGAAACCGGAGGTAAGTGTGTTAAAAGAAAATGAAAGAAAATAGTACCGACATTAAAAGAAAAAGAAGTAGGTAATGAAAAAGCAGAAAAGAAAAAAGAAAAATAGATAGATAGATAGATAGATAGATAGATAGATAGATAGAAACCTGGATGTATTATCACGCACACACTCAGATACACAGAACCATTCACACACGCACACATACATATATTATAGCTACACACACAGTCACAGACACAGACACAGACACACACAGACACATACACCCCCCATATATATATATATATATATATATATTAAAATTATTGTACACAGAGATCAACGATATTTGGTTAGAGAATCTTCTTTATGCATTTCCATCATTTTTAATATATTTGAGCTCTGAACTCTCTCTCTCTCTCTCTCTCTCTTCCTCTTTTTCTCTCAGCTATGAGTCTTTCCTTCACTTATTGACCTTAAAGCCTTAAAATACTTTTTGATAATACTGTAAATGCCAGTCCTTTAATTTGTACATTTCACATTACAATTATTTTAATAGTTGAATTATATTTAATAAAAACCTGTTTTTTTATTCTCAGCAATAATTAATTAATGCAATCTAATGTCATATGCAGGTAATACAGTAACGGTTACTTAAAATGACGATTTTCTCCCAGGGCAAGAATCCCTAATCTTAACCATCTGTTCAAAGCTTGAAATCCTCTGTAATCCTAAAAACGTTTAAATATTCTAAAAACATCATCGAAAATATTCAGCAGTTGATTTACTTTAAATCGTAAACGAATATCTTGTATGCTTTCTTCAGAGAGAGACATTTTATCTGAGTATCTCCCTAACTATAGGACTCATTCATTGGACTTCGGGAAACATTCTTAAAGAAGCATGCCACCTATTCAATGAAATAAAATATAAAATCTATATTTACAAACGTTTCAAGAATTGCAGCCTCGAGACATATTTGACTGAACGTGTTAAATCTCCGTCTACATTCTGACGTATCCTAAAAATGATATCTATATTTACAAATGAATCAAGGATTGTAGCCTTGTGATATTTGACTAAACGTATTAAATTGCCGTTTACGTTCTGACGTATAAATAATGTAAGAACTATATATAAAAATTACTAAAGGATTTTAGCCTTTTAATAGATTCGACTAAACGTATTAAATCTTTCTTGACGTTAACCAGTCAGTTAAGTTCCATACGTGATACAGACTTTGGCCGATCATGTCTCGAAGGAGACATGGCTAACTGGGCAGAAGATTATCCCGCAGTAGGTTGCCATTGCTCTCTGCGGTAAACTGGTTGCCAGCCAAGCCCATAGAACCAAATCTGTTATTTAACCCATAACTTGAGGGAAGTGACGGATTAATAGCTTTCCCAAGGATATTTGTGCGTAAGTGAATGCATGGAATTTAACTGGAATTCGAACTCGGCTTACCGATTTGTCGTTCCGAGTCGATATCCACTGCACCACAAGGCACATTATCATAAAAATGTAAGATCTATATTTACAAATGACTCAAGGTTAGAACCCTTGTGAGATATTTGACTAAATGTATTAAATCTCCGGTTATGTTCTGATGTATGGTAAAAACATGAGATCGATTTTACGAATAACTCATTTATTGTAGTCTTATGATAGACTTGACTAAACTTACTGACTTTCTGTTTGCGTTCTGTCTTAAGTGAAATTACAGCGAGTAAATTGCTATCTCAGTGTTTACCCTAAGGCATTTGTATTTTATGATCAGAATTAGATTTTGCGAAGTAGCGTCTTTTAATCAGCCACTCACTTGACTTAATGGAATAACATTTATAAGTAAATTACATTTGTAGGTCAAGTGTTACTTGGACCGTTTTTACAATTCCGAGCATATGTCAAATGCCACCGGACTGAAGTTAATTCTTAATTCATTTCCCAGTATTTCTACACACCGAGACGTCAAAAATAGAAACGCAACGTGGGGTATACAGCCGGTGGTTATAAAGAACTCTTTGATGCCTAAAAGAAATGCACATGTTCACGTTTGAGTTGATTGATTTTAGTTATCTTACCTTGTTGGCTTATTTAACGTCTTAATATTTCTGTTTTTATGTATATTGATAATATTTGCTTCTTTCAGAAATAGGTATATATCGACCATCTGGGTAGGAGTAGTAACACACTTTGTTCATAACAGTATTTGTCTATCTCTTAGTTTTTTACTCAGCTTTTGTATTTGAAGGCACCTTTGGATAATTGCGTCATATTTTGCACCGCCTATTACCACATTATCCAGATATTAAAATTAATATACAGTATTTACATTATTCGGTCCATTGTTCTCATCTTTGTTGCCATTTGTACGACGTTTCGGCCGTTGTACACTCCAAACTTATTCAGGTGCTAAGAATTTCGAACCGAAACTATTATTACAATCACTTTCTCATTCCTTGCGTAGTAATGCCTTTTTTGGAAGTCATGAGTTGTCTCCCTCTAACCCTGCAAGTAACTTGTTCACCACTGCCGTAGCCTAGTATTGAACTCATACTTCTTTGTGTCAAGTCACAGGAACAAACCAACGTCTATATTCACTGGAGAAGAAGGACAAGAACAACTAAATTTTGGGGACTTATTACCCTTTTTTACCTGTGTTCATATTTTTTTATGTTAATGAGTTTCTCTAGTATTTGTTATATTAATGGTTTTCTATAGTATTTTTACCAGAGATCATATTGCATTTTTAACACAATTGATTTTCTCTGGCTCTCCGTATTACTTGTTCCCATATTGTGTTCATCTCTATGTTTGGTCGGCTTAGGAGATCTTTGAGGACACTTCTCCAAATACTGTAAATACTCTAATTACTACCTCATCTCAGAAATATAGACATATACTAAAATTAATGTGAGTCACGTTTGACGTTCCAGATTTTATTTAAGAGTCCTTTGTTCTGAGATTTTAAATTATTTAAGGCCAATATAAACCTAATTTGTCTTTTCCTTATATTACGCATGACTTTTTTCCTCGTCTTCATCCTCTCCACTACCTCGTCGTTAGTCACATGCTCAGACCATGGTAACCTCAGCATCCTCTTTTAAAACCACATCCCCTCTACTTCTCTTTCATTCTTTAGAAGATTGTCCAGCATTCACTGTCATACAGAAAAACAGATACCACATGGCAATACAGAATTCTCTTCTTGTTTCCAATGAGATTTTCCTGACTTTCAGTACTCTGGTTACCGTTTGAAATGCGTCCTTGGTCATGCAAATTCGTTCTAGCACCTCAATGTCTCCGAACTGCAGTTGACATTTTTGGGTCCTCTTTTTGCTGATAACCATACATTCAATTTTCCTTATCCTGTACAACTATTTTAAGTCTTTTTTTCTCATTAACCGCCCTAGAAATTTAAAGTGTCTCTTTCTGATGTTAAGTGTAAGTCTCTTTTTTTCCATTTATTCTAAAACTTTGTAAATGCTCTTTTGTTAGTTTACTCTATGCCATTTTTTCACCATAAAAGCTATTTGAAATAAAAGATATATATTAAGAAAATGCCTAGAAAATACTAAATTATGAAAGCTAAGAGATTTTCCGTGCCACTCTCAGCAAATTTCGCCTGAGGAATAACAAAATAATAGTTATTATTATGACTGAAAAGGGGGTTTATTGTAGATATGAAATGTACATATATTTATAATATATAAGCGCATTTATCCTTATATTAAAATCTAATCCTACTGAGATCAAACAACCACTTCTCTGATAATATAAAGAATGGATTTTATGAAAATTGTTTTTCATCTGAAAATCAAAATGAAATCGTCTTAATACCCTATATTCAAAACTTATCCTTATCCCAAGTGAAATTGTATTGCAAATTATTAATAAAATTTCAAAGTTTGCATACCTGGATATACTGGACAACTTAGGCAAATTTTTAAATTGACCTTTTCGATTGCATGTTATCACATGCTGACAGATTCACATGTAAATTTTAATCAAACAGAAAATTTAAAAGTACACAGTTAATGTTTCTGATAAAGGTTCTTTTAATAGCTACGTCTTAGGTCACAGCTAATGATCGAATGTTGTGTGCGTATATTTTGAAAAGTCTTTCAGCTTATGAGACGTAGTCGGGTATCATTGTAAGCTATATCCAGTTGTGAGGAAGTGGTGGTCTTTCGAAGTGTAAAACCACCTCTTAATTGCAGCTTTTTGCAGGTCAACCCTAACCCTATCTCGTTTCACCTCTTAAGACTTCAGATATTTGGCAAATAATGATCCTTCAAACAATAACAAAACATTATGAAAGTATAAAAAAAACATTATTATCTATAAAAAAACAACAATACATATTTATAATTAAATAATCAACAATAGCTATTCATATATTGAGTTGAAGTCATAACATTCTGTTCAAACTATTTACATTTCGGCATTAAATCTTAACCCTTTTATCCCCTCATCTGGGTTCTGCGTTCCTGGCTACCTTCCCCTCTTCAGGAAGGGCTCCAATGTTCATATGCATGGGCTTGGTGTCTATGTCAGCGAACACCTTCCTTTAGCTAGGGTGTCATCTTTTGAATCCCCAGATCATTCTTTCATGTGCTTCCGCCTCTCACTTCTCAGCTCGATTAGCTATATTTTCTTTCTCTACCGCTCTCCTTCCTCCCCTGACTGTTCGTTACTTGACATCATTTCTGACAATATTGACAAAGCCATTTCTACCCATCCCTCTGCCCATGTATTCGTGTTTGGTGACTTTAACGCCCACCACACTGACGCACTGACGCTGCTGGTGTCCACACCATGAACTTTTCAATCACCCAATCCCTTACGCAAGTAGTGGACTTCCCCACGCGTTTCTCCGACAACCCTAACGGAAGGGACTCACTTCTAGACCTCTGCTTCACTTCCATCCCAGACTCTTGTACTACCAGACAACTCTGCCCACTTGGAAACTCTGACCACACTGTAGTGTCCGTCAATATTTCACTCCACTCCCGCCCGACCCATGAAACACAGACAAGTAGAATATCCTACTGCTATCAAAGAGCAGACTGGGATTCGTTCCGAGACTTCCTCTGTGACATCCCTTGGAACAACGTTTTTAGTCTTCCCATTGAAGAATGTGCATCCGAGGTCTCCTCCTGGGTTAAGGCTGGCATCGATGGCTTCATCCCTGCTAGGAAATTCCAGCTTAAATCTCATTCGTCTCCATGGTTCTCACCCGCTTGCTCGGCTGCCATTGCCCACAGGAATCATTTCTTCCGACTCTATCGTAACTATGCGTCGGAACAAAACAGGCGCCTTTTCACTTCAGCTCGTAATAAGTGTAAAAGGATACTTAACGAAGCTAAGATGTTGTTTGCTGCCAGAATGAAGCAACGCATAGCATGCTCTAAATTCGGCTCTAAAGACTACTGGCGACTCTGTAAAAGAGTACTTAACAAGAGCAAGTCCACAATACCCCCGCTAATCAACAAATTTGAGGTCCTCACCTCCCCAGCAGATAAAGCTGAATGTTTTGCCCGCAGATTCTCGAACAATTCGAGTCTGGACTCATCTGGAGTTTTTACACCCGACTTCTCACCTAGAACCGAGGCACAACTGAATGATGTCCACATTACACCTTCGCTTGTCTCTAAGATAATCTTAAAACTTGACCCTCACAAAGCGAGCGGTGGTGAAGGAATCCCAACCATAGTCTTAAAGAAATGTGCCCCTGAACTCTCCTCTATCCTTTCTAAGCTCTACAACCTCTGCCTATCTGCTTCTTGCTTTCCTGCCTGTTGGAAATCTTCCTCTATAGTTCCTATATTTAAAAACACTGGAGAACCCTCTGACCCTGCAAATTACCGCCCTATCAGCCTTCTTCCGATCTTTGGCAAAGTGTTCGAAGCCATTATCAACGCCGAGGTGGTTCAGCATCTCACAGCACACAGGCTCCTCTCGGACAAGCAATATGGTTTCCGCTTCACCAGGTCTACTGCTGATATGCTAACGACCATCACCGAGTACATATACCAGGCACTCGACAGGAATGGCGAAGCTCGAACCGTTGCATTGGATATATCTAAGGCGTTCGACAGAGTTTGGCATGCTGGCCTTCTATGTAAACTGCGGAGCTATGGTATAACTGGACATTTGTTTGAACTAATCCAGTCATTCCTCTCTAACCGCACAATGAAAGTGGTATTAAACGGACATGCCTCTCAGAACTACCATACAAACGCAGGTGTCCCCCAAGGCTCCATCTTATGTCCTACACTTTTCCTGATATATATTAATGATCTCCCTGATTCCATAAGAACCCAAATAGGTTTGTACGCCGATGACACCACAGTTTACTCTCGCCTCCAACAAAAATCTGGTGTAGGCGTCAAAGCTAAACTCGCAGCCGAGATTGAAAAAGACCTCCAATCCATATTGGACTGGGGTAAGAAATGGCTAGTAAATTTTAATGCTTCTAAAACGAAGCTACTGTCAATTAACCATCATCGACAATCTCACCTACCTCCCATTAGCATGGACCAGGCTTGCCTCCCAGAGAGTAAAACACTACGCCTCCTTGGTCTCACACTTTCAGCGGACCTCAAATGGAATGACTATATCGAATCCATTGCTAAATCCGCTGCTATGAAAGTCGGTTCTCTGTGTAGGGCCCGGAAGTTTTTTCCGTCTAAATCTATCCTGCACATTTACAAATCTATCATCCGCCCGTGCATTGAATATTGCTGCCATATCTGGTCGGGTGCCCCTGCTGTTCTCCTCGGGCTTCTCGATAAGGTTCAGAGGAGGGTCTGTAATGTGATAGATACCGACTTGGCAGACCGCCTGCAGTCTCCCACCGGCGAGACGTGGCTTCCCTGTGTCTCTTCTATAAATACTTTCACGGCTTCTGCTCCGATGAACTTAGATCACTGGTGCCCCCTAAATACGAATTTGCACGAGATACTAGATTAGCAACTAGATCCCACCCTTTTACAGTGAAACCGATAAAATGCAGCCGTAACTTCTACTCCAACAGTTTCTTTCCTCGCACTTCCCGACTGTGGAATTCTCTTCCAAACGATTGCTTCCCCGACGGCTACAATCTCTAGGAGTTTAAATGTAAGGTCTTATAGACACCTCCTAACACACTAACCTGCTCCCATTCTATCAAGCACTCTTCCCATCTGCCCGACCCTCATCCTCGCTATCCTTACTCATCTGTCACCTGTCTCCTGACATTCCCTATGTCTATCCACTCCTTCTCTTTACCTTCCCCTATGTAGCCCCATGCGCAATAGTGGCAGTGGAATGCCTTGCTTGGGGTGAGATGATTAAAAAAAAAAAATTAAATCACCTGTAGAGTTCAATATGTCGTTTAAGAAAATCAACCAACTCAAAGGAATTTTACAAAACCGAACGGACGCACAGATTAACTGATATTGAGGAAGAAACGTTCCTGAGAAAAACGAACAAATAAAAGAACATGATAATTACATATAGTGCATGAATAATTAGCATATTGAAAAGAAATAATCTATATCTATAAAAGTGACGAGGGTGGACGCTGTGTCAGTATTTGTTTGTTTGATAGCGCCTGCATCTTGCTGTCTAGCTCGACGGGTGTTGCGCTCAGATGTAGATCAAAATTTTAGAACGCTAACGACATCTTGAAAATTTTCAGAAAGTCAAAATGAGGGGTAGAAAAATATATATTATCATCCCACAAAGTTAGTGATCAATTTATGTATTGATTACAATATAGAATCGATCACCCAACATTATATTATCTATATCTCTATATGTTGCCCCTCCCCCTCTCACCCCCTCCATTACATTGTTATCTACATCTATAAAAGCGACGAGGGTGGACGTTGTGTAAGTATTTGCTATGTAAATACATCATATGATTTTATTCTTATTATTCCTTAAACTACCCGACTGAAACGGGATTAAAGAATGTAAAATGTGATATAAAAGAAGTTTTAATTGGGAAAGGATATAACTGATGAAGTCAATATTGCTGAAACGGCCAGAAAAGATTCAGAAATCAAACATGTATTAATTATTTGAATATTATGTTCAAATTTTGTCAGGTTTTAACAAATTTGCGTCTTTAACATTTCTTCTTCTGGATCATGGCTCAGCACAACTTCCGGTGTAGGTCTGTGTAAACTGACTTTTCTCATCTGCTAGTCATTTACACTATCTCATTAGGAAGGTTATGAGATGCTGTCCTCTGCACTTCTTGCATTTAAAATATCCTGTCTGGGTTAACTTTTCTAACTCTCCATTCTTCATTAATACAGTATAAGCTTTCTTTTGTGCTTCAACTTTCTATAAAACTTTGTAATTTTGCGTTAGACAAGTTATGGTGTCGATTTCCTCTGTCCCCGCTTTCCGTTAATATGTCATTTCTCTAAGACCCCATTGCTCATTAATTAAATATAAGTGTGCTTGTTGGCTTCCATTTTCTCTGAACTTTGTAATTGCGCATTAGATTTGTCATACGTCGCTTTCCTCTGTCTCGTTTGCCTTTAATATGTCCTGCCGGGTTAATTTCTCTAAGCCCCTGATTCTCATTAACTACATGTAAGTGTCCTTTCTGCTTCCATTGTCTCTAAAACTTCGTAATTATGCGTTAGATGGTTATGCGTCGCTTTCGACTGCCTCGATTGATTTTAATATGCCCTGCCCAAGGAAACTTCTTTTAGAGCCCGTTCCTCGTTAATAAGTGTACTTTTGCTTTCATTTTCTCTTATATTTTCTTCAATACTTCCATTTCCCGTCTATTTATTCTTAACCTAATTCTGTAGAACACCTTTTCTGTTGCCGTTTGTGGGTAGACTGTCAAAAATTCACTGTTATATAAGAAGAACAATATTAATAAAAGTACCAGAATATATATACACTATCTCAATGCTCCTTCGGATTTCGGTGCCAGATGTTTGTCCACTGTTAAATCCCTCCTCAGATATTTATTTATGTCTTAGTACAATTGATTTTCATTCCTTTATTCTCGCTTTACTTTACAAGCTTCAGTAGAACTTTTGTGATCTTCATTTCTGTGATCATGTCTAATATTATCCACCCAGTAATGTGTCATGATACAAATATTAATTCCCTTTGAATTACATCAATATAAAGAATGAATAAATCTGGTCTAAAGACACGTCGTTTTCATACACCAAGTACTATTTTCGTAGGTTTCATGTGTTGATTTTTTTATCCATATTTAGGCGGTCTGCTCCCAGTAAAGAGTCTAGATTTTACTGTAATAAATTTTCTTCCTCCAAATATTAAGCTTTCTAATTTTTAAAATAATTTTGTGACGTATATCATCGAACGCTTTCGCATGATATAGCGTTTCGCGTCTGTAATGATTTTTCGGATATTATTCTGGGTCTTATATATCACATTCTATATTCAAGTGTCTTTAACGGAACTCATATATATGGTCCTCATTAGGATTCGGATGATCAGTTTTGTTTTTCCAAAGACTGACTGTCCAACAGAGTTTTACATTTGCAAATTGGCATCTCAATAAAAATGGAACTACTTATGTCCTCCGGTATCAGCATTATTGTATATATATAGTTTATTATGTCTGTTATATTATCAATGATTTAAGCTCGTCAGTATCTCTATTTCAATTCCATATATTCCTGTGGGTTTGCTAGATTTTCAATTGAATCAAATTTCACTTCAGATTTTAATATTACTGATCCTTCGATATTTATTAGTACTGCGGATAAAAGTACAAAAAACCTCATTAATCAGATTCATTAAGATACGTGGTATTTGTGTTTTTTAGTTGTAATCCTCATTCTGATTATAACCCTAAACAAAAATATGTAAGTTTAAATAATCAATTTAAAAGATACATGGATATCAGAGCTAGTTCATAAACGAAGCTGTTAATGAAAATTTAGCTAGTATTCCCACAGATGTAAGAAAAACTTGCTACCAGAATTAATTTAACATAGTCTAACGCTCCCTAGTTATCGATGTGAGAGTTTTAAATCGAAATTATTATTGGATAGTGAGTTCAATCGAAACCTATACATTCCGCATTGTGCCACATGCAAACTATCGTTACAAATCTGCTACCGTACCAAGAATCTCACAGTTTCACAACGACTTTGCTATATATTTATTCCGTAACTCTTTTATTTGAAATAAACGACTATAAAGACGTTGAGCGTAATTTTTTGTACAGATACCGCCATTTTGTTTCGATCCACATCCTTGAGTGCAAAAAAAGATAAAGAAAACCAAAACACAAGCGATAATAAAAAAAAGGTATGCAAGAAAATAGGGCGTATTGTAGTCTAATATATGCCTACACTGGTTAGGATATAACACTTAGCCCTAGTTATTTTATAACAAAACACTATCGACCCACATTTCACAGTATCTTGAAAACATATGTGTAGATATTGCTGTCGACGATATATATATATTCATGACATTCTTGTATTTTTGTGTCCTCTAGACGACCAAAAAATTATTTTCACATCGGAGGAATTGCCCATTTTTAGACTGATTGGTGTTTAGCATTATTTTCTACGGGTAGTTCACTATACCAAAAATAATTTCATGCTTTCATGTTTTCTTTGATATCTTCTATGTTTCAAATGTTGTTGTTTATTGATTACACTTAAATATCATCATCATCATCATCATCGTCATCAATACCTCAATTGTTTCATTTATCGTGTGTACCTATGTACAGAAGAAACCTAAAACTTCCTCCAATCTAATCTGTTGACTGTGGCTCACGATAGTTCCGGCATTCTCGTATACGTCCGCTCTTTCTCTGAAATCATTAGAGAGGGGGAACATTCCACGTTCCGATGGTTGCATCCTGCGTTGGTAGCTTAATGGTAAGTATCACTTCAGTTGCCCACTTGTCTCACCAAACCTGGTGTGAGTCATTGGGACGGGTCGCTGTTGTTGATCTAGAGCTCGACCAATCCGGCATAGTATTTCTTTGATTCTTCCTTCTCATACTACTTTCAGTTAGCTTTCAGATAACTTGGCGGCACTCATCACCTCTCTAAAATAATATGCCTGAATATTAATGCAGATTAGATTAAAAACAAGACAATAAGAGTTTTGTTGACATAACTACTAAAAGAATTTACACATGCTTATGTAGATATATAGTCCATTCCTTTGAGACAGAATACGTGATAATTTCGGAAATTGTTTACGAAATGTGGAATAGATTCCATTGTTATATCAATGCATCATACTAAACCAAAAATAAAAACAATTAAGACAAGTCAATCTAAAAACGATGATGACACCAGGTAACCTAACTATTGCTGTGTAGTCGTTTTCATGGGTGTCTAATGTTTTCCTTAACAGGCTTTACTCTTAAGCAAGATAATCAGGCCTCAAGATGATTAAAACCAGATGGAAAAAAGGCCAAATGAAGGCTATGTATTAAATCAGTGCAGGGTTGATACGGTATTACTGGCGACGAGGTCTCTTGATGAAATCAACGGTTACATGTCCTTCTACGTAGTGGGTGTTAAGTTTGAAGGACGTAGTCTCTTGTCTGACGGTAAAGGAACGGACACTAGCAAAGGCTGATTTCCCACTTTTTAAAATATCAACATTACTCACAGGACAAAAAGGTGGAGATTGATATGGTACGTACAACTAGGAAAAATTATATTGATAGCTTATATCAGTTATTAAGCATTTTTTTAAAAACTCTTCTGAACAAATGTACAGAAATACCTAATTTTGCATGTTTTTGATTACAAAATGACTTAATAATGTTACTATTTCAAAAATATATCCAAATGAAAAAAACAAATTTTTTTGTACTGGATATGTTGAATAACCAACATTCTAATTATGTCGAAATAAGTGTTTGCTTAGTACAAATTTTATAGCCTTTACCCACCAAGTTGAATTTATCTGACAACTGTAAATATTTTAACGCATTATTTTGTATTTTGGTCGACTGTATCTTTATTCTCTAGATCATGTTGAAGGTATGGAATTTTAAAAGGCTGCAACATAAGCTGTTCACTGAACAACAGAATAAAATTCCAACCCTCCAATCTTGAATTTAAACTTAATATTTAAACTCGTCTCTTTAAAACAATAGTAAAGAGTTGGAAAATATTGTATGACTCTGTTTAGGATGTCAAATACCAACTTTCAGATTGATTGAAATACCTCAATTCTAAAATGGGCACTGCCTAAATAATTTCCGAGGATATCATTTTCAATCAAATATGTGAGAAAAACCGATCAGGTACCGAGCTGCGCAGCGACCATAAAACAAAATTCGACGATTGATGATGAGGTTAAGACGGAAATTCCCAAGAGGTTGTTTCCCCGATCACAAAAAATTTAAACTGTTCAAGTCTGCAGTTAATTGTTATAGTCTTTTCTTATCCATATAAACTCGAGTTGCACTCGTACATTGTGAACATTATTCAATAAGAAAATAAATGAAAAATAATAATTCTCATTATGCATGTTGTTTAAATGTCATTTTCTCTAAAACTTTGACTCTCATAAACGCGGAAAACATAGACGAAAATGTAACTTCCAAAATGAACCAAGAAACAAAACATTGAATAAATTCTGAAGCATCTATGTCATCTTGACATGAGGCGTACTTATTCAATGAAGAAAATTCCAACTCAAAAACACATCGCAATTTTAAAGCATTGTTTTTTCCTCTTTCTTTTTATCCTGCTGTCCATTTCACGAGATATCTCGCTTCTAGTTATTATTGTTCCATTATTTTTCCACAGTGTCTGCAGCTGTTCTACTCAGCCTAGGAATTAAACCGAATGAACACCTCAAGATTAAATAACTGCTTCAGTTCAAAATTAACTTAAGGTCTTCAAAATCGACAGACACTTGAAAAAAACTGGAAGACACAGCATCGGAAACGGTATGATATTAACAACAAACCCGCTTAAAATTCATGCGAATGAAAATAATGATAACTCATCCTAGAAACTCAAACAGTAATTCCGATTTCTACATAATGCTTAAAACAAAGTCAACAGTATGTGAAAACTCCATATAATTATAGAGATAGTCCATTTCTGTGTCCCTTGAAAAGAACGAAACAGATTCCATTTTTTTAAATTTTCACTGATTGTTTTATAATGTAGAAAAAGTAATAACTCTAAGTCCCGAACAGTACCTTCAATAATTCGGAAGTAGTTCGATTTATTTTCAGTGATGTGCAGAATGCAGAAACGATGAGACTATAATATGGCATTAACAGTACCTTCAATAATTCGGAAGTAGTTCGATTTATTTTCAGTGATGTGCAGAATGCAGAAACGATGAGATTATAATGTGGCATTAACAGTACCTTCAATAATTCGGAAGTAGTTCGATTTATTTTCAGTGATGTGCAGAATGCAGAAACGATGAGACTATAATGTGGCATTAACAGTACCTTCAATAATTCGGAAGTAGTTCGATTTATTTTCAGTGATGTGCAGAATGCAGAAACGATGAGACTATAATATGGCATTAACAGTACCTTCAATAATTCGGAAGTAGTTCGATTTATTTTCAGTGATGTGCAGAATGCAGAAACGATGAGACTATAATATGGCATTAACAGTACCTTCAATAATTCGGAAGTAGTTCGATTTATTTTCAGTGATGTGCAGAATGCAGAAACGATGAGACTATAATGTGGCATTAACAGTACCTTCAATAATTCGGAAGTAGTTCAATTTATTTTCAGTGATGTGCAGAATGCAGAAACGATGAGACTATAATGTGGCATTATGCAAAACGAGGAAATATAATGACAGTTTATTTATACTTAGATACTAAACTATATGATACTCGAGAGGCAATAGAGACAGAGTTGAAATGGTAACGTTCTATGAACTTTATGATTTGAATACAACAATTAGTATGAAGTGATTATTACGAATATGAAAATGAAAGACTTCAGATTAACTGTTTACTGTTCCGTAATTCACCCACGCCTGAGTGAGGACTGAAAGTTTCTTCACAATCCGGAATACGCAGTAAATATGGGGAACTCAACTCCATGGATGACACATGGTAATCCCTAGCTTTCTAAACCAGTGGAAGTAAAGAACAGAACACCTATGATATTGTATGTGTATAGTGATAAACTGAATAAGCAGATTAGCGGAAGAAAATCCCTATACAATATTTATTTTCCACATGAATTACAAGAAGAAATTTTATGAAAAAAGTTGAAATAGCTACTCTAAAAAGGAGGAAAACAATACAGTATCGACAAGTTTGCAACTTTAGGTTTAGGGAAAATTGTTGTAGGGTGGAACATAACATTCGCCACCACATTATGTAAATGATTTTTAAAACCTGTCAATTATTAAATACGGGGAATGAAAGACTATTTTTGAAACTGAGATAAAAAGAATAAAAGAATGAGTCAGATAATTTCCGAAACAATAGAATCAGACAACCATCTTTCCTATGTTTTAAAAATGGATCCTATATTCGAGTTACTGTTGAAACCTGGAGTGAATATGAAACACTATTTCAAAGCATCGGGCCTCCCTGAGATAATGGATAAAATATGTTTCATATTTTAGCATTTCATTTTCTTGCATTATTTCAAACTATTGTTCTCGTATGCTTAGAATGCTATCAGAATGGGCAATGCAGATGCAGAAAGACGTGTGTCTGTGATTCATAGCTAACATAAAGGCATTTTAAAAGTACACAACACATACTTGACAGAGATTGTTGGCAAATTTGACATTTTTCTAAAAGATGACAGAGTAATCAAGAACCTGTACTGGCAGCTAATTTCCTGCAAACGGAGACAAAATGAGTTTAGGAGATACACAAAAATAGAAACGGTTGTGAGACAAGGATGTGTCTTCTCACTAAAGCTACTTAACATATACACTGAGACAATTCTGAGAGCTGTAAAAGTCCTACCAGGATTCCTCATTGGCAGCGACAATCTGAACAATATAAGATAGGCAGATGACACAGTGCTGATAGCAGACTCGGAAAGGAAACGACAAGGCCTTTAACAGAAGGTAGCTAAAGAAATCGGATAAAAAGTATTAAATGAATGTATGGAATGCATGAGAAGTGTTATAACAGAGGAGGGAAAGTACAACACTGTGACCTGAAGGCATATTGACATGCCCAAGGATGCATTCCAGAAGTAGATTAGTGTTTTGAAAGAAAGGAACATTTTGCTGGACAAAAAGAAGAGAGTACTTGATTGTTATTGGAAGGAAAAGGTGAATAAAAACTGCCCATATATATATATATATATATATAAGTGGACATTGAGTGCAAAACCTAGAGCTGACTCTGTTTCATGCTAAAAAAACCGTTAGAGAGACGAACATGATTAGCAAGAAACAGACATTGCCAGTGGGTAGGGTCTTCAATGTCCACTCATAGAGGCTCTATCCCTTATATAGAGCACATGACACATAAATATAACATACTAAAAACTATATTTTATCATAATATATATATAGTCATCCGCAGAAAGATCTGTTTCGTTGTATCACAGCTCATCAGTACGGTTAGACAGCCGATTGCCTTTTAACCAGGATTGAAGCCCGACCAAATTAACGTCAGTCGGCGATTCTACCTCTGAGCTACGGGCGCTCAGTAGAAGGATGCAACCTTTTAAGCGTGTATATTATCATTATACACGCTCAATAGCTGAGAGTGTTCTAATTCATTGCTGAATGAAAGATGCATTATATATATATATATATATATATATATATATATATATATATCTGTGGTGAGAATGTATTGTTCAAGTCTATAAGAACAACATTACGTTTTGGCAAGTAGGCACAGTAAAGCAAAGAGTGGAAGATCTCGTATATATAATTCAAGGCCCCAAGAATACACACAAGCGTCATCACAATTGAGAAAATGTCGGGCAACTGATATTAAAGAATGATTATCAACCAATGATGAGCCGATAGACACCATCTTCGAGGGTCCCGATCTCGAGGCACCCCAAGCTTCACCCGAAATGAGTTGATCTGGAAGAAAAAGAAAATTTGTGGATCCTTTCATCGTCAATCCAAAAGGGAAGAAATATTAAACAGCTTTTCGGGGAAAAGCTCTTTTTCAGACGGGTTTTTTGGGCGTTACCTACTTAACTATGGACTGTTCCTAACAGTATATTAACTGAGAGTTGATCACGCTCGTGGCTTCAGGTCAGCTCAGCACAGTCTGTCTGTCTGTCTGTCTGTCTGTCTGTCTGTCTGTCTGTCTGTCTGTCAATCATAAGTTAGCCAATCTCATATTCGAATTTTTCTTTGCAAATATACATATTTGGTTCTAAAAAAATAATTATATTTTATTGCAGCTTTCTGGCTGAATCAATTTTAATATTTATTATCAACAATTAATATTAATAAGATCTCTCTTAGAATTTTACCTACATATCATTTTCTTTTTGGATATGAATATATATATATATATATATATATGAGTAGAATAAATAAAGAGGAAGTATGGGTGTCTTTAATATAATGTGTTTCACTTTTAACAACCTTCTTCAGAAATGTATTAGAGACGAATGATTTAAAAATCCAAATGACAGTATGTTCACTGAGGTATAGCTTCATTCACCAGATACGTGTGACATATCAACCGATAAATATTAAATCCAGAAGAAAAAAACTCATGTCTGTTTAAATGTGTGCCAACAAGTAATAAAAACATACGATGTTTATTATGATTGTACGTATAAATAAGCAAAAATAATGTGTGTTAAGCGCATCCTAATCATAGACGAACTATGTGTGTGTACATGTCATAAGTTTAGTATGAGTGAATGACACATTATTTGAAACACACATTAATTTTGCTTATATATACTTACGTTCATAATAAACGTCTAATGTGTATATTGTGTTGGCTTACACACATATACACACACAAGTTTTTTTCTTCTACAGTTAATAATTATCCATTGCTTTATCACACGTGACACGTATCTGACCAATGAAACTATACCTCAATCAACATACTGTCTCTTTGATTATATATCATTCGTTTTCAATAAATCTCTGAAGAAGCTTGTTAAAACGAAACATGTTATGTTAAGGGCACTTTTTTCTTACTTGTTCTTTATTTATTTTATTTATTATATATATATATATATATATATATATATATATATATATATATATACGTAAAAAAATCACAAGATCGCCAAAACCTACCGCGGTTTCACACAACGGCTCGTCAGGGCAAAGGCAAACCAAGGACTAATTAGGCAAACCAAGGACTAATTTTTCTTTCTTTGTGGTTGGTTCCGTTTGGGTTTTTTTTTCTTTACTGCGGGGTATTTTATGTATTGTCTGTATTCCGCAGTTTTCTTTTTTTTCTCCCCTCTTGTCCAACGCCTTACAGCGACGGATAGTAACGGAATTAGATTCTGTCAGTTATTTGGTCTCCTTAAAGTTTATTTTCGTATAGTTTTAGGATTTAGATACTTACAGAGTCTTGTTATTATATTATATTATATTATATTATATTATATTATATATATATATATATATATATATATATATATATATAAACACATATAAGATAAATGTATGGTTTTATGGAATGCTATATTCATGGGTAAGATGCTTAATATCACAAAGAGATATTATGTATGTGTAGACAGCAAGCGCTGACAGTATTTTCCATGTTTTAACGGAATTTTTTAATCGTTTCCCCCCGACCAAAGCGGTACCGCCTCTAATGCGCAAAAATGATACATAAAAGTAAACGTTTAGACAGGTGGAGGGTGAAGAGAAAGACGAACCAGTTACAAGTAGTGTCAAAGAAAGGGCAAGAGAAGTATGTGAACACAGTTGTGAAGACAGTTGCGAAGGTAGAGAGAAAGGAAAAGAAAAACATATAGGAGTTGATGCAGAAAGGATTGGAGTCAAGTGGATAAGAGATGGGTATTGACATTGCATTTAAACTCCTGGAGGTTGTGGCCTTCATAAAATCAAGGATATGGAAGGGAGTTCTACAGGCTGGACGTGCAAGAAAAGAAGTAGTAGAATTGTCGGCTGCATTTGGTTGATCTAACTCTAAATGTGTAATACCTTGTTGCCAGTCTGGTTGTGGTGGGGTTACCAGTGACATCTGGTCGGATGATAGCGTTCAAGCAGACTGTTGCGTTTTGGTACTTGAGCCATCAAAGAATTATTTCGAAAGAATCATGTATGATAAAATGGAAACCGTTATCATGTGACGGGTTTCGTTCTTTAAGACTTTATCGGACTACGTTTGTTTTCTGTTGATGCGGCTTCACAGTCGCATTTAGAATATCTTTTTTTTTTGTTTCCATCGCTTTGTCATTAATTACCCCACACTCTAATACTAGAATACTTGCCTAAAATAGTGAAACGTTTTAAGAACACAGAAGGCAAACTTACTTTCACTGATAATAACGATAAAAAAAAACTTTTCAAGCATTTCCTTTTGATAAATAAATGAAATCAGTCAATCTAAAAACTAAAGAAAACACAAATGGTCAATAAACTTATGGCCAGTCTCGAAGGAAAACCACTTTAGACCCATGTGAAAATTAATTGAGACGATTGCTATTGAAATGAAAATAAATTTACTTTGTTTCACTATACAGTCAGTTTTAGACTAACTGGAGTTACAGGATGTAATCGACTTCTGTTTTTTCCTAAGATTAGTTCATTTGCCGTGGTGTGATGTCATATGAATCTATTTTCGGGGCGCATGATGAAGCTGAAAAATATTGTGTCGTCCGATATTGAATGAGATTTTTTTTATAACGCCCAGACACTATTATCTCGACTGTTGATCAGATGCTCTCCGGCTATTGTCTGCGGTAAACGTTAATTTAAGTGAGAGTTGGAACCTTGTAACACTGCACGAACACACTGGAGATATCGCGGATATTGTTGGTATTAGTTTTGTACCTGTCAATCGTATCATCAATGCGAAGAAACAAACTAGATCCATGTCCAAAACGCAACGGAAAATCGGTCGGAAGAGAAAAACATCGTCGAATGACGACGTATACATTATCAGTGAAAGATCCTAAGAAGACATAATTCGTCTTGTTTCAATTAATTTGGACAAGAGTGTATACGAATATCCAGGTTGAAAAATATCTCATTCTCTAAAAACAGTAAGCAACTTAATCTAATATACACCTCTTCCTACAATGACATGCCTCGTTTGACCCTCACTGTGTACCTCACACTTTCGGCCTTGCACCACATCTAAGTTAAGATTCGAAAATGATCTTTAACTATCATGAACTATAATAATAAAAATCTGTCGACTCATCACCAATCAATTCTTTTTCATTTTTAATAATAATTTTATAAAGAAAAATCGGATCATAACTGTATCAGCTTTTAGTGTCACGACGCGTTAAATTTACTTTGAATTTCATTTTCAAAATATTTTTCTTTAAACAATAAATATACGTTCTTTTATTGATAGTGCTTAATTAGTATCTCCACCTGATATTGATTTAACTGATCTTGTAGGTAAACTAAAGAAATTCGAATATAGAGTAGTATTTACATACTAAATGAAAGACAACAATGCCTTATCTCACGTAAATATCGTGCTACAGCGCGTTATCCGTGTCTTAAAATTTAGTATCCACCAAAAATCGACTAATGGTCTGATAAATTTATTTTCGCATCATAACAAAGAAATAAAACCCGGATTCTCATTTAGAAGCACTCACACTTTACAGTCATTAATTCTTACGCGAAGAAGAGAAATATATTGAAAATACTTTCATTACCATTCAATAGCACATTTCATATTCAATGCGAAAAAATGCCTGGTAAAATATTCTAAGATTTAAAAGCGGACCCTTCTAACGAAACTGAACTGAAGAACAAAAAAATATATATTGTTGTCTCCATGATGAAATCTACAATTGAAAAACTGTACCTAAATTTGACAAGAAATTCGTTACAACAACGCCCAAAACAATAAGAGCTGATAAATAAATAAATAAATAAGCTAAGATTTGAAGGAAGAATTCACACAATTACATTTGTTGCTTACTAAAAACAATATATGGGAAAAATCACCAGAAAGATAAATAATGGGTTATATGAACACAATTAAATAGTTTACAAAATAATACATTAATCTTTAAATGTAACGAAACTGAACACTAAGACCAAAGAATTCTAAAGACGAAAATATTTAGAAACTGATATAATCTCCAGTTCATCCATATAAACGTTGCGTCCAAGTTCATACAAATTGTCAACATTTTCAGCTATATATTTCGTTCGAATGCTTGTGTACTCACATAACCGAGAACAAGCCTGAAAGACGAAATGTCTCACATGAAAACTTTCCACATTGTCATATATATATATATATATATATATATATATATATGAATTGAATATATAAATGGTTATATATCAAAAGCCATTTTGGGGAAAAATGTGAGAAAGTTGAAAAATTTTTGCGCGAAGCGTTTCGTCCCAAAGACCATCATGTGACTACACTCTCACTATCTCTCTCACTCACTCACACACACACACACACACACACACACACACACACACACACACACACACACACACACACACACAAATGCACACACACGTACATTTATAGACAGACCTGCACACATAGAAAAATATAAACAGAAACGCATATAAACGCACATAAACACAGATATATATATATATATATATATATATATATATATATATATATATATATTGATGGAGTCTTTTTTGTTTAAGTCTTTTTAAAAATCAACATTAGCATAAAGTGCAAGTAGCACCTCAGCAGTGATAACTCTTTCTTAGACTTTACACCTTAGGAAACGCAAAGAAATTATATATATATATATATATATATAAATTATATATATATATATATATATATATATATATATATATATATTTATATATGTGTGTGTGTGTGTGTGTGTTTGTGTGTGTCTGTGTATTTTACTGCACCTTTCTGACATATCACTTGCTTGAAAAAATATTTTTGATAGGTCAATTATCCTGATTTGTTTTTTCATTTTTCGTTACAGCTCCTCTAAAATTACAAGAAAGGTTATGATAAGAAAACGAAAAGATATCCAGCTATGCTTTAATACAATGATTTGCACTTAAATCTCTAACCTAAAGGAAATTGCACTCTACTGATTCAACCGTTTCATACTTTCCAAATAACCATATTTGTTTGAATATATCACTTTACACTCATGTAACAAAAACTGATGTTGTTTTTTGTAATATTCATAGATTCAGGAAAAACATGCGTATTATCATACAAATGGAATAGTTTCAACCAATTGCATGATATCTGGATCTTAAAGAAGTAAATTTTATGTAGTAAAGTGAATAATTCATAAGATATTAAGTATTATGCTTATTCACTTATACCACTTTTGGCTCTAGGGGGACATTAAATTCAGTCATAAGTTATTTCTTTTCTACAAAAAACTCGTTTTTCTGATATAAGTTAGGATCATTGACTGGCGACAGAGTTATCCACAAAACAGAAAGTGCCATGTTTATTAATTTTTTTCTTTGCAATTGCGCTACATATTGGCTCCCATTAAAATCGTCTTCAAGTCGTCGAATTTAAAATACTCGCATAAGCCACGCTTATCGTCTTCCTTAGCAATACTTCTACATCGTGAGATAACAAGGGTTATTTACTGGCACCTGGCACCCGACCTAATGAAGAGAACCAAAGTATATATTCACTCTGTTTGTATGAAGTCAACTATAAAAAACCCGATCCCGTAGTGTGAGCTCAAGAATAAATACCGTAAAACCTTTGCGTAAACATTTGTAATCGACTTAGTTTCGAACGCGTACATCTTATAAAATATTCACCTTAGCTGATTTACTCGTTAATGACAACCTTCCTGAAACGTCGAGACAATAATTCTCAATCGGAAGGTGGTTAGGGTCGTTATCTTACCCCTGATATTCGTGCGCGAGACCTGCCGAAAGGGGTGAATTATTTATTGTCTCTGCTCTAATAGATTGTAACTATAAACACAGTCAAGTGCCATATTTCATGAGAGTGGACAATCATATAAATAGCGAAAAACTTTACCGTCGCTTCTTTTGCCCACATAGTGTAAATTAATTCTAGTCATAAAACACATGTCTCTCTAGGCAACAACCTTCCCAGAAGGTAGCTAGCGTCAATTTATTTTGAAGTGCCGAAGCCGCATGACTAGATTTTCCACATGGTTTCATGCAATCCTGAGATCCATCTTTATATCTTGTCTTTTGCTGTATTCTGCAATCGTTCAGATATATCGCTTCAAATCTACACCTTTCTTCGAATTAATTCTATAATTTAGCAGCAGCCACAAAAGTACCTGAAGTACCGAAGCACCTGACAAGCTCCCTCCTTATCTCTTGGTTTTATTGTAAGGTATAATTTTGTGAATGCACTTTTAGTTCGATCGACTTTGCTAGACCATTTATTTTTCTCGTAGAATGGGAGAGCAATGATGTAAACTGTTTTAGAATTTGACATACTTTTATGCGATACAACTTAGACGATTTAAACATCGACAAGTATCATCGCATGACATACTGATTGAAAGAGCGGTAAGATAAGGTAGTTTATCACCTACCAGACGAGCTTGAGTGAATGGATGGCAGAACCAGCGCCGGGATGTTTGGCAAAGTGACAAATGCTAGTGTAGTTTATCAGCTACTAAACTAGCTTAAGTGAGTGAATGGCGGAACCAGGGCCGGGATGCTTGGCAAAGTGACAAATTCAAAGGTAGTATAACACTTACCAGACGAGCTTGAGTGAGTGGATGGCAGAACCAGCGCCGGGGCATTTGGCTAAGTGACAAATGCTAAAGTAGTTTATCACCGACAAGGCGAATTTGAGTGAGTGGTTGGCAGAACCACCGCCGAGATGTTTAGCAAAGTGACAAAAACTGTTAAAGACTATAAGGGATAGGATATTGTGGAGTTCTGTTTTCATCTACATTCCAAAGATCCTGCACATATAAGAATTTTCTTCCTTACATTGTGACGAGGTCCGTCAGATTACCGCTTCTATCATGGACTGGTTTGACAGGTCAAGGATGTGGTTAAGTAGTGAAATTTGTCACGTGTTTGGATCGAAACCACATAGCATTTTCTAGGTGTTCAGAAAAATTGACCGGTGTCATAGTTCATTTTGCTATTTCCTGTTCAATCAGAATCCAGAATCTTACTTTTCACACTGACTAGTGCAATTTTGCCCTGCTCTGGGCTTTTCCAAAATGTTTTCACTCGTTTTGATCCAATTTTGCTGGTTTGCAATTTTACTAGTAAATTGTTAGATGATATAGGATTTATATCCTATAAGGTTCATTACTGGGTCCCACCCATTCACAGTCAGGTTAGCCAAATGCAGACGACAATTCTACTCCTGCAGCTTCTTCTCTCGCATTTCCCCCCTGTGGAGCTCGCTCCCTTATTCTTGCTTTCCTGACGGCTACAACCTCCAGAAATTTAAATGCAAAGTCAATACTCATCTACGAACCACTGGACTCTAGCTCTCTTCCCACCCCCGTATAACCTTCCCTTTCTCTCCACCTATGTATCTGTCATCGCACCTGCTTTCTCAGCTTTCTATTGTTCCTTTCTAATTAGTTTGTACTCCTCACTCTTTTCTAATTAATCATTTTACATTTGTGTAGCCCGCTGCACATCAGTGGCGTTTCCGCCTTGCTCGGGGTGAAATGATTAAAAAAAAAATTAGAACTGTGCAACGAGAGGAACACAGAGCAGCGATGCAAATATGCAGAGATTATGCTACCTTAGCGAAGATAACTTGCTCATTGGTCATAATCATCTTTTTTATTTGCAGATCTTCTTGTTAGTGGATGAGTTTGACGGGTTTCCTTCTCCTCCTTCCGACGTCACGCTTACCCTTTCACTTTCAAACTACTGGATTCACTAAATACACACTTCCACGCGGTTGTGTACAGCCGTTGTCTTTTAGTAAAAAACTATTTTAGCCCCTGACACACCGTCCGACCAGAGTCATCGGATCGTTGTTCTTTGTTCCTCCTTGGTGGACACTATTAGCAAAACGCTCATTTTCACCATCAAATATCAAACTCGAACTTCGATCCAGTGACCACGACAGCACCAACTAGAAGCAGGCATGAAGCAGATAGCAGTGTGGCAAAAGTCTAGCTATGTTATGGCTAAAACACGATACTTTTATTTTGAAGGTTAGTCAGACGAAAAAAATCACATTAAAATTCACGCAAACAACTATACCAAAATATAGACAATAAGTAGACAAGATTATTATTTCAGATTTTGCACATTTCCTGTGAGTCGCTAATAAAAAAAAGACCAAATCGATTTTTAGAGATTGTAAAGAAATCATGAGGAATCCGCCTAGATATACGTTTAAGCGAATATTATCGGACTGTTATTTGATTGTTAAGTCTTCATCTATGATTTATAAAATAAAAATAAATCATACAAAAATCTTAGATAATTTATATATTCCTTGTATATTTTGGAACATCAAATAATGCGTTGCGAACCCAATGAAATTACTTATGTGATTTTACTTAGAAAATATTCTAGTGGAGTTTGTTTACTTTTTTAACTATTCTAGCTCTTTGCATTAAGTTACGCACAAATACCCTTGGGAAAGCTATTAATCCGCCACTTTCCTTCAGTTATGTATTAAATATCAGGACAGATTGGGTTCTATAGTCTTGGCTGGCAACCAGTCTACCGCAGAAAGCAATGGTAACCTACTGCGGGATAATCTTCTGCCCAGTCAGTCATGTCGCTTTCGAGACATGATCGCCCAAAGCGTGTATCACGTATGGCACTTAACTGACTGATTCTAGCTACAATTGAAGTCGGATATATTACTTGTAAAAAATATCAGTTTAAATTTCGCTCCTTACCATCATTTGCGTGCTCTTATGAGACAGAGAACATTCTAATTATAAAACCGTAGATTGAACACATGCTTGTTAGTAAAAAGAACCACCAAACGGCCCTTCTACCCACTCTTCTGATATTTACGTCCCTGGTTACCTTCCACTCTTCAGGAAGGACTCCAATATCCATATGAATAGACTTGGTGTTTATGTCAGTGAATATCTCCTTTTAGTTAGGGTGATCTTTATTGAATCTCTAGATCATTCTTACATATGTTTCCGTCTCTCCCTACTAAACTCGGTTAGCTATCTTTTCTTTCTCTACCGCTTCCTCTCATCTCCTGACTATTCCGTCTTGACAGCATCTTCAATAATATTGATAAGTCCATTTCTTTTCATCCGTTTGTCCATATATTTGTGTTTAGTGAATTTAACTCCCACCAACCAACGCCACTGACTCACTGCTAGACCTCTATTTCACTTCCATCCCTGACTCTTGCAATATCAAGCAGCTCTGCCCTCTTGTAAACGCTGACCATTCGGTTGTTTCCGTTAACATCTCCTTCCACTTCTACTTCACCCAAGTACCTCAGATATCTTACTGCTACCAAAGAGCAGGCTGGGGATTGTTCCAAGATTTCCTGTGTGACGTCCCTGTGAAAAACTTTTTTGTTTTCCCGTTGAAAACTGTACGTCTGAGGTCTCCTCTTGAGTTAAAGCTGGCATAGAAGCTTTCATCTCAGCTAGGAAGTTGCGACTTAAATGCCATTCGTCTCCCTGGTTCTCCCACGAATGCTTGACCGCCAATGTCCAACTTCCAGCTTTATAGGATCCACGGGTCGGGCCATAACATGGGCCTTTTTGCCTCTGCTTTTAATGAGTACAAGAAGATACTTAATGCAGTTACGCTGCTGTTTTCTGCCTGAATGAAGCAGCGCATATTTTTCTTTAATTTCGGTTCCAAAGACAACTGGAGGCTCTGTAAATGTGTACTAAGTAACAGTAAACCCTCATTCCCCATTCTAACTCCTTGAATTTGAGGTCCTCACCTCTTCAGTGGACAATGCTGACTGCTTTGATCGCAGATTTTCCACCAACTCGACACTGGATTCGTCTGAAGTATCTGTACCCGACCTCCCACCTAGAACTGAGACCCAACTGAATGACGTTCACATCCCCCATCGCTGGTCTCTAACATAATTTCAAATCTTGACCTCCATAAAGCGAGCGGATGTGAAGGAATCCCAATTATAATCCTGAAGTAATGTGCTCCTGAACTCTCCTTAGTCCTCTCCAAACTCTATAACTACTGTCTATCTGCTTCTTGCTTTCTTGCCTGCTGGAGGTCTTCCTTCTGTGGTTTCTATATTTAAGAATACTGGACAACTCTGGGGCCTTGCTAATTATTGCCATACCAAGCTCCTGCCGATTCTTGGCACAGTGTTCGAAACCATTATCAACGCCGAAATGGTTAAACATCTCACAGCCCACAGGCTCTTCTCTAACAAACAGTATGGTTTCCGCTTCATCAGATCTAGTGCCGATATGCAAACGACCATCACTGCGTATATATACCAGGCTCTCGACAAAAACGGCGAAGCTCGAACTGTTGCCCTGGATATCTCAAAAGTGTTTTAAAGAGTCTGGCATTTTGCCTTCTACGCAAGCTGCGAGGTATAAGTGGACTATTGTTTGACTTCATCCAGTCATTCTTTTTAGATCGCACAACGAATGTAGTATTAAACGGACATAGCTCCCGATACTATCATACAAACGCGGGTGTCCCTCAAGGTTCTATTTATGTCCTACGCTTTTCCTGATATTCCTTAAAGATCTCCACGATGTAATCAGATACAAACTAGGCAAATGCGCTGACAACATCACCATTTACTCTCGCCTCGATCAAAAATCTGCTAAGGCTGACAAAGCAAACCTTGCTTTTGAGCTTGAAAAGAACCGCCAATCTCTGGTGAAATGGTGTAATAAACGGCTCGTGAATTTTAATGCTTCCAAAACAAAACCCAAAAAAATCACAGACAATCGCCCCAAGCCCTATTAGCATGTATCAGGTTAGCCTCACTGAAAGCAATACAGCGCCACCTCGGCCTAACTCTCTCAGCCGACCCCAGGTGGAATGATTATATCGAATCCATAGCTAAATCCGCTGATAAGAAGGTCAGTTGACCGTGTAAGACCAGAAAGTTTTTCCCGTTTGAATCCATCCTGAACATATATAAATCTACCAATACTGCTACTGCCACATCTGGTTGGGTGCCTCTGCTATTTATTCGGGGTTCTTGACAAAATCCAACAGAGAATCTGAAATGTGATCTATCCCGACTTAGTAGCTCGGCTGCAGTCACTTTCTTACCAGCGTAATGTGGTTCCCTGTGTTTCTTCTATAAATACTTTCACGACTTCTGCTCCAATAAACTTAACTCACTGATGCCCCCTATGTATGAATTTACTCGAGCAACTAGACTAGCCACGAGTTCCCACACTTTTAAAATGAAACCACTTAAATGTAACCACAACTTCTAATCTAACAGCTTCTTTTCTTGCACTTCCCGCCTATGGAATTCTCTTCTGTATACTTGCTTCCCCGACAACTACAATTTTCAAGAATTTAAATGTAAGGTCAATAGTCATCTTCTATCTCACTGATTTGCATCCTTTTTCTCATGCTCTTTTCTCCGTCAACTCTACTCTCATCGGACTAATATTCTTATCTTTCTCTTACACACTTCCTGACACCCCCTATAACCTGTCTCACTTTCTCGTCACTTTCCATCTATGTAACCTCCTGCGCACCAGTGGCAGTAAAATTGTCTTGCTTGGAGTGAAATGATTAAGAAATCAAGCAGAAGCAACAATTTCACGTAGGGCGGAAGGTACATTGTGATAGAGAAAGATCCCTTTCAAAACTTGAGTAAATTATTAAGAAATAGAAAATGACCAATACCGACCCTCCTGTCGCGGAATAATTTACTAGAATGATGCAATCGATGTTAATAGCAGACACAGAACGGAAATTACGAGAAACCTTACAGAAGGAAGAAAAGAAAGAAAAGTTAAACCCCAAATGCAAGAAGACTGAATGCATGGTTGTTAACAAAGGAACAGCCAATATGCACAGTATAGATCGAAAATACCGAAATTAAACAGATGCAACAATTTAAATATCTGAGAGAAGAGAAATTGTGACACGGTAATTCGATTACGTATTGGGATAGCAAAAGAAGACTTGCAAAAGCTAAGCAAAGTAGTATGAATAAGAAAGATACCATTAGAAACAAAGAATATTAATAATGTAGAAGCTGCAGTTATATTTTATTGTTTTGACTGTAAAAGGGTGGGACCTACTGGCCAGTCTGGTCACTCGAGTAAATTCGTGCAGAGATGACAATAGATGGCGGATAGTGCGACATGGAACTTTGACGACGCACTAGGATAGCAAGAGATGTCTTTCAAAAGCTGATTAAAATATCGATAAACATAAAAGAATATTGAACTGTAGTATCGGTTGTCCTCTATGGCAGAGAATGTTGGACAATCTCCTCACAGATGAAGAAGAGACTTGAAGCAATGCAGCTCTGCAGAAGGGTGATTATAATACCGTGGATCTGACATGTGTAATATGCAATGTACATTATGATAGTTAAAGATAGTTAAATTTGAGTAAATTATTAAGAAATAGAGAAATATCGATTAGTAATTCTCTTGTTTTGAAATATTTTACTAGAATGATGTAATCATTGTTGATAGAAGTTAAAACGGAAATTGCGAGATATCATACAGAATGTAGAGGAAGAAGAAAGGGCTAAACACCAAAAGAAAGAAAACTGAATGTTTGTTCGTAAAAGGATTAATCCATGATGTAAATTCCTGATTGAAAATAACGAAGTCAAACAAGTGCAACAATTTAGAGATCTGGGAGTGTTTTACTGAAATCTGAAGGCGTATTGTGACAGCAAGATATGTCTTCCAAAATCTGAGCAAGTATTAACAGAAAAATATCGTTAAAAACAACTGAACTCTTATTCAGTCTTCCTCCATGGAAGAGAATGCTAGATAATTTCCTCTTAGTTGGAGAAGATTGATGCAACAGAAATATGTCTCTAAAGAAATACGCTGAGAATAACATAGACCGAACATATGATCGACAATGAAAACAAAAAGGACACATACTTATGGGATATGCGTTGTGGTGCAGTGAATACAGGCTCGTAACCGAGAAATTGGGTACCCGAGTTCGAATTCTAGTTGAATTCATTGCATTCACTTACGCGCAAATACCCTTGGAAGAGGTATTAATCCGTCTCTTCCCACCAGTTATGGGTTAAATAACAGAATAAATTGGGCTCTATAGCGTTGGCTGGCAACCAGTCAATCGCAGAAAGTAATGTCAACGTACTGCGGATAAATATATACCTAGTCAGTCATGTTTTTTCGAGATATGATCGCGTGTATCACGTATGGCACTTAACTGACTTCACACCAGAAAGAAAGTTGAAATGTTTAGGGAATATAATGAGAAAAGAAAACTTGGAAATTTTGATACCGTACTGAAGAAAAGAAACGCACAAACGACCTGGATACCTTGAGGGAATGTATGGCGGAAGAGGATTCGGGGAAGATGGCGAAAGGAAAAAGGTATTAAGCGCTACAAGGGAGAAAAAATTGTGGAAAGCCATGATCGGTAAGGTTGTGAAGAGACACGGCATATAGAATAAAAATATCGTAATAAATATTTATTGAGATGACAAAATACCCGCGTAATAAATAACACATGTAGATATACATAGTGACGTGACTTAGCACAGAATGTCTCCAAAATTCGCTCGTATAGAAGATAAAATAACATGCATGAAATTAATTAAAATATGTTTATGTAACTTTAGAAACGAGAATTAATAGTCTTCATTGAACGATTGATACATAAAAGCCTTTCTAACCAGCCATAATGAAGAACCATATTCATCAATGTCCCATATTCGTCAATATGAGTTTAATATCAGGCTACATCAGTGGTAAACAAGTAACTTAGAGAGTCCGATAAGAAAGATATGACTACTAAAATAAGGTTCGTACGAAGAATGAGAATTATACACCACTGTAATCGTTATAAAGAGTTCGGTTACAAATTCCAAGCCCCTGAAGAAGGGCGGAGCGTACAACGGCCGAAATGTCGTAAAAATGGCAAGAAAGATGAGGACAACAGCCCAAATAATGTAAATAGTGTAAATACTAACTTATGACAGAAATATAGACAAATATAAAAGGGTGGACATTAAAAAAGGTACCTACTCACCGCTATTGTTCATTCAGTAATAAATTTGAACATTCACGGCGACTGGCGTGGTTTCACATCGTGCATAATACAGGCTAAAATCTACCTTCCTCCACCTAGCGCCAATAGCATAGAGGTAGAATCGCTGGTCGGGTATAAATTCTGGCTAGAAGCAATCAGATGTCTAAGTGTACTGATGAGATGTGATACAGCAAAAGAGGACTGTATACGAATGTCTCTCTCTCTCTCTCTCTCTCTCTCTCTCTATATATATATATATATATATATATATATATATTATTACTTTAAACGTTATTATAGAGAACGCATTTCATGTGGAACAAAAAAGGTGCGTTATTTTCAGGGGCTCTAATTTTATTTACTAAACAGTGCAAAATATGCCACTCGAATTGTGCATTCAAGAAATCAAATAAATATTAATAAACCTTTTGTATGTTAGACTGCATTTTGTCCATCATAATAGCGTTTGAAGTAAATAAAAAGTCGGTTACAAAAATAAATAGTCCATATATATATATATATATATATATATATATATATATATATATATATATATATATATGTGTGTGTGTGTGTGTGTGTGTGTGTGTGTGTGTGTGTGTGTGTTGGTGTGGGTAGAGAATTTGATATGCAAATCTCTATATATCATAAAAATAATTAAGCAGTTCTTATCACAATGTCGGATACATAAAAAAACAGAAATGATTAATACACAATCGAAGGAAAATTGATTGACATCTGCTAGACTATTTATTTAGATCCGTCCGATAAAAAAAAGAAAAAGAAAAAAAGAAAGAAAATTCAGTTTTTATTGAATACTACACACATGATGATATTTTATATTTTCTTTGTATTTCTATTTTTTGTTTGGGCACGGCAGTCGCTATTTTTTAAATATATGTAAAATTGTCTTTTGATATATAATCAATCGGTTTCAAAATATTCCTCAATATGATTTGTTTGAAGAAATCCGTACATCGCGAAATACGTGTCTAATTAAATTCTTGCCATTTTGATTTGACCATGGGATGTGTAGTCGACGCAAATTCAGAATATTACACAGGAGAAAAAGAGTCACGTTTACTTGCCTAGAAATATAGTCTCTCTCTACGAGAACACAGGCTTTCCAGATTATGGAACTCTCTCTTGTACTGTTATATGTTTTTAGAGCATTAAACAGTTATGAATTGTGCCTATTATACAACGGAATCAAATAAATCCACGCCTTATCAGTGGTGGCAAGACTACGCAGATTTATTCTGCTTGGAGAGTGATAAGGCTCCCTTTTCCCCCAAATGCGAACACCAGTTACATTTACCTTTTTATTGGTAATAAAAAGCCTATGACTATTTTTTAAATATTCTTTATCAAACTAATCCTATTGTACTGACAATAGTACTCAGATGTAGACTTTCATGAAACTTTATGCAATTGAAATTACAATGTTCGCGCATTGTGTCCTTTTATAGTTTCAATAAACAGAAATACCTCTCTCAAAATGAAGAGTGACAAAACAAAGTGAGACCATTCTTGGTTATTCATAACATTTACATAAATTATTTTATTATTGTACAAACAAAACCTATGAATAGCTATGTATTTGAATTTTAGCAAATCAAGTTTTGTTCCAGTTTTTTTTCTATCTCATACAAAGCAAACCTGGATCTTTCTTAGTTTCTTGTAAAACTCAGCAGTCTAACTTTTGACATCAATTAAAACCAAAACTTGTTCTAGCTTTTTTATTACTATGCTAATTAAACCTTTGTTCAAATATTCTAATCACCAAACTATTTCTACTGCTTTTATATCTCATGTAAAACAGCCCTATGTCTAACGCTTTATTGCTTATGATAAAGATTTAATTCCCCATAAATTAAACTGCAAAAAATCAACAGACATAAAACAAATAATGCCAAAACTTTCGAGTTGTATTGCATATTATCCGCTTAAGCCTATACTACAAACGTTTATGCGTTCTGGCTATAGCGTTAATCTACATCTGTCAGCAAGGCCTTAACGGCAGGTTTTGATGAGCATGTAACCATCTCTTAATTGCTGTTATTTCCAAGTCCAATCAGACCTGGAGTCGTAACATCTATTATGGTCCCAACTATGTGCAAATATTTCACCCCCAAACTCTAGTCAAAACCATGCGAAAATATAAATATAAAATGTTATTGTAAAAATATAAGCAATACAATTTTGAAAGAATACTTTTTTATAAATACATAGTCTCTCGTATACACTGCAATATCAAAAGTAAAACCTACATAAACCTTAAAATGCATTTACAAATTATTTATAAACAAAACAGATGCAAAAAGATGAAATCTTAAAACAAACCAATTAAACCGTATTATACAAAACCATAGAAGTCAAATCAGAATGGTTGTTTTATTAGTCATTAAAATTTAGAAAGATACCGACAAAATAACATACAACCGTTGTAGTAGGCATACTACGTGGTATTTTAGGGACAATTAGCAATAAATAAAGTAATATATTTTTGGAACCAATTGCTTAGAAAAAAATGTAATAATATCACGAAGTCCTACGCCAAAACCCGTCTCACAAGGCTCACGTCATTGTAGCTTCTGAGGTTCAAGCAATTTTTCTCGTCCACACACAAAAGCAACGCTCAACTCAGCATTGACCAAGCTACATAAAGCCTATTCAGTAAGAACTAAGTTCTACCTATTTTCATTATCATTTCTTCTTCAAAGCAGGCATACATCTACTGAAAGTTTTAAACGAACATACGTACATAATACTGTTTATGTTTTATCCAAATTTTTAATAAAAAAGAATATTACTAATTCAATTTATTTCACCAAATTATTGGATTTCTGTTGGTTTGTAAAATTAATGTTATTTGTTAATAATACTTTGTCATTTCCTATCCATTTTATTATTTCCATGAAATTTTGGGATTATTCTAACCGGTCTAAGTGTGAGCAGTTAGGCGGCAATATTTTAATCAAAACATTCCAAAATTTTACCTTTAACAAAACCAAAGTAGAAGGATTCCTACAATTCTACTTAGACGAAACTAATCTAAAAATATCCTCGGACTTCCGTCAGCTAAGTGTCATACGTGATACACACTTGGATGTTCATGTCTCGAAAGGTTGTCATTACTTTCTGACTTAGATTGGTTGCAAACCAATGCTATAAAAGTCTATCTGACCTGCTATTTAACCCATAACTGGAAGGAGAAGATACTGATTAATACTTTTCCTTAGAGTATTTGTGTGTAAGTGAATGCAACAAATTCAACTAGAATTCGAACTCGGATCTCTGAACCCATAAAGATATGCCGTAAAAGACAAAACAAAAAATAATTTTCTTTTTATTGCAATATAATTTCTACACACATAATTCAGAATATTTCTAAGGCCGTGTTAGTTTTAATAAAACTTTCGACACCTGCACATGAGCTGTTTTCTCTCGTAATATACGCTGTGTGCATCTATTGATATCCGGCTTTTGCGATGTGCAGTATTCGCTGTGGTGCATCGTCTTTGACCAATATGAAGTACACTTGACATCTATGAAACTTTCAATGGTTTCCTGTTTATTCAAATGAAAGAAAGATGTTTGAAAGTAGCTAGTTGAAAGCACAGTCTAACATTAACATCAAACGGTATCACCGGCTTTGAGTTGCGGGCGGTTCGGTCCGTATGTACCACGTGACTGGTAGCCATTGAACAGCTTCAGTACCGGCAATCATCTAGAGTAGGGCGATCCAATATTTTTTCTTGGAAATCCAGGAAAATATAGAACACTTTAAAACAAGAGCTTCAGCATATGGAAGATTATATTGACAGAGCTTCTAAGAAAATGGTTACTACAAATACTTTTCTTCAATGACTTCGAAGTGGTCAAATTTAAATCTATAATTTAGCATTCGGTCGGTCAGTTAAGTGTCATACATGATACACGCTTGGGTGATCATGTCTTGAAAGATGGTTAACCCGCAGTAGGTTGCCATTATTTTCTGCGGTATAACAGCTTGCCGGCCAAGGCTATAGAATCTGTCTCGTTATTTAACCTATAATTGAAGGGTAGAGGCAGATCAATACTTTCCTCAGGGGTATTTAAGCGTAAGTGAGTGCAAAGAATCCAACTGGAATTCGAACTCAGCTCCCAGATCTTTCGTTCCAAGCCGATATCCACGAGAATAATATATATATATATATATATATATAGACAGATGAATAGTATTCACCTCTTTATATTTTGACAAAATATGATATATATAAGCACTATATAATAGAAAAATGATTTCATTTTAATACAAAGAAGAATTATATATATATATATATATATATATATATATATGTGGCGAGAAATGAAATTGTCGTAGAAATTATGCAATAAATTAAAATATCACTGACATCTCATTTTAACAGATACCTTTTTCTAAATTACACAAAAATATAATGAAATACTAAAGAGTAAATTTATTCAACAAAATTGTCATTGCCTCCAAAGACTCAGAACAATGACTCTATCGCAGACATTTAACATAAACCAACAGACACCCAACAATACCTCCATTTCAAGAGTCGTCACTATAAAAGTTGTCTAAATTCCATCCTCTACTCTTTAGCAAGGCAAATTTGCAGAATAGTAGCTGACAAAAGCCTTCGTAAAATACGCCTAGGAAAACTACAAAAAACACTATAAATAAAAGGATATCCCACTCAACGATTAAACCAGTGTTTCCAACTGGCAGAAGAAATAACATTAGAATCACTCCGAAATAAAAAAAACATGGAAAAGAAGAAAATACTCTCGCATACATTTCCGCATACAGCAAAAACAAATGATAACAAAGAATAAATTACAAAAATCAAAAGGATACATAGAATTATTAAGAAATATGATAAAAAAGGACATTCTTAGACAACTAAAATAATTAAAAGCCAACCCCCAAATTTTAAAAACATACTAGCCTCAACAATATCCGAGCAATACACAACACGTGGTGGTCACGAAATGAAATGAGAAAGATGTGAGGCTTGCAATAAAATAATAGACGGAAAACACGTCAAGTTTGAAAACACCTACATTCGAAACAAAACAAAATCTGAGCTGCAATTCTAGAAACGTAATTTATGCTCTAAAATACGATGAATGAGAAAAAATTCATTTATATCATTGCCCCCTTCATATGGTGCAGAAATAGATTTAAAAAATGCGAATTACCCTAATGAATGTATTTGCTGTATTAGAGATCTATGATTTATAAACAAAATAATTTATTACGATTTTTCTGCTATTTTTTTATTTTATTTACGCTCTTCGCATGGTATTTGCTTTCTTTCAATATAAAAAAATGATCTATGAATGCTGGCTAGTTCTTTATCTAGATCAGCGTTTCTCAACCTGCGCGATGTTAACCAGGTGTGGACGATTTGAACTGCCGGATCTGCGACGTACAACCGAACAGAAAATTTTGACGATTGGAAATACTTCTGGAAGGTATAGATTTTAAGTATAGAAATTTTATTTTAGCATATGATACCCGAAAAAATATCATTCAAAAGAAATATGCAAACACAATATATTTAAAAAAAAAACAACAACACATGAGCCTAAATGAGACTAACTGGGTTACATTTATAGACAAAATGAAAATGTAGTCGAAATAAAAATATATTTTGTTTTGTTCTATAGTTTTGTGTTGGATCAGCAGTATTCAAATATTTTTTTCAGACAAAATAACTTTTTCGGATTTAGATCAGATAAGCAGATAAGGTAAAACCAAAAACAACTTTGTCATTAAAACTAAGAAGTGGCCTCAGGATAATTTTTGATTAATATAGAAATACTTTTTTTATCACATTGGCCATCTTGAATTTATCAAGTTAGAAGTTCTCGTCAAAACATAGTTTATCAATCATTGTATGATTTTTAATATTTACTATAAACGTGGGTGGTGGAATTTCGCTATATGGAAGTGAACGATGAGTCAACAAGCACTGCGATCTCATGCTCGCCCTGGCTGGATTTCAGTTAAACCCACTAGATAAATGCAATTTTGAGTGGTGAGTTTGTAATTAAATTATTATGTATCAACTGCAAGTTCCATTTATATATTTATATGTAACTGACTATTAAATATTCCATAAAGATCAGGTAACTGTTTCCCCTTTAGCAAAATTTTCCACTTATTACCGAGCACAAACCAAAAAGTCATAATTAGGCCAGAGATGGGACTGGAAAAAGGAACGCCATATTTATGATTAGGATACTCTCCGAAATGGCAATATAAATAAAAAGGTCTTGTACATATAATTTATAGATTATGCAAAGGCGTTCGACATAATATGCCACAAAAGAGTTCATGGAAATGCTCAGCAGCCTCGACATATTTGGGAAAGTTTTTAGAGTATTTAAGAATCCCTACTGGCAACAAAATGCCTGCATAGAAGCAGGTAACGAATTCAGCAGATCTACAAAGATAGAAAGGGGTGTAAGTCAAGGATGTGTCTTTTCACCGGATCTATTCAACTTTTACAGCGAGACTATTATGAGGACCGTAGATGTTATGCAAGTATTTGTAATAAGAGGCCACAGTCTTTATAACATACGGCACGCAGATGATAAAGTACTGATTCCAGATACGGAAAAAGAAACTACAAGACCACTTACAGAAGATAGCTGAAGAGTTAGACAACAAAAGAGTACCAATAAACTGCAAGAAAACTGAATGCATGGTCATCAGCAAAAAGAGCAACCCAAAATGCCAAATACATGTCAGGGATACTAAAATAAAGCAGGTACAAAAAATTCAATACCTGGGAAGTATTTTCACAGAAGACGGAAAGTGCGAAAGAGAGATCCAAATATGAATTGGCATGGTGAATAACGAGTTCCAGAAGCTGAGTAAAGTATTAAAACACAGGAAACGTTAACTAGAAACGAAGTAAATAGTACTAGATTGCTATACGATGTCAGTTCTTCAATATGGCAGCGAATCCTCGAGTATACCATCAATGATGAAGGAAAAACTTGAAGCAACTGAAATATTGTTCTAATGAAAGATACTGCGGATATCGTGGAGCGAGCATGTGAGCAATGATGAGGATTTGATAAGAATAGAAATTAAAATTAATTAATATTGAGCATTAGTAAGAGACAACTAAAGTCCCTGGGAGATGCAATGATGAAGAATTGCTTGGAAAACCTGATAGTAACAGGCCAGATAGAGGGAAAAAGAGACAGTGAAAATCAGGGGATAACATATTGGAAAGGTCTGAGCAGGTGGATGACAGAACGTGGATTGTGTGGTGTTACAAGAAAAAAGTGTGCTAAGAGATGTGGAATTCCATGATCGCCCTATTCCTGAAAATATAAGGAACATATAAGAAGAAAAACCACAAGCCAGAGAGTTAAACTGTGAAAAGAATTATCACATAACTTAGTCATTTCTCTCGATCTTTTCAAAGAGAATCATTTTTTTAGCTAACGTAGATAACAAAATTGCTTATCGTAACGAATATATTCTTTGGGAAGTTTTATTTATTTTACTTGTTTTATGTTTTACGTATTGACCCTACCCATTTCATTGTAATATTAGTGTATATACATACATTATTTGAGTGATATATACCGCTATCAAGTATGATATATACTATTATTGCTACATCAATATTTTTGACAGATAAATGACAACGATGAACACGTATATATAAAACTATTAATTATATTTTTCTTTTCTTTGGTGACCGTTGTGTGTAGATGATTAATCACATGTAGGCACATACGTACGTAGGGAGTTGGTCGGCTAGAGTTGTCTTCTTTTGCGGTCTCTCCGATTTCTCGGCTGTCTCACTTCTTACCATAAGGAAAAACTGCTCTTATATAAGATGTGTTTCCCGAATTTCGATCGATTGTGTCATCTTTTTCTAGACAATTTTTTAAAATCATTTTCGCATTATTATTATTGCTTTTGCCAACTGCCTTTGATGTCATCACATTTCGTTGTTATTGTTTAATATGTCCTGCTTGATCGAACTAATTCTCTGTGGGCCACAGATGCGTCATCTAAATTCCTTACTCTACAAGGTCTACATCTCCCGACTTTGACACAACACACTGTCCGTCATTGTTTCTGATGAAAAAATTCATGTCTCTGTTCACTCCCCGACATAAAAAACATTTTTTTATTTTGTCACACTGCAAATTTCTGTGTGAATTATATATTATTTATTTAATGTAAATACAATTTTGATTTATATCGCCTGAGCTTGAGAACAGCTGTCTCGACTAAAATAATGTTTCTTTCAAGTAAACACACTTTTTATTTGCTAGCATGCATCCCTGCCTTTAAAAATATTAGTGAAATTATATACTGTGGTTACAGAATATATGGCCCGAAAAGGAATTGGCATGGTGAAGGAACCATTACAGAAATAGTCAAGCATCAGGAGGAGAAAACTTTGCTAGTAGCAAAGAACAAAATACTGGATTGCTATGTATGTTCTTCAGTATTGCACTGAATGCTTGATAGCATCAAGGATGAAGGATGAACTTGAAGAAACTGAAATTTGGTTCTACAGATGGATGATGCGGATATCATAGATCGAGCAAATGTAGAATGATGAGGTTTCGGAAAGGATAGAAACTAAAAAGAAATTAATACTGAGCCCCAGGAAAGAAACAGTTAAACATTCTGGGACATAAAATGAGAATGACAGCTTAGAGAATCTGATACTCACAGGTCAGGTAGAGGGAAAGTGAGACAAGGGAAAGCAGCAAGTAACATACTTGAGGAGCCTGAGCAAATGGATTCCAGAACGGGGTTTGGTTGGGGTAACAGAAGAAAGCTATGAGCAACAAGTGATAGAAAGATGTGGAAGGCCATGATCGCCTACGTCCTGAAAGAACATAGCACATAAGAAAAAGAACGTAAGTGTGAGTAAATGATACGAAGAAATATTTTCCGTTTGAATTAGTAACAAAATAATGGTTATCAGTAACGAGCCAATTTTTTTATAAGTTAAATATCTAAAAAAATTTGAAGGTAATAAGTTATTTGCAGTTGGATTCATTCCTTGAAATAACATATATTGCACTACTAATATTTATGTATTATTTAATTTATAATAATACTATTATAATTAGGTAATATAAAAATATTTAGAAATATTATAATATATATATATATATATATATATATATATATATATATATATATATATATATATATAAGTATTAGGCATAAAAAAATTTAGTGTTTGGAAATTTTATTGAAATTTAAATGTAAGTTTTATAATTTCTCAATTTATAGAGCAAAATGTAAATTATAGAATAATAGGTATATAGAGACGACTATTCAATTATTTAGAATATTCAGCAGTACAATATATACATTCACACACACACACACACACTAACACACACACGCGCACACATACATATATATACTAGTGAAATAGTGGCAGGTTGTACCAGTAGAAGTTTGCTAGTCAGTCTTGCTTGACGAGGCCATCGTGGTCCAAACCTCATAGTAAGTAAGTGGTGTGTGTTTTGTGCTTTGGCGCTCGCTCGCGCGCGCACACACACACACTCTCACACACACAGACTTATATATATATATATATATATATATATATATATATATATTCATGGTTGGAATCAATAATTAATTTAATAATTTATATGTAATATATCGTACATTGTTATTTATTAAAATATATTATTAAAGATAGAGAGAAACATTTTTATAATATCGAATTTTAGTAATTAACAAATATTAATTTATATCAATTATATACAGTAATATATAGAAGTATCATTATATTATTTATCTATATCTATTGGTACACATAAATTGGATTCATGTAGTATATTTTTGTAGAAAGAGGCTAAACTGTTGTAATGTTTTAAACGGAAGTAATTATATTAATATGCTTTCAAATACTTTATCCCTACGAGGTTATGTTCTTTTTAATTAAACTATCATTAGAGAAATCAAAATTGTGTTCTACGTCGTTTGCGTAGTAATACAAGAGAATTGAAACTTTTGTCAAGACGTAAGTATCACTTGTGTTCGTAGATCCGGGTTTTTCATTTCTTGATGGCTCCTCTACGTACAGGTTTTTCTTGCATTGTAGACACTTTATTTGATAAATCCCGAAATTTCCACTGTTGTTTGATGTCTTTTTAATCCTGAAATATGAATAATCGTCTTGGAAGTGGGGGTAACGATTCTAGTGCTCGCCATAGCTAAATTATTTTGAGTGCATTTGAAAGTGTATTGGAATACAATATTAAAAATTGTATGCAATTTTTGAGTATTCTTTTTCTTTACTTATATTTTGCAAACCAAAACTTGTCTTCCCTGTTCGGAGCATTCTTCTCTGAGGTTATTTTTATGCTTCTTGATCAACAAAAATATTGAGAGTACAGAGTATCATAGATAAAGAGCACGGTTTGGTCATTCTAAAAATAATATAAAACAAAATGCACGAAAGCTGTCTTTAGAGGATCACTAAAGTTTCAACATGGCAATGACCCGAAACACAACAAGTGTTGATCCACAATACATAGATGAAAAAACATTTAGGATTTGGCTTATTGTGCACAAAGTCCTGATATAAGTACCATAAGTGAATATATTTGAGCCTATTTGAAGAAAGATTAAGAGAAAGATGACCTTCGAATTTGGAGGAATAAGAACTTATTGCCAAAGAATAGAAATAAATATCTATTAATATTTTATAAGGGACTATCAAAAACGATTTAAGGCTATAATCACGAATAAACATTGCACAATTGATTATTTAAGAAAGAAGGATAATACTTATGTCCTATGTTAATTTATTTAGAAGAGGTGATTTATTTGTATTATTGTTGACATTTACATAAAAATATATTGTGGGATTTTTTTTTTAAAGTTTGTGAAAAATGCAGATAAAATTTGTTTAAGAATTAGATGTATTACAGCCTTATTTAGAATCCTGGTAATAGAGGTGACTAATTCTGTTCACAAATGTAGATAGATAACTGGTTGATAATACCAGTTGCAGTAAGCTTGAATGTGTAGATGGTGTAACTGATAATGGCTCTAGATTGTTAATTAGAGATCTGAGTTTCATTTCAAACTGGGTTCGTTATATACTTGGAAAGGCATGAATCCACTAATTCTCTCTCCAGCTATTATTCCTACTACTTGTATTTATTGCGACATTCCCCAGTATTGGTTAAGCCGTTTCTGTCAAAACAATACTGACTAAGCGTTGCACTGATCGTATTCATTTGGATGTGAAATTAATAGTAAGAGTTTCAGTGATAGAAACGAATTTACAAGCAGCTCCAGCTATGGGTTAAATTGAAAAAGTGTTTTACTGAATCGTTAGTAAAAGAAATATCAGAAAAAGAAATTTTTGCAATCGAAAAAATATTCTGGATTTAAATAATAGGCTGTTAAGCCATAGAAAACAAATAAATAATTCATCGATACAGCAAAGAAAAAAGTAATCTTACAGTTGTAGGGTCACTTACTTACTGAAATCCCAGTAGAAGTAGTGTTTTGTGAGCAAGGCACCCAGACAGACCCGAACAATTTTTAGGTTTGTTGGAATCCAGAGGTATTCCTTCTTCTAAACACGTTGCCACCCGAAGATGTAGGGCACTTTCTAGCCTGCTATTTATCCATAGCGCTGGTGTGTGTGGGGTGGGGGGCATCAAATCCATATCTTATTAGTCTGAATGTAATAAACTAGTTAGTAATTTGAATTCGGATCTTCAATTCTTCAATTTAGTCGTTATCCATTCCTCCACAACAACAGTAAAAGGTGAATGAACTATTGATTATTTTTTCTTTTAAGAAACGTTTTCTTTCATTATTTTTTATATTTTATTTTATTTTTTCTTTATAGAAAATTATTGCAGAAGTGCTGAAAAAATAAATTCATGGATATTCTAAGCATGAAGAGCCCCCTAGGATTTATCAAATCAGAAAAAATACAATCCATTCAAATATTATTCGCAGGTAAATTGATCTTATTTTCGACAGAACTGTCTTAGTAAATCTGACTCTTCAGTTATTTAGGGAAAGCTTAACATTTTCTTTCTTCATTCAGATTTTTGTCTTTTTCGGGAGATGTATGTCTAATAGAACGAGATAGGTACGGACATAATGAAAAAAAGAATGACAGTTTTTATATGGTGATATGTGATGTTGTTTCAAGAAAGAAAGTATGAGCAGACAAGACACAGAGTTTTCATGAGTATCGATCGGTGAATAATAAGAAAATCTAGCCCACGGAAAACGTTCTTTTTTCCATTAATGATTGCATTCGATACAATGGAGTAGGTTGGTTGAGCAAAAGATGGGGACATTTGTTACGATTTTGGATTTTGTACTGTATATTTAGAAAAGAACGAGTTAGAATATTAATTGTGATGTTAATGGATAAAGAGTTCTGAAATGAAACATTGATCAAAAAGTTTATCAAGCTAATATCCCTAATTTGTTACTGACTAATATTAGTGATGTTGGGAATGTGCAACATTTATCAGAAAGTAGAATGGGTGTTCTGATTCAATATTTTGATTGTGACTCATTTGTCCACTTCCTACTAATAACCCTTAGAAAACGGAGGAATCCATCTTCCTACAAATATTGGAAAAATAGCCGTGAATCTTACAAGTGTCCAAATGCGACATAAGAAATACATTACACACAAACGGATGGTGAATGGAAGCAATTTATACGGGAGTAGAGTGACTTCAATTCAAAACTAGTCAAAAGAAGAATGGGTTCCGTCAGGTTACTTTGCCAGAGACTCATTCACTGCTGTTAAATTATATATAGCAACGTTGCAAACTAAAAGTTTTCATGACTATCTTTCTCACCGGAGAAAAAGGCTACAATATTGTTATGCTGATATATGATATAGTCAATATAATAACAATAGTCAAGATGAGAATAATAGTCGGAAGTATTTCTTGACTTCAGTCTACGGGAAAGAAACTGATTTATAACATCCATTTCTTCCAAAGAAAAGCAAGGATATTTCATCTTCATAGAGCTTTCTGTGTGTTTTCAGTCATGAAAAACAGTTATATTTTAAATGAGGCCTCTGATCTTGAACATCTTTTGGGGTTAAAACTCACTCCTGACTTGAAATGGAATGTGGATATACGATCCTTTGCAAAAGACTCTGAAAATATTTCCGTCGCCCTCTACTAATCCAGATAGTACATCAGACCATCTGCCCTGTTCTATAATACAAAATCTGTATCACATAACAAATGGGGTACAGCTGACACATTAGACAGAGACTGCCAAATAATCACTTCCACAGTCGATAGCATTCACAACAATTTACACTGCTTTTGGGTGGGGGATAGTTTTCTATCATGCGGTCCCTATACCCACATACAAAACGTTTGCTATGTCTTCCGTTACTCTTTATTTTCGTGACACATGTTCAATCTAACTACAATCCTTATTTTTTTCCAGCTAGGACCCGCCAAGCCACGTAGACTGCATTGAATCATTCGCTTTCTATTCGTATTCAACTGATGAGGGCGAATTTTCACTGACGGAATTTCCCCACCACTGTTGTATTATGGAACTGAATTCCGAGTACCAAATACCAAAGAGCATGCTTTCCAATCCCTACATTCTTAAACTATTCAGGCTATGGCCAACTAAGACGTAGGTATTTACTGAGTGTTACAAGAATATAAGAAAAAGAAAAACATTATTAAGGAGCAAGAAAAAGGAAAGAAGAGAAATTAAGAAATTGTAACGATTGACATTGCATTTCCAACTAGTATTGGAAAATAGCCTTGAGTATCAGCCAATCCAAGTGAAGCCGACTCGAAATATAAACCTTCGTAAATTAATATGAATTATTATCTTATAGAGTAAAGGAATGAATTAAGTCAATCAATAGGTAAATATCAATTATGAATTGTCTGATATTGTAGCGTTTTGGGAATGGTTTATGTTTCTTTAATTCGGTATTGTGTCAGACTTAACCGAACTCCCTACAGATTACAGGATTTATGCAGAATTATCATCATAAGAATTATCAGAGGGTTAGTTGTCGGCAAGATGGAATGTGTGGAAAAACGTGAAATAGTGTGAGAATAAAATATATATTTTTTATGTCAAAATAAAAATTTATTAAAAAAGGAATAACAAGAATTTATAGAAATTAATCTTCATTGAGAAAGTTAAGGGTATCAAAAGTTAGGTTCAAAATGCTCGGAGTAGTAATTGTTGAAAGAGATAAGCACAAACAGAAAGAAGACAATGTCCGAGTCGCTTGAAGTTGAAGTTACATTTTAGATGTTTCGTATCGCGGCTCACATAACTGACTGACGCTGATGAAGTTCTTTTATTGTAATCTTGAATTTTCGTACTTACTCTTTGGTCTTGAAAGTTGCTTCCATTGATCAAAATATAATTTTAATGCCTACTTGCGAAATCTGATTTCGACCTTTGCTTAAAGCGCATGGTCAATTCTTTTTCTATTTGGGAAAACTAGGACTTCACACGTCATTGTGAATTTTTGTAAAAGTGAAGCAAATTGATTTTAATTAATTTCCTATTGCTACAATATATTCTTAAATCTTACAATTGGAAAATAACGATTAACATTGCATTTAAGTATCTGAAGATCAATTTGATTAGAGAGCAAGAAGCAAGAAGTGCGATAAAATAAACTCTTGCCATATGGTTAGCCAATTCTATTCTACATATCATTATAATATGCGTCTATTGTTCTCTTTGTGTTCACACTAACAATAGCCACTTTTAGTTGTACTCTATAATGAGTGGCTGTTGTGCCATGAAATTAAACTTGTAGAAAATTGGAGTGGTATAAAAATTATCCAAAACAAAAATAACAACTTTCTTTTTCAATGCTTGCTTCTTTAAATTATATAAAAAATCAGATTGATTCATTCTTTTTCTATGAATTCTTAACCCATTTAAATTTATTTAAAGTCAGAGAATATTTTTAGATCATAAGATTTTGTTGCAGAGATAATAATGATTTACTAATACAAATGTTGCTAATTAACCTATTATTGGATGGAGAAAAAAGGCATATCCATACCTTTTTACCCAGAATTGCGTTGTGGTGCAGTGAATATCGACTCGGAATGACAAATCGGGGAGCCGATTTCGAATTCCATTTGAATTCCTTGCATTCACTTACGCACAAATACCCTTGGGAAAGGTAATAATCCTTCTTTTCCTTCAAGTTATGAATTAAATAATAGGATAGATTGGGTTCTATAGCCTTGGTTGCCAACCAGAATGCAATGGCAACCTACTGCGGGATAATCTTCTACCCAGTCAGTCATGTCTCTCTTTAGAGACATGATCGCCCAAAGCGTGTATCACGTATAGCACTTAACTGAATGACTGACTGATTATAACGAAACCGACGGATTTCCGATTAACAATTATAAGTCATTATTCATTACCCCATCTGATTACCCACGCTTACAGCAGCTGGTATTCCCAATCGGTGACTCATCATGTTACCAGCCTCTACGTTGCTTAACCTCAGTGATATTACGGGAATCTGTCTTTCAACGTGAAGTGCAGTTATCCCCGAATATTTCAGTAAAAGGATTTTATTTTGTTTTTATTTTTTATGGAAAGTGGGAAAAATACGCCAAACCGTTTATAAATTTAAACCCATTGTTCGTATGGGAAATTTAGCGGACACATGTGAAACTTTATTCAGGAATCTATTCATGAGGGTGAGATGAAGAGCTGTATGGTCTCCATAAACTTACACGATTTTTCTCCGCAATTCTTTTCTTGTTTTAACATTATTAATGATTTATTGCCTTGACTAACCATTATTTCCAATAAGCATTCTTTTAACCTGAAATGAAGCATGCCAATGAAGGAAGTCATGAGCAACTTAAAGCATATTCACCAAATTCTTTTCAAAGTAGCCAATTTGCCAACCTTCATAAAATTATTTGAATAGTGGCGTTTTGACCGAAAAATTGTCAGCCATAGTTAGCATCACAGAATCGTTAACACACAATCATAGAACCTCGTATAATCATCTAACTCAAGTAGATTCCAAAAAGCATATTTTAGATTGACTCAGCAGACAGGAAGTCACTGCTTGTTGGCTGCCCGTAAATTTGTCTGATAACGTTCCGTGGAAACACTATATATTAAGCTAAGTTATTAACATGCTCCAATTTTTTTTTTATATCAACGATCCACATTGTTCTTTTCTTTAAAAACAACTGCTCGCTAACTTCTTTATTTTCTCTAAGTATCGGATTTTTGATTGGGAAGTTTTTAAAATCTATGCTAATTTTTGAATAGCTGGCTCTGGCCTGTGCGTTGTGGTACAGTGGATATCGGCTCGGAACGGGGAGCCGAGTTCAAATTCCAGCTGAATCCATTGTATTCACTTACGCGCAAATACCTTTGGGAAAGATATTAATCCGTCTATTCCTTCCAGTTATGGGTTAAATAACAGGACAGATTGAGTTCTATAGCCTTGGTCGGCAACCAGTCTACCGCAGAAAGCAATGGCAGCCTACTGCGGGATAATGTTCTGCCCAGTCAGTCATGTCTCTTTCGAGACGTGATCGCCTAAGCGTGTATCACGTATGGCACCTAAACTGACTGACTCTGGCCTGGTGATCATTAACGGGTTTAGAACATCTTCATCAAAATCTATTTTGGTGCATCATCCAAATACGTTACTTCGGAACAAAATTTTCCAAATATTTAAATATAGGAGTAGATAGATTTCACTCTTATACGGTTTATACAGTCTTAACAAAATTTTCCAAATATTTAAATATAGGAGTAGATAGATTTCACTCTTATACGGTTTACACAGTCTTAACAAAATTTTCCAAATATTTAAATATAGGAGTAGATAGATTTCACTCTTATACGGTTTACACAGTCTTTTAAACAGCAATAGAGGTTTATTCCTTGTTGCCTGTTTAGAATTGGGTTTGTTTTCTCTTCTAAACTACAAATCTATACTTCGAACTTATTCGCCAAAAAACTCTGAACTTTCATTTAGTATTTATTTATTTATTTATTTATTTATATTTTCCTTTATATGTTTACGTAGTTTTTTCGTCCGATTCACATTCCACTGAAGTTTTTAAACAGAAGTGAAAATATGATTTCTGTTTAGAATTAGGTGTACTTTTATTATCGTCTAAATTTTATGAAACTGATCAGCCTCTGATTTTGATAGTATTTGATCTTCAGCACTTTTTACGCAGCGTTTTCTTTATCATTTTTTCAAAAAAAAAAAGGAGCAGACAAATCACACTGCTTTGCTAGTATTGACTTTAGTATTAACCCTAAGATATTGTGTGGTAATTCACCTCCCTTGTGTTCCAACAATTTGAGAGTAGAAAAGAGGGCAAAAAAGATGAGAAATCCACGACTATGAATGAATAATTATTCCATTGAATTTAGTGAAGTAACATACTTTTACACAAACTGATTCTTAAGTTGTTCATACGATAGTAGTGTAGTATGGAAATGAAAAGTGACTGAGTTTATCCCCTCCTCTTCAGAGAAATCTTGGCCATTATGTGGCCTGTCCACTTTCAAAGTTCCACATTCACTACTGTTCTCGGTTCATTATAAATCTTTTTCAAATCAAAGTTTGATTTCTCTTTAGATCTAAGTTCTCGATGCATTCTAATTAGTATTTCGAATGAAAGTTTAATTACTATTTAGAATCGGGTTTTTGGTTCATTCTAAAAACTACATAAAATCGAAGTTCAGAATTAGGTTCTCAGTTTATTCTAAAAACTACTTCAAATCAAAGTTTGATTTCTGTTTAGAATTTGGTTCTCGGTTCATTCTAAAGACTACTTTAAATTAAAGGTTGAATACTATTCAGAACTGAGTTGTCTGTTCATTCTAAGGACTACTTCAAATCAAAATTTGATTTTTATTTAAAATTGGGTTCTCAGTTTATTCCAAAGACTAATTCAAATTAAAGTTTAATACCTTTTTAGAATTAGGTTCTTAGTGCTTTCTAAAGACTACTACAAATCAAAGATTTATTCCTGTTTTGAATAGGGTTCTCGGTTCACTCAAAAGTAGGTTTTAGAATGAACCAAAAGCCTAATTCTAAACAGGAATAAAACTTTGATTCGAAAAAGCCTTCAGAATGAACCGAGATCTGTGGCGATTATTGAACACTGAAATTGAGCAGGCCACTTTGAAGGCGAGATTTCTCTGAGGAGGAGAACGCTACACTCGGTTCAAGTTAATGTTTATTTCTCGGTTAGAAATGGTTTGTCGGTTTATTCAAAAAATTACTTCAACAGCTAACTCCTCCACCTCAGACTCTGAATTTTTTATTTACTATTGTAAAATTGTAGATAGGTTTTTCCAACGTCCCGTTTACACACCTCTTGGTTCTTTTCTACCAGAGTAGAGGTTCATCACTAATTTCACGTTTAGGGATAGGATTCCGGTTCTGCTGGTCTTCTTCATTTCCATACTTCTAATGTCTCCACCGAAAAGTCTCAAATTTATTGACTATTTATTTACAATGTTTTTCCTCAGTAGTAATGGTTGCCTACCATATTTATAGACTATTCCTCAGTGTTCTAGGAATAGAACAGGAATAGAGATTTATCTATTGTACTCTGTATAGAACTGGGCTTCCAATTCTCTGTGAAATCATTTTCTTTCCTTTTATTCCTGACGGGATCGTATGTCTTGGCGGCCTTCGCTTGGGTTGATACTTCTTACTTTGTAACTCTTTATCTTGAATGGCTGTTTGATTATTTCCTGGATGAACATCATTTTAACGTCATTTCTGCAGAAACAACATAATTTGTCTCGATCCCTCCATAACATCGTTTTTTTTTAAGACATTCAATAAATTATGTGCAGTTTCAGTCCCTCTATTAGTGGAGCTAAGGCAATTCTTTCTTTAATGAGTGTGCATTCTCTTACTGCAGTAAGTTCTGTTATTGCTAATAGCTAGGTATATGTACGTATATTTAATAGTTATTATATTAGCAATTTGGTTGACAAAAAAATATATATGTATGGTCCAATCTAGTTTCTGTTGTTAGCAAAATGTTTCGACCGTCCAAGTTTTCGTGTTTTTTCAAAAATATAAATTGAGAAAAATTATTTTTTATTATTTTACAGAGATGAAAAGGGTCAAAGGAAGGATAAGCAGAGAGAGGGAGAGAGAGAGAGAGAGAGAGACGCACACACACGTATATATTTAACCTCGATTGAGCGATATGGAGAAGTGTTAGACATTGAAAAAACAGTAACTACTCACGCGTTTACGCATCGTTCATTCAGTAATGAATTTGAATACTCTCGGCTACTAGCGTGTGTTTATATTGTATAAAACATGCTAAAGCCATAACTCAGAGGCAGAATTGCTGACTGATGTCAATTCGATCGGGTTTCAATTCTGGCTAGAAGCAATCTGATGTCTAACCCTACTGATGAGCTGTGATACAACGAAACAGATTGAGTCTGTGGATATATATATATATATATATATATATATATATATATATATATATATATATATATTAAAAAAAGCAAGTAAACTAGACAAAAACCATGCTCGTCCTCAATGAAATAATTGTGCTGAAGTAGGCATTCTATGTTTTCATCTTTGTCTGTATACTGCGTCTCGTGAGATCCCATGGTTCCCCACAGTCTCATGTAACATGTATTTCTTAATAATGTTTATCTCTTTGTAAAGCCTCCATTTCTTTCTGCTACCATTCGTTCAAAAAAGCTTGACATGTAGGTAGGTGGCCCACAGTCTTATGTTCCTGGGTATGACTGTAAACTGCATCCGGCAGCAAGGCCTCTGATTGGGAGTTTATGAGGAGCATGGAACCACCTCTTAATTGCTGTTGTTCCCAGGTCCACCTTGACCCGGAGTGGTAGCACCTGTTAGGGTCCCAGCTATGGGTAAATACTTGTCCCCCAAACCGGGGTCAAACTGCTATGAAAGTATTTACAAACAAAACTTTTTGAATGAAAAATATTATCAACAAAACTTTTTTGAATGAAAAAATTGATTTAAAACAAAAATAGGTCTCCGGCCTTAAGTGACCATTTAAATATTGATAGGCAGTTAAGCAGGAACAAACAAACAAACCAGAGTCTTACCCTGTTCTTTTTGCTTTCGATATGTCCTGTGCTTTCATATTCTAACTTGCTCACTTCATACTTCTTTTTTTGTTGTTAAAAAGATTCAACAAGGTATTATAAATTTCTTTATTTTGATCAACTGTTGTTGCTTTCAAATTTTTCTTTCTCGCCGAGTAAATTGTGAAGTATTCATGGTCATATAAGAAGAATGATATGACTTCAAATTACAACACTGATTTTTTTATGTTTCTAACAAAACCTGTATGCCTGCCATTTCATTTCTGTGCCGTTTTTGGAAAAATAACAGATAAATTAATTACAGCGATTACGAGTCATTGTAAATTACACAGTCTATAGGACACTTATATATATTTTACTAATTTTATTAATTTTTGTTCTGTAACTTAATATATATTTATTTTGAGTCTTGTATTTTATATTGACATTTGTATATAGTAGAAGTTTAATCAAATACTATTATTTTTGGCACACACATCGACGATTTGATACAAAATTAGATTAAGTAATTTTTTTTTCTCAATGTCACATATTCGACTAACGATTAGATAGCCGCCATATCTGCAATAGAATTGTGCTTACCTCGCTTTTTGGGTTTCAATATTAATACTAATTTCGAAACAAAACTTGCTTGAAATAATGGTGCTTCACCATCGACCTATCAGCTATCACATCCTTTGTTCAATGGTATATTTATTATGTATACATAATACGGACATGTCTGGAGAAGGAATAGGCAACTGAAAATAGAAAAGAAACAAAAAAGATACAGTATTATTAACATATTCACTTGAAATATAGCTCTAGGTAATATACATAATCATTGCTAGACTACTGCGAAAAAATTACGAAAGACGGGTGCATAGAACATTAAAATTAGCTTCGTCAATTTTTTCAGGAAAAAAATGATTATTTGGAATACAGAAGATGCAAAAAATTGAAAAATGTATTAAAAAGTATTGAAAAGTTTTGGATTTCTATGTTGAATAAAATACGTTCTAAAGACTTACGACGTAAAACAATGTCATATTGGTATTAAGGTAATCGCACGCATAAAGATGCCATGAATCGCGAAACATACGTACATACACACTATCACGCGGACACACACAATCCCACAGACACACACACTCTATAATGAACACATGCAGAAACACAAAACTATGAGCGCACAACACGTGTGCACACTCTATCGAGGAGACCCACATGTGCATACACTATCACAAACATAACGTACACTCACACTATGACGCGCGCACACTTTAATGTACGAAATTAGACATTGTATAACACTGACACCCAATCTTACACAAACATGCACACACTAACGTATATACACACAGAAGATCGTAACACACATACGGTATAATATATGCAGCGATATGTATTATAAAACAATTTTCACTCTCCGAAATACGCAGAGACAAAATATCCCAAGCAATCATATATAATACAATACAAACAGATATTTTGAACAGTTTAAATGCACACACACACACACACACACACACACACACACACACACACACATGACAAAAAGGACATCCATTAAAACCACCTATATTTATTTTGTAACCTCGTGTTTTTCCGTGTCAAAAAACTAAATTTATTAGTGACTAATAATAATATGATGTGCGTTGGGGTTCAGTGGTATCAGATCGGAACGTGAAATTGGATAGTCGAGTTCGAATTCCAGCTGAATTCATCACATTCACTTATGCGCAACTACCCTTCGGAAACGTATTAATCTGTCGCTTCTACCTCCAACAATGGGGTAAATAACAGCACAGATTGGTTTTTATAGCCTTGATTGTCAACCAGTTTACAACAAAAAGTAATGTCAATCTAGTGCTGGAAATCACCTGCCCAATCAGTTATGCCTCTTTTGATACATGATCGGCCAAGCGTGTATCGCGTATCACACTTAACTGACTGATTGAATCGTAACATTTGGGCGGATTCTTCAGCTTAAAATTATCTTTACGGTTACCCCATTCGCCTGCGGACTACTGTCATCGTCGTTCTTTTCATAACAACGTATCGCTCGTTGTACCTTCGGCATTTCTTAGGTGTATATCGACTTGTGTATTCATGATGAATGCCGGAGAGCACAACATCCGAAACGTTGTGATGACAAAAACAAAATGAGTATATTAGTCTGCAGGTAAATAATGTAAATAATTACGATAGCACCTCAGACCTGATATTCATATGGAAATTATCGACGCTGGTACAGGGAGAGAAAATGAAAATAAATCGGCTAAGTTCATCAATATTTACTTGTGTTATTCAAAATAGCAATAGGGTTTTACATGCATCTAAAGTCAACGCAGCCTGATGCTGGTATATCGATTGTGATCGATATACCAGCATCAAAAGTAGGTATACAGCAATTAAACGAAAAATTCATAGGACTGATTTTAGTAGTTGCGGGCGTTGTGTACAGGATATCGGCTCAGAATGAGAACTTAGTTCGATTTCTTTTCACTCACCTACACAAATACTCTTGGAAAAAAGTATGGATCTATCTTTTCTCGCCTCTGCTATGGGTTGAATAGCAGAACGGATTGGATTCTGTAGATTAGCAACCGGTTTACTGCCGTAAATAATGGCAACCTACTGCGAAAAAATCTTTTGCCTAGTCACTATTTCTGTGAGACATGATCACATAAGCTTGTAGCACGTATGGTAGTTTACTGACTGATTTATCTACTGTATAACTACTTACAACATAGTAATAAATAAATAATACTAAATAAGAATAAAATAAGGTATATTTACACAAGAACTGTCTCTATTGCACCTGCAAATTAAATACAGAGTCCAGTTCAAAGTTACCTGAAGGTTATCTGACGCAAAAGATTGAGAGCAATCTGTCCAAAATAGTGCTATAAATTAACAAAAGATATGAGACACTGTTTCCAATGTTAATGTTATCAGCTAGTTCATGAAAATAAGTAATAAAATAATGCTATATTGTTAAAATTTGATATTTCTCAACAACTCTCCCTTTATCCCCAATGTTAGCACGAGATAGATTGGACAACTCGTCTGCCTCAAAATAAAGTTTATATTGCTTAATACATACATAACTACTCTGACTTATGATGTAAAATTATTTTGTGAAAATCACAAATGAGATTTTAACAGCATCATTTTATAACATTTTTGAAGCATTAAATCAACAAAAATTGAATAATTTTTATGACAGATATTTCAAAGAAATAGAGAGTGGATAATTTTATATTTGTACAGAAGCTTTGCATTTTTAATCTTTTATCAGATAAAAATTCAATGCTGTTTTTGATCATTCACAGATACAAATTCAAGAAAATAAAAAGACTCAAGCTTCACACATTTTCTCTGCAAAATGGAAAATTGTTTGTAATATCCAAAATTTTGCTGAAGTTTATCCTTTTTTATATGCATGTTAAGTGATAATATTTTGAGGGATTATCCCACTTCATTTAATAATTACTAAATTAAAAACCTTCTTTGATTCATTTGATTCCTGGTAATCTTGGATACAGAAAAAACCCATAACTACATGGCATCTATTTTTGTAGCTAGTAGGGTTACCTAAAATTTAACATTCTCTGTATGACGATAAACTACATACAGGAGCAGGATATTTGAATGAAAAATGGAGCATCTGTTAAAGCCCCAGCTATGATCAAATAGTGAAACCCACTAATAAAAATCAACAGTACATTTTTATTATGAAATTACCAAAATATAGAAACAATTCAACAATAAAATATAAAAAATATTTTATACTAAAATTACTAAAAATACATTTCATGATCTACAAACTACATATCTATGTAGAAACAGAATTTTACACTGAAAGTATAAAGTTTTATACAAAATATATCATAATAAGTAAATGACAATCAATTGAAAAAAAGAAATATAAAATACATTTTTATAGTAAAATTGTCAAAAATACATTTCATGATCTACACAATACATATCTAAAAGAATTAGAACTTTCCCCTGAAATAATAAAGTTACATCCAAAATATATATAGGTGAAAGCATAAAATTACATACAAAATATAGATATAACTATATAAATATAAATATATATATAAATATTTAGCATTAATTTGCCTGTAGAGGTTGTTATGGCATTAAACAAATTCAACTGTATAGCTCAGTTGAAACCATGAAACTCTTACAATTTCGGCATGAAATAAACCATATAGATTGATATAACAAAATCAAAAGGGTGACATTAAAAATATTACCAACGATTCCAGAGAAAATACATTTTGACATTAAATGACCCTAAGAATTTGATATGCTCTCAAAAAACAAAAAAAAAACGAAAATGAAAGGATTAAAATAATTGTAAGAAACAATTTTCCCTGCCAATGATAGAGTTTCTACTTTTCAAAGAATTTCTTCAATTGAAACTTACCAGGAACAAATGATTTTTTTTTTATATTTTACACTACTAACTGCTATATATAGAGAGATACTCAGGCATCCTGTGTATGACGATGAACTACATCCGGAAGCAAGTTATCTGAACGGAGAATCAACTCTTTATTACCGTTGTCTATGAGTCAACCGTGACTCAGGGTGATAGCACATGTTATCAGCTGGTTCATGAAAAGCTAGAGATAAATAGTTACCCACTGAGGTCCAAACATTATGAACGTATAAAAATAGAGTTTTATAGTAAAAACAACAGTAATATACTTTTTGAAAATATATATTACGAGCAATAAATATTTTAAAGAAAATTTTACGAGCATTTCTTTAAAAAAAATTACGAGTATCCATTAATACAGTATTATGGTTTTGAAAACCAGATATTACCAGTAATACATTTTGAAAAAATAGCAGGAATACATTTTTGGAAAATAAAATATTACCAACAACTCAGGTGACTTACTACACAAACCCTCTTTACAAATATACGTCAATGAAAACTGACCTACAAACTCATTTTTACAGAGAATGCATATTCTATTCACACAAAACTAACCTCAAAATATCGTCGGCATCAAATAACCAATTGAGGTTGATATAACGTAAAACAACATAAACCAAACCAAACTAAAATATGTCAATGACTCCTTATCTACGAACTGATTTCTTAAAAAAAAAACATATTCTATTGATATGAATCTATCTTAAAAATCTTGTCGACATTGAATATCCCATTTAGGTTCATAGGTTGTAAACCAAATTAAACCTAAAATTTAAATTTTGGCAGTCCTAAGATTACAATTGGCCAGCAAAGTGAATTAGACAAACATTTAAGTGCATTTTTATGCAGTAATGGGTTACTCTCGTCATTAATATTATTACTGAAGAGAGGAATTCGGGAAGACAAAGTCTGGCTCGATGTGAGCAAGTACATTACTTTTGAAAAAAGTATGCTATTTTTCAATTCATAGACGATTCTCCAAAATCTAAATCGTTGTCCAAAAGCTTTTAGAAATTTTATTAACCACAACTGAATAACGTAAAAAGGCTTTTTTTTAAAAATATTGTTAACATATTTCTTTTCTAGCTAAAAGTTTGTAATGCCCTCTATATCCGAGCACATTCGGCTACTCTGTTAACCATCATCCATGATTTTTTAAAGTTTAAACTGAATTTGTATATATTTACAGATGTTTCGAAAGGTATGGAAATGTATTGCTTTTTTTGGATTCTAAACACGGTCAGCTCAATATGACCGTGTTCATATTTGATAATATGGAGTGTTGACTTTTTATTTGTAGTTCATTCATTATTTCTATTTTTTTAAATGTAGATGAGACTATTATCCATGAATTGTTTACAAGTATTTTTGGATAGAGTTTGGTAAATTTTAGCGTGTGGTTAAATGAGTTTTAATTTAGAGATGTAACTGTTTGTTTTCATAGGAATGTAGTGATATGTCCACTGAAACATTAAATTAATTGTATATATGTATATGCTCTGTTTCACGATATTGAGCACACTTATCCACTGATATATCATAGGTAAATGCCAAGCTTGGGTTATGGCATTTTGTAACTCTATATTTCGGTGCCAAATCGATAAACTTTGTATTAATTTGTATTAGTTTTAGAAAAAGTTCTCCCAAAACTAAGGTTTCCTTTCAACCATATGACTAATAACGGTAAAATGTTAAAGTATTTCAGAAGTTTTATTTTTTGAATTTGCTAATGATTTAATTAGTTCCATCTTATGCTTTTAGCGCATTTAACAGTTACTAGCTCAACAGCATTGTGGGTCAGTGGATATCGGCTCAGAACAAGAAATCGAAGAGCCGAGTCCAAATTCTAGTTGAATTCATTGTGTTCACTTACGCGCAAATATCCTTAGGAAAGCTATTAATCGCTCTCTTCTCCCTCCAGTAACGGGTTAATTAGAATAACAGATTGGGTTCTATAACCTTGATTGACAACCAGTAATTGCGACCTTCTGCGGGAGAATCTTCAGCCCAGTCTATCATGTCTCTTTCGAGACATGATCGTCTAAGCGTATATTTTGTATGGCTAACTGACTGATTATTTACATACTTACGAATAAAGAAAAAACTGCAAACTTGCGGAAGGCATATTTTTCAATTTCTCAATGATGCATTCAGGATGTTACTCATGTACGTTTAACGTATTTAACAGTTCATGGCTATAGCATAAGATACAAACCTACAAGTAATCGAAAACTTGCAAACACATATACAAGTAGAAAATTACATCAGCATGTAGGTATAGCTATAGAAAGGAAATGAATGGGGAATATTTAGCATAATTATAGCATAATATAAAATGATGATGTTTTGGAAAACAGAACAAATGTAGGTTGAAGTTAATACTTTTTACAGGCATCATCAAGTTTTTGAAGGCAAGTGGTTGCTCGTTCTGCACATTCCACTATTTCTGGTGTTCAAGAACCAAAGGTTTTGACAGTTCCATATATTTTTCTGGGACTGAAACGTTTATCTGCTTTGTATATTTGGCCAGTACACCACTTCCCAACCTATATGTAAAAGATCAATCTATACATTTCAAGTAGCGAGTCTCTTTTCACTGGTAGAAAAATAAAAACCAAAAGAGCGAATATTTCTCTAGAAATCAATCTTGCATTACTTAAGTAATGTAACTTTGAAACTTCTCTGTAGGAAAACTTCTAAATGCTTCAGAAATGCGGAAAAACCGAGTTAAATGAGACAGAAAAATGATATCATCACTACATCCTGCTGTTTTAGTAATCTCTTCCTTACAGTTCTCAAAACTCTTTTTGAGCTGTTAATAGTTATTTTCAAGATCACGGATAAAAGGATATTAGATATTTGACAATGTGTCGTTTCTTCTAAATACATCATCTATTACTACCTGAAGCACTCGGTCACGAACATGATTTTGACAGCAAATGAATTGTTGGCCTTCCATTTTCTTTTGAGCAAATATTCTTTGTGACTGAATGATAATACGATTCTGCTCTCAGTGTTCGCATTCGTAGCGTCTGTAACAATCATCTTTATGCTCTTCCATAAATTGTATGCATCCAGAACAGCTGTTATTTCTTTGACAACTGTATCCACTTTTCCATTCGGTAGACGTAATGCTTATAACTTAACTTCTCTCTTTTCATTCCTCAAAATTCTACTTTATATTCTTTGCCATGAATTTGTTTCCCATCAAAATGCAATGACCAATTTTCTAAGTGTAGTGGGTTTTTTTCTATTTTTTTAACAGCTTTTTTAATAATACACCTGATTGAGAAGAATTCTGACCGTCAATCCCTTTTTGGGATAACTGCTGACAAAGATTTGCTACTTTGGTGTTTTATTTTTTTTTTCAAATTTAAAAATATTATTAATTTTGGCAGTGCATTGAATACATTTGTTATATATGTTTAGGTGCTTCTGCTATTTATCTTGAGGTTCTAGACCAAATTCAAAGAAGGATTTGCAATATAATCGATCCTAAATTAGCAGCTCACCTTCGTTCATTTTCTCGCCAACCTGATGTGGCTTCCTCTGACTTTCGACAATTACTTTATAGCAAATGAACTAACGAGTTTTTTTCCCTAATTCCTCGACCACATGTATTTACTTTTGCTACTAGCTTAACATCAAGGTCCGAACCTTTGACTGTCGAAATAGTTAAATGTAACAATCTCTTCTACTCTAACAGTTTCTTTTCTCGGTATTTTTGTTCATAAGCCCCCTTCTCATTTGCTTGCTTAAGGAAGATGTTTTACTTGAGTTGTTACGGTTAAAATCTCTAAAAGTTTAAATGCAATGTCGGTTGTCATCTTGTTTCTTCGAAATGCATTGTGAATTTTTCTCATAATTCTCTGCGCATTAGTGGCAGTCCTGCTTTGCTTGCGTGTGAAATGATTATTTAAAAAAACTGGTTGCAGGTTGTTTTGCTTTACTTCAAACTTATTCTTGTAGGTTTGTTTTCTTGAGAAGGTTCGGACTCATCATATTCAATTCCTGATAGGGTCTATGATTCAATCTCTGGTTTGGAGATTGAAGTTGTTGTGGTTACTATTGTTGAAGCTGGCTCTTCTTTTGAATGGATGAATAGTTTTGTAACTCCGCGACTTCTCATTTGCATATCAATCATGTGCCTTGTTTTCGATCTGAAGATGATGCAACCCTCAGTCCTCAGTACACAGCCAATCCACAACTTCTGTTCTGATATCACAAATTTCAATCAATGCATCATATTTTATTCGTTTGACACATTCATCGTAAGTGTTCTGCGCTTGATCCCATTGAATTTGTTTAAATTGAGTTGATGAATTTAAGAAATTTGATTACTGTTGCTATATACTAGTTACTTTTTAAAGATCTTCTTTCATATACTCTATCTTTGTTTTGATAGATGCTCCAATGATCAACAACTTCGATTTTGAATCATATTACTTTTGTTTTCCAGTGATTGTTCTTATAATGTAACAGTTCTTTTCTCATGTGATGGTTAAACACTTCTGAGACTCTTCGTCCAAATTTTCTTGTTCCTTTCAGTAGTAGAAGCAATTTTACTTGAGATGTTACGGTTAAAAATGGACATTTGAAGATCCTCCAGCAAATCATTCAGAGTTTCTCCATCATTATGCTTATAAAGGGTGCGGTGCATGAATTGTGGCCTACATTCCGAAAAAGTTATATAGGCCTGACATCGTATTTAATTAGATATATTTAACAAAATTGCACAAAAATATATTACTAAATATGAAATAATAAAGAGTAAATTTCTTCAATAAATTCGCCATTTGCTTCAGCCAAGGCCTTTAGACGATTTTGGAATCATCTGTATCTCTTCATGACTGCCTCCTTGTTAAATCTGTTAAGTGGTACCATAATAATAGCCTTCAGTTCATCAGAACTACCACCCCAAAGAAGGTGATGTAGGCCTCTATGAGCAATCTGAAATCCAGTGAGAAAATATCAATAGAAGCATAAGGTTAAAATCACGAGTGATAACTACAAAACACCATCATGTTGACTGGATATGTCGTCCAATTCTTTCCGAATCCTGTGCTACCTTTGCAGATTGACATACAAACACTCGTGCACATGTTTCCATAGTTACTACAATCTTGACATTTCTGGATTAACATGAAACTTTCCTGTATAACAAATTTAACATATCGTCTATCGTGAACGGCTCTTACGTCTATTATATGTTGAACATATCTATAAAAATTTAAATATATGGATACATATTTTAGAAAAACTTTTTTGTGGGTCACACACACACACACACACACACACACACACACACACACACACATATATATATATATATATATATATATTTATTATAAATTATGTTTTAGAACATGTACATAATTTTTTCTATATATGTCCTGATGTACATGTTCTAAAACTTAATTTATTATAAATATTCACAGCTCTATACATCATAAACATAAATTATGTTTTAGAACATGTATATAATTTTTTCTATATATATCCTTGTGTACATGTTCTAAAACATAATTTATAATAAATATTCACAGCTCTATACATCATATATCGAGCACTGTTTTAAATTAATATTTTGGACGGGAAAAAAATTTTCTTTTCTCTCCTCATTCTATACTCACTCGGATATATATATATATATATATATATATATATATATATATGTATATATAGGGTGATCCCTAAAATTGACATAATCAAAATTTCAATATCTTATTAAAAATATATAGATAAATCTGCTTAATGTTGAACAATATAATATTTATCAAAATTTAGACAATTTTTTAAAGGGAGATATATTTTATAATCATTTTCACAAATGTTCAATACTCGATCTATCTCGGACACGACACACGTGAAGTCGGCAGTTCAGCGCCTACCAGACGCTGTAGCATGTCCTACGTAAAGTTCTCCAACGCCTCGGTGTTTCTCTCCTTAATTTCTTCTATGCTTGTGGTAAGGAGGCGGGGGTGCTACTGACCTGTCCTTTAACATAGCTCTATAAAAACATTACAATCAGTTAAACATAATGGACAGTTAAACAATATGTTGTCATTATCATTGATGCACCCGATCCGTCTTCCTGGCAGCAGATTATCGTTTAGATATATCAGCACGGTAAACTCATTAGTTTTTACACTTATTGTTAAAATGGAAAATCATTTGAGCGAGGATTGTCTAGGCCATTAAAATACGAAATGGCAATATTATATATACTTATATATGTTACGTAAATCAACGAATTTTGATGAAATTGGTTAGAAGCAACTGACAATTTGAAATGAATTGTTTGAACATTATTTTTTATCGAAACTCATATTTAAATAGATATTCTGTTTTTAATGAGACAGTATTATATATTTATTTCTACCGGCCTGATTATTTGCGATAAATTTTTATTACGAAAATGTGTGCCATTCGCAGGATCGATAAGGAAAGCCCCCCAAATGCCAAAAGTGAAGACGAAACTTCGTGAATTTAAGAAATGTCCAAGAAGGTGTGGGCTCTGTGGGAACCGTTCCCATCTAATAAATGACTGTCCCTATAAAGGCGATCAGCCTTGGGATGTGGGGAGTTCACGAAAAATTAATAATAAAGGGCTGCTTCTGTCAGCACCCATGTTTAGGTGGGAAGAGAGAGAGAGAGAGCAAAGGAGAGACAGGGCATAAAAGAGATAGATCTCTAATTCTGTTGTGGGGGTCGGACGGGACGTAGTTGCTAAATTAGATATAGAGTGGGGAATGGCGAAAAATATTAGCTGGGATTGTTAATGGTGAAGAATATTAGCTGAGGTTGCTAATGAGAGAAATAATATTGGCAGAGTATGCCAATGATCACTGGGAAATACTGGCAGAGGATGCCAATGAATAGGAGAGATAATCGCTTGGAATTCTGGCAGATGATGCCAATGAGAGAAATAAAATGGGATGGGACAGCAACCCGTTGCAGTAGACCCGATGGCAGAATAGCTAAGGAAACTAGGTACGTCTGGTTGAATAGGACCTGCGGGACAAAAAGAGCACGTTCTGGTGCGGCGAAATCCCAGGTCAAAGGCCGACGCGCTGTCTAGAACAGTCACCCTAATGTTAGTAATTAGTGAGAAAAGAAATGAAAGCCGGAAGTGACCTGTAAGTTGAAAAGAAAATGTGAAAGAATAATGAAGTGAAAAATCAACTGGGATAATTATACAGAATTGTGGAATCCGATAGCAAAGAAAATACCCAAAATTATTTTAAAGCATGATCTGGGTAGATGGTAAGGAAATATTTCAATAGATTAGACAGCCGGGTTAAGTAATTTAGCATTCATTACTATAGTAGTAGTAGTAATATGAAAACGTTGAACGGGAATCGATTCGTGAGAATTTTGGCAGGTTACAATGAGAAAAAAGGGAGTTACCATATGGTGTCTGTATTCTTGAGAAACCAACCCCAGTGGAGCGAAGAAGAACAGTGTCCCAGAAGGACAAATAATAAGAAAAAAAAAGAGGAAAGGAAAAGGATACCTCTACAAACAAACACACACACACACGCTCGCACGTTATATTTTCTTCTGTTCTTTTTCAGGTCGACAGACATTTTGTTGAACGTTTTGGTTGAAATTTGGCTTTGAATAAAATGTAGACAGGAACGAGAATGAAAAAAAAAGAATATTTTTTCCGTCAGCAGAGACGTTTTTTTAATGAAGATGTTTTTGAAACTGCATGTTTATCTCTGAATAAAATTGAGATGAGACCAACAACGAAGAAAAAAAAAAAATAAAAAAAAGATCTTTTTTTCAATTGCCTGAGGAGACTTTTTCATATTTGCATGGCTAGGTAATAAAATGTATTATTGAAATTGCATGGTTAGATAAATAAACCAAAGATGCAGAATGAAATAAGGACGAAAAATGAACTTTTCCAATTGAAGAGACTTTAAATTTGGTAAAAGACTTTTTTTCCATATGAAAAAAAAATGAAGAGTAGAGAGAAAAAGAGGATCTTGTAAAGTTGTGTGTTGAGATACTGTCTCGGATTTTCTTTTGTGTCGTTTTAAAGCTTAAAACGACAGAGACAGGTATGTCGGGGATGTGACACTATCTCACGCGGTGATGCTTTCCCTTCTCCCGCGGGGATACTTTTCTTTGGTTGCTTTAAAACAACGGAGACAGAAATTGATATTGGTGACATTATTAGTGTTTTATTGCGTCACGCGATGTGAGCTTAAAGAAAAAATAATAATTTTTTTACCATCAAGTGCTTCTAAAAGCACGGAAATATAAAATAAATTTATTTTGGATAAATATAAATTTCTCGTCTTTCATGATTTTAGCCTCTTTTATGTTCAATATGGATTTCTCTTAGATCTGGAGTGTATCCCACTAATCTAAAGACGCGTTGACAAAACAAGTGTCAGAGTGATTTGATAAGGTCATTCAAGGTCAGGGCCGCTGGTGAGTACGTTCGGGTCCGTGCGAATCTAAAATAGAATCAATCCCCGATATGAGTTGGCAAAATCTCATTCGTTGAGCAAAAGAAATCCGCAAATCGAGTGGGCGAAAACCGATTTTCATTGGCCGAAGAATGTGGGCCGGCCGGATCCCCAAAGTCGATCGAAATTGGTTATAAAAATAGATGCCCGACACGAAAAATTCAGTTGGAGAGCTATTAGCTCAGATTTCGGCAGAGTGCCACACGCGTCAGTACCCACACACACTCCGCCAGCGGCCGCTCCCATTTTGGCACATTCCGTCAGATTCCGTCAAGAACCCGAAAGAACTTTGCTGTTTTAGAAGTACATTTCAACGCTAACGAAACTTAGAGTAAACATTTCAATTAAAGATTGGAAGCTATGGTGCTCTTGGCGAACTTTCTCTCTCCGTTACAACCAGCATTTTAAACAACTGTATATAATTTCCGACGATTGTATATCATTTTCGACAACTGTATTCTTGAGAAAAGATAGACATTGTTTTTTTCTTTATATAAAGACATTCTACGTAGCTTTCCAGGTGTGTTCGACTTCGCTCATTTATTTTATTAACTTTTTTTTGGTGCCGTGTTTATTTTTTTTCAACCCACAAGTATACACCAGTGTCCGGACTAGCTAAAAGGGACGACGATTGAAATTGCACGACGAGACTTCTGGGATCTAATCACAACGTGGGACAGTGGCCCGTTGTTGCAAAAGACGTCCTGTAGTCCAGCTTTTATGCCGACATCATCGGACGGGTTCGCCGCGACCGGGTGGCAGTGTCACAACTGGGATCGTCACGACCGTCATCGAGAACAAGCGTCACACTAGACAGACGGCGAGCCAGGCTGAGGTGTCACATCTAGTGGCATTTCAACCAGGTTCTGGCTTGAGAGCAGCAGTCCGGCGTGCGGTGGTATCATATTGCTAAGCAACGGCAACAGCTTCCAAAACTAGCAAACGCAGTTCGCAAATTTGTAATGCGGTTCTCTGACGCCACACCGCGTGAGAGCTCAGAATGATAACATAACCATATATTTAAATGCAATGTAATGTGTTATAACCAGATTTAAACAGGATTTAATTAAGTGTGGGTTGTTTGGATTTCATGTTGTTGGCCGCATTTATCTGAAGGGTTTTTTTACTGTGTATGAGTGAGGATTATTATTATTATTATTATTATTATTATTATTATAAACCTACTACATATATTGATTTTACTACAACCAAGCTCTCTCGTACACTTACCTGTCACCTTTTTGATCGGAGTACAATTAAACAGGATTTCTAAGAAAAACATAGTCATGTAGATAATATAAGACATATTTTAGTCAACAAGACAATAATCCTCACTCATACACACAGTAAAAAGAAATTTCAGATAAATGAGGCCAACTACATTAAATTCAAACAACCCTCACTTAATAAAGCCTGGTCAATAAAACATTAGATTGCATTTAAATATATGGTTCTGTTATCATTTCGAACACTCACGCTGTGTGACATCACAGAACTGCATTACAAATTTGCGAACTGCATTTGCTATTTTTGGTAACTGTTATCGTTGCTTAGCGGAGTTTTATGTCAACACAAGATAAAATCGTCGCTGATGGTGGATGTTTTTGTGTTAACATCATTATAACCCCTCGGAAAACGGTTCATGTGAGCCGAAACCTTAGAACCAACTTAATATAAAATTATTATGTCATTTTCATTTGAAATTAAATCCAAAATACGATGTTTAGAATGGCCCATGATTAAACATAATAGACATTCATTGTCTCTTATATTTAACAGTTTATGTTTAGAATATATATATATATATATATATATATATATATATATATATATATATAAGCTATTACTTTAAACAAAAACACACACTAACATATATATATATGTACATAGGTATATATATGTGTGTGTGTGTATCAGTAGTCTGTTTCTCTGAGCATATTTGGAGTATTGTTCGCTATGCATATGTGGTCTGTCTACTGAATTACATAGTAACGTCTTTTGTTACACATGCTGATTATAATGGAAATATCTTCACTTCTTCATGCATAATCAAATATACACACATGATTGCGTTATGCTCTTAGGTTGTATTCGTTATTTTTGTTTTTCATCAGCTCGTCATTCTGCCTTTGTATACAGATTCCCGCATAAATATTCATAAATCCTTTTTTCCCCTTATCCACAATGGACTCCAGAAAATACCGCGTTTTTTTCTTTTGTCTTTCTGTTTCTCTGTCTTTCTCTCTATCCTTGGCTTACCTTGATTGTCTTCCAACATCTATCATATTATTCTACCAATTCATCTCTTAACACAATTTACTGAGATAAACTAAACGAATGAAGGAATGATAGCGTTTTTATCAAGCAGCACCTGCGATCGGCGTTCTATTCCTATTAAAATCAGAATTTCGATAACTGAATTATATAGCCTGGAGTCCTTCTGTGGGCGCTATCTTACGAAAATAAGAAAAGATGATGTTACTATGTTCGTGGTGGAGGCAAAATGAAAAACACAGGATCTCCTAGAAAATATATTTAAAAACAGCTAGAGGAAAATACTAAGTATCAATTGTAGCTAGACAGAATGTTTGGTTGCCAGCAAAAAATGATACGTGAGATAACAAGATCGAACATGTAGAGAAGGTTTTTTACATATAGGAATTTATAACATAACATAACATATAACACATAGGTAACAAAGCCTCTGAGACAGAAAAGGTTACTAAGTATGAAAAACTATGATCAAAACAAAACATTAAGGAGAGAGGACATTAACAAAACTAAAATGAAGAAGACAGAAGATATCAATTGACATACATTTATATTTATGCCAATCAAACTTGACTGGGGAGCAAAAATCCATGAAAAAAAATTCCACTAGCAAATAAATGCAAGAAAAGAAAAAAGTTACCATATGGTTATATCTTGTCATTTCATCCGTAAAAAGCTGACGCTTCCCTACAAATTTGTATTTCGCTTACTTTCATAGAATCTACAAACCATGAGAAGATGAGAAAAGACTGTCTAACCAGAAAATGGACAAAATATTTATTATTATCTATCATCTTTGGCAATGCAGTAAAAACGTTGAGAATATAGCAAAGACTAAAGGGTAATGTTGCACACCGGAAATATATAGAGGGACATCAACATATTGACAGTATGACATTACAAATATCCCATTGTTATGCAACTAATGATCAGAGCCACGTCTTTAAGTTCAACGAAAGAGTTCTGGCGCCATACAATAATTCACATTCAGCACCAGAAAACGACCAACCCGATATGATAGTTCGTGACAACAGACCAGTCAGATGACCAAAAAATTTAAAACGGTTCAATCATTATAGCCATGGAAGAAAGAATCAGTAGACTATAGCCAAATACTCTAAAAAGGAAAAAAAGAAGTAATTTTTTAATCTTGTTGAATAGACATAAAAGGAATACTATCCATGCAAAATCCGTATCAACCTGTTTAGAGTAGAAGAGGTTTGGCACTTTTATCAAGATATTATCTCTAGAAAGATTGTCCAGTAAGACTTAAGACACCTTATTGAACTAGGGAGAATTAGTAGATTATGAAAAGGTTCCTCCAATATTTGAAATAAAAGAAATATTAGCAAAAAATATTAGATTACTTCTTCAAGCTAAAGTTTTTGTAACAGTCAAAATTAAGGCCCAGACACACACGTAGAAACACAACAATGACATACTTTTACAGTGGACAGCAAAATGAAAACTTCGATGTAAAAGGAACACTTATTAATATTTTCATATTATCTATTTGAATGTAGGATAATAGAAGTCAGAAAAATATAAGAAAGAATATATATATATATATATATATATATATATATATATATATATATATATATATATATATATATTAGTTTTCGGTCATAATTAAATTTGAACAGTACACAGTTGTATTAAACTTTTCAATAAAATTATATTGTAAAACATACCTATTGAATACACAAATATCATAGCAACATACATATGCAAAGAAAATACACTAAAAATAATGGAGGCCTTAATAATAAAATTGCAACACTAAATAACATCAACTACGAATACGCTAACAAAATGCTTATCGTATTCGGTACATAACACATACCAATACTCCATATTATACATAACTCTACTTACATTCTCTTACAGGAAAATAATATTCATCCTCTAAAATGACTAAATTTATAACCGAAAGCCCTTGCATAAACAAAACATTTGGACAGTATTTATATAATTTATGTTCTAAGAAGAAAAAATCATAAGATCACATAAAAATGTACATCAAAAGCCTAACCATCACACTTTGTCATTTTTAATGAAACCTGCATAAAAGAGAGATTGCCGCCCAGAAATTTTTATGTTATATATATATATGTATAATAGATTATTGTCATATATATATACAGCGTGCGATGGGTGAATTGTCGTCTAAATTATACATAAATAAAAATAATGCATCTCATTTTAACAGATATATTTACAAAGATTACCCGAAACATTTCGAAATATTTATGAGTAAACTTATTCAATAAATGGCAACGGTCTCGGGACAACTTAACAATCTACTGAAAAACGTCTGATTGTCTTCTTGTTTAATTTCATAAATACTACCGTAATCATTGTCTTCAGTTCATCTTTGAAGTTACAAGGAGTTTTTTGTCTCTCACTCAATTGCGCACTGCAGGGCGTTTCAGTTAATGGCCAAATATAAGAGGTGATGTGGTCGGGGCACTTTTCTGTGAGACTTGACTTGATTCTCTTGCTTGTGTGGCATGTTGCAGAGTCTTGTTGCCTGGTATAAAATATTACAGCAGATACTCTCTTGATCCAGGACAGCACTACCTCCGAACTTTATGTAGGCTTCCGTTTTGAATCTGAGGTTGTGTGGTAAGATAAATGAAGACATGACGTCGCCATTACTATTTATCGCTTCAAACACCTTCGTAATCACCATTAGACTCATCCGATTCTTTATTAATCCTATGCGCAGTCTCCAGATTGACATCAAAAACTATAAAATATTCGTACTGAAGGTTCCTCGCGAATGCTAAGCAGTTCAGCATAACGTTTTCAAATTTCAGCCGGATAAATTGTGTCTTGCTGCTCTTTTCTTCAAACTGTCGCTTCAATACTGTGCAGTCAAGAAAATTAAATAAACAACGTGCATGTTCGAAATTAAAATATAAAATAACAACAATTTACCCATCGCCATAATATCATTTTTATTAAAGTTGTTGTTAAAATATTCTTAATAATAAATCATAGAAAAAATTGCCTATGTGAAATTTCTAGTAAAAAATAAAGAACAAATCGCTATAAACCTTACAACTTGAAATTGTATTTATTTATAAAATTTTATGCGTGGGCAATTTCGTGTGGTGTAATGGTTAGTAAGCTTGCACAACAGAAAAGCATGTTTAGTCTTCACTATGCCCCATAATTTCCGGCTTGTGTCACCTCTAATGGACGCTTTTAAAGTCAAAATACTCTCGCTATTTATATCATCCTAATCAACGCCTGTATCTAGTTCCAGTGACTTCATCCAAAGAGTTGTAAATTCAACACGAGGTTAGAGCAATGGTGAACTTAGAGAGTGAACTTAGAGAGTTGGGTTAGAGGAAGATAACTCATGATTACCAAAATAACTATGCACAAGGAATGAGAATGATATATCCCAGTGATCGTAATAAAGGGTTCGGTTAGAAATTTCTCTGAATAAGGTCGGTGCGTACAACGGCCGAAACGTCGTAAAAATAGCAACGAATATGAGTACAATCGTCGGAATAATGTAAATAATATCTATCTCAGAAATATAAACAAATTCATTCAGCATACTGTGATCATAATTACAGAAGATGGAAATATTATGTTGAGATCTTAAGATGCATTTACATAGCGAATGTGGCCTTACAACGCAATAATAAAAAACATTGAAACATAATTTTGAACAGTTATTCAATATAAATCCTCCTTTAAGTCAGTGAAGGCTCGATACCCTCCTTACAGATGAAGACAAGACAGGATGTAATAGAAACATACTACTACAGAAGGATTTTAAGAAAACCGTGTAAAGAAAATAGAAGTCAAAATATAATTCTACATAGAATCGGAAACAGACGAATCAAATTTATTGAATTCATAATAAGGACAGCTTGATATGGCACAACGATTAGCAAGCTTCTTACTAGAACAATTGTGACTGAGTTGAAAGATCGATCCTCAGTTGGCACGCCGTACTTTCAGCCTTGTCTCAAATCTGATCTATACTTTGCTTATCCCCATAATGAGAAAGGAGTGCATGAACATTTGACATTCGAAAGATAAACTAAAGACAAAAATGAAATGAAGAAATTTCATCCATTCCTGCTAACTTATAGGCGTGCATTGAATAGCATAAAGCCGAACAATGTTTGCGTATAGACACGGGCAAAATCGTGATCAATGTTTGCGTATGGTCTCAATGAAAACTCCGAATTATGTCTGCGAATAGACTCAGATAATATCCTCAAAAAAAATCTGCGTATAGACACAGGCTAAACTTGACTAATGTTTCCATGTATCGACAGGCAAAAATTCAGACTACTGTTTCCATACGGACGCTGGCATGAACTCGATTAATGCTTGCGCATAGGATGTAGCAAACAAAAAAGAAAAAAAAAGAAAAGATCACTGCATGCGAATAGGTACAAGTCATGCATAAACGAAATTTGACATTGAATAACCCAACCAACCAATGCAACTAAAACGCCTTTTCCAGCATTTTATGTCGTTTCTGGAATCTTAATTTCCAAGTATTGATTTTTCCGAACTCTGATCTGATTTTTCTGCACTAACAGCTAAATACGTCCCACTGAGAAAAAACAATAGATGATTAAGGAAGATTCGGGACAATTATTTACCTAGAGATTCTTTTAACAGTTTTCACATTGATGCTTTTTGCTTTGCAAATAGGCAAACAAAAACTCCAACATGATGAATTCCTGGTTTAAATATACAAGTAACCGGTAGATTTTTTTATTTATTTACTTTTTTATAGGTACGCAAGGAATTGGAAGCATCGGTTCAGTAAATATTTGTTTCCTTATGTGTGTGTCTGACAAGCAGAAGAAAAATTCAGATAATATATATATATATATATATATATATTTAACGGCCTGTAAAGAAAAGTTTTAAGAAGCGATAATTTCTTTCTATCCATTTTGGGAAATCTGAGGGAAGAAATATATCTAGAATGATTTAGGCTGGTATCTGAGTATCCAGAGTTGCTTATTAAAAACGAACGTGCACGGAAATGAATGAAATTAACCTTTTCTTTACCAACCTACTTATGTATGCAGTGGTATTAAATGTTTTGGTTAGCTATTCAAAAATGGAACACTTTAAGAAAAGCATGGGCATTGCGAAGAGAAAAAAGATATACATAACATCCATAGCTTTCAGACTAATGAAATAGAAAGAGTAGGGGGCACCATGAAAGGGCTGAAGATATACAAGATTTTAATCCAAAAAGGTGGGACATACTTTTAAGGAAGCGAATTACTGTCTTAGAGAAATGTGGAGAGAAAAGAAAAGAAAGATAAGGGGTTGAGAGAGCGGGCCATGCAGCTATGCAATGTCTCGAAAGAGAGCCATAATATCATATGTACTGTAAATGTCTCGACCTCAGACCTCTCCGTCCAGAAGTCCTCCATCATGTGGACGTTTAAAAAAATAACGATGAAGTTAATGTTATATTATTTAAACACGGTTCTTTATTTTATTGCAAGACAAACAGGATAACAACTAACACAATCAACAAAAAATTCAAATTCTTTACAACAGCAAAATAAAGTTAGAAATGACGAATTATTTAATTAGACGTTTGTTTCTCTTTATTTTTCGACAACTTCTCCACATCAGTTGATGTATTTGTTGATGACAAGAACAAACCTTCATCCAAGTGGTCATCACCCAACCTTGTTCTTAAACGATTTTTAATATATTTCTTTTTTGTAAAAAGGTTCTTCTATGGCATTTATTCTTCTAAATAATGACACCATCATTTTCAAATTATTCATTAGCCGTTTATATTTCCGGCTTGACAAAATATATATTTTTGAGAAAGACGGCAGTGGATTTGAAAATAAATTTTTATTTTAAAAAATCCTGGCTGTGCAAGTCGCTGAACATTAACTGATTATTTCTCTGTCACTTTCTCATTAAATTAATTAGATAATTAGTGTCGAGGTGTTAAGTTGGAGGGTCAGACAAAACTTCTTCGCGGGCCGGATATGGCACGAAGGCCGGGGGTTGTCGAACCCCAATATAGATAATAAATGGAATATGAAACTCTGATAAGACAAATGTTTGTAGCAGGACAGAAAACGTACACTTCTGTAGGAATCACCATGCAGAAACGGGGACATTTTTTAAAAGGAAATATATAGCAAAGGTACAAATAAAAAAAAATCTTCCATAGATTCAATCAGTCAATCAAGTGCTATACTTGATACACGCTTTGGGCGATCATGTCTCGAAATAAACACGACTGACTGGGCAACAGATTATCCCCCAATAGGTTACCATTGCTTTCTACGGTAGACTGGTTGCTGACCAAGGCTATAGAACCCAATCTGTCCTATTATTTAACCCAAAACTGGAGGGAAGAAACGAATTAATATCTTTCCCAAGGTTATTTGTGCGTAAGTGAACGCAAGGAATTTGACTGGAATTCGAACTCTGCTCCCCGATTTATCATTCCGAGTCAAATCGACTGTACCACAACGCACATAGAAAGCCATAACTTTGTTCTTCATGCGACCTATTATTTCAAAGCCTCGGCCATCATTGCTAACATTCCTTCCACGACTTTCTGTGGAATATGTAGCTATGGTTAAATGTAAAATAAGTTACACGCCTGTCCAAAAAACTTTTTAAAGAAAAACCAGGAATAAAATAATATAAGCATGCAAACAATATATGAAAGTCAAGTCAACGGTAATATGGCAAAATTTCACAAACTAAGAAAACATGTCCGTACAAGCAATCATAGCGTTCTGATATAAAGACAAGAATATTTATTCTTATATTTATATAATAAACGTAGGACATGGTCGAAGGGGAGTGGGTTGAGGCTGATCAACAATTTCTATCTTATACCTATTAAATCAAAGTTACGACCCAATTCATTCGTTACGACTCCCTTTACGATACAACACGATACAATAGCCCTCGAGGCTAAGAAGGGTAAGCGGAATGAGAAATATCCTACAAGGCATATCGGCACTCGAGCAAAAACTGCGATTGATTCCAGGGCATTTACCGGCGTTCTGCCTTCGAAACGTAACAAGTTATGGTAAGACTATGAAAGGCATCCCTAAATATCATCTCAAACAGAATTCTCTGCCAATTTGTGGCATAGGGAAGCCAACCTCGATGCATGTCAATGACTTGCGACATGTAACATTCCCATTCACCCAAGACACGGACTTTTTGTGCAGACATCTCTCATGACTTGATGCATGCGTCCAATCTAGAAGAGGGCTGACAGCATTCGGTTGATCCCATTCATACGGTCATCACACAGAAGGTAGAGCGACAAACGTAAAAGTATGAGGGGAAAAATGTAAGTGGCACACGGTTAAGCGCTACCGTTCATGGAACCAAACTCTGATCGCTCGACCTCTCACTAACGCCTCTTACATTTATATTTTGGGGTCCAGGATGGCATTTCATTCCGCCATTAAGACTAGGCACGAAGAATCAAGAAAGTTTTTTTTTTTCAGAAACGACATCTAAAACGTCCGGAATGGTCACTAATTTCAACTGATAAAGTCGTTGTTATTCGGACGCATTTGGTCATAATAGACCTTTTCTCCAAAGAGGTGATACCGTCGGTGAACAAAATTACAATATGTAATAAAATAGGTAAAAGCTGTCAAACATAGTTAAAAATTACTTTTGAGACCAAAAGTTTGCACGATTATCTCTAGACATAAAAATAATCAGTTGCCAGAAAGAACAGAGAATGCAACATCAAGACAGGGACTGTTAAATATCTTATTTTATTGACTGGGAAAAAATCCCAGCACACATTCGTGTGCTTTTGCCTATAAAAGTGGAGGGCAGCAAACTTTGCACTATTTCACGACGAATGGGGACAAATTGACTTATTGCAATTGTTAGCAAGATTGTCTCGAAAGAACCAGAATAATTGAGTAGTGAGTTCCGACTTCTCTTATTTTTTGTTGGGTGGATAGGTCCTACTAACATCTATTATTTTTAGTTTGATTGTTTTTATATATATATTTTAGTTTTGTATTTGTGTTCATTCCTCTCGCCTCATTTTCATATTATTATATTTCTGGGAAAATAAAAAGAAACAGAGACTATTGTTCATAAAGAAACATTTTATATCTTGTGTTTTCTTTTATAGGTACCTTGTGAATATGGTTTATTGTAGTGTATGTCGGATTGAGTGGTGTTGGATGAGTTATTGTGATGAAAGTGTCAATTTTCATGAATGAATGGATCGTGAATATGATTGGCTCGGTCAAGGATAGAAAATATTGACAGACCTACCCTTTGTTCCACAATTATTATAATGTTACAATAATAAATTTTATTCCTGGCAACTGAAAGCAATAAGGTAAAAACAACGAGTACCACAAAACAGCGAGTAGCCCTACAACAGAGAAGCTCCAAAGAGAGATTCAAAAGCTAGAAAACGAAGATTCAAAGTTTGAACATTATCATTGATAAGTCTCTCCTCTAATTTGCAGACCCTAGTTACTATACTCTAAATATATTACAGTGATAAAATCAGCCAATATTTTTTATAACTATTTATACTAGGACTTGCGCATGCAATTACAATAATCCATAATCGTATTTTAAATTTTGAAATCATATTCATTTTTGACATATAAATTCTTGTTACTGTTTCTAATTCTTTGGTCGTCTTTCAATCGTTGCGCCTCACCTGCTATCTCTTTCGCCGCACCTACGAAGCGCACTGCACCTTTTATGAAACACTCTACTAACTCGATTCTGACCTTAAAAATATAAAGCAATACCGATTATTTGATAAAAAAGTACATTTAGAAATTAAAACAAAACAGAAAGAATATTAAAGTGAGAAATCACTGATTCAAAATCAGAACATTATCATTGATAACTATCACTTTCACTTTGCAAAGCATAGTTACTATATTCTTAATACTTGATATGGTCCAAAATATTACAATTTTAAAATCGGTAAATAATTATTTATACGTATTTATACTGAGATTCATACATTCAATTACACGCAATACCTTTTGAAATCATATTTAATTTTGGCATGTGAATTTTTTAAAACTGTTTCTAAATCTTTGATTGCCCTTCAATCATTCCGCCTTAGTTGCTATCCTCTTCCACCACACCATCAGAGAGTTATGCTTTCTAGAACGAAAAGACAGGAATATATATAATGAAAAAAATGGATGAGTGCTGTAATATCTAATGATCTATACAGGGTTCCATAAATAATTTGTCGTCAAAATTACGCATAAATAAAAATAACAGTGACAACTCATTTTAACAGATATATTATAAGATTACACAAAATATAATGAAATAGTAAAATCAGATTTTTACACTAAAATATCATTGGCTTCAACGTGGCTTTCAGACAACTTATTGCAACTCTTCTGGACAGCCTCCTCGTTTAAGTTGGTGATTGCTGTTATAATCCTTACTTTCAGTTCATATTTGATGTTAGAAGGAATTTTGTTTAGTTTCTTGGTCAACCACGCGCCATACATAATATTCAAGGGGATTGCTGTCTAGGAAGTTAGGTAGCCAGATGAAAGGGGTGATGTAATCGCAGAAATTGTCTGAAAACCATGATTGTGTTCACCTGATTATGTGACAAGGTGCAGTGTGCCGTTGCTAAACACCGGGTCTTCTGGCAGCCGTTCTCTTAACCCAGAGAATAACTACCTCCTCAATGTAGTTGATATTAGCCTCCAGGTCGACTTTGATGCCAATCCACCAACAAATTCACGAGTACTATTCTTAACAGAGTGAGTTCGTAATCGCTATAAGACTCTTTCACATCTTTCTGAATCTTCTGCACTGTCCTTAGATTAACTCAGACTTTTTCATTACACCATCCTGACATCCAGTCTTACAGCATTAGTATTTTCAAGTGGTCACCTATCCAGGTACCTAGCAGGCTTGACGTGGTTTAACTTTGGTGATCCTAAAAAGAAAATTATACATGCACAGATATGTTTTATAGTCTTTCTATTAAATATGATCGTATGATTAGCAAAATTTAGTTTGCAACGTCAAGTCTGGTCAATACGTAGATGAGTGACGGGTTAACCTAGATGTGCAGGTGGTGTTATGGATACAATCTTCGAATTTGAAATCGGAGACCAAAGTTCCAGTTGCAGAGGCTTTCGTTATATACGCGCAAATATTCTTGAAAATTGTATGAAGAGTTCAATTTTCCCCACACGCGAGACTATGTGCTTTATCACGAGGTTATTGTATCAGTAAAACCATTATTATCACCAAAGAATTCTTAAAAACTTAAACTGTTTTGTAACTTTAAATAAACTGCAAATTTCTGTTAAAAAACATAGGCAAAACTAGCTTTGTATAGATAAATTAATCATTGAATGCAATTGCTTTTTTTTTTTTGTTTTTAGGATGCCATTGGGCTTATGTGATGTTTATGCTGATGCAACTTCACGCGCGCACGAAAGAAAGGAGACACTGAAATTTTAAACTTTTAAAATTAAAAATATTAAAATTTAATAGGCAGTACATATTATGCTCAGGGCAAAATTGCATCATAAAAAACATTATTAAATCGACTTAGTTTAAATAAATAAAATAATCCAAGAATAAACAATGGAGATCGTGCCGTTAACGATTTAAAGGAATAATTCTATTCAGGCATTTTGTGTATTGAATGTCAGGAATTACGTGACAATTTCTTGTGGTGGATAGGAAATTAAGAATTAAAAGTAACTTCGTTCTTCACTTTTACAAAACTCACGATGGCGTGTAAAATCCTGGTTTTGCCGAATAGAAAAAGGATTGACCACATGCTTAAAGAAAAAGTCGAAACCGGATTTCGCGAGTAGATGCTAAATTGATTTTCTGACCAATGGAAACGATTTGCAAGACTTAGCAATACAGTACAAAAAACTAAACGGCTATAAAAGGCTTCGGTCAGTTTCAGTCAGACAGTCAGTTGGAGCAGGGAAACAACACACTAAAATGGAACGGAAGAAACTTCAATTCGACTCAAACGTAAGGTCGTGTCTCATATTCGTTTTCTTTCTCTTTCTTTCTCGTGTGCTGATTCCTTATAATGCTTCTTCTTCATTCAAAGATATTCCTACCCAACAAACACCCAGATATACATACATACATACGCATTAATTCTTTTCAATAAATTACTACTATCAACTCTTGATACACTTGTTTCTTATTAAACCTTAATTTCTACAACTTATGTTATTCGTTTTTATCATTTAAATTTATATTTTAACATGCAAAATGTTTACTTTTATTTTTCAACTCTTCCACACAAATCCACACATTCCAATCTCCAACCTGCAACCAACGATCTGATAATAACCTTCTCATGAAGATTACGAATAAATCTGTAAGTTGTAGGAGGTTCGGTTATGAATGACACAAAGCCAAATGAACATTAACCATCTCCCTACAGCTTCATTCGACACGGGCAATGAGGAGACTTGAAACAACACATATGTTGTCGTCGCAACTGATTCTGAGAAATTCATGGACGAAAAATGTAAGGGCAAAGAAGTTTTATGGAAAAAAGTAGGAAACATTTACTTCCAACAAAAGAAAATCAAGTCGAGGTTATTGGGGCAAATTATTCGGAAACTGGGTTTAAAGATAACCACTGTGCATTTTGAAAACATGGTGATCATGGTAAAGAACCTACCTTTTGTAAATGTGTAACAGGATAGAGACTGAGTATTATAGTATATACACATACAGGCTACAAATTTGTGGGAAGCCATGATCATATACGTCTTAAAGAGACATGGAACACGAAGGAACTTGCGCTTAACATATGTTAACATGTTTCATTCTTTTCAATATCTCCTTCTTGTGTTTGTATCTGCGACAATAGTATTCCTACAAATATAATTTTCGTTTGCTTCATTCATCTGTTTCCTAGATCGAAGACGCTCATGCGCAACTCATTCATCGCAATTTGTGCATGCTCTGCTGCACTTGAGTGACGGCTAATTTTATTCCCGTTGCTACTAAACGTGTGACTCACATCCTGAGCTGCTCTCTTCAACACAGGATTGCTAAATCAAAGTGCGTACGCATTTAGAAGCAACCTACTTGTTTTGTCGATACTTAGTGGCTTTTCGCAACAGGCTTCTGGTTCATGGCAGGTGGGCGAATCGGCTCACTTCGGGTAGAGATATGGGAACCTGTCGATCACCGATCCATTAAAACCATGCATGTCTCGTAGTTGGTGTTCACTGATTTGTCACCGAACTGTCAGACACTCTAACCAGATAACAACCTGCACTTTTGATTCAATATGTTTGTTGACCTTACGTTTGCCTTTCAGTTTGATAGAATTATATATAAATGTATACTTCATGTAGCAAATAGGATGGATGTTATTATCGTGCTGCAACACGGGCAAGATCTCAAAGGATTAACTCAAGAAATATCACATTAAAAGCGGCAGTTGTTTGCTTATTATCATTCAGGTTTGACTGGTGACATTCGGGACATTCGTGATCAAAAGTTCATTGAACGGAAAACTGATTTGCAAAACTAAGCCGAAAACAATTAACCACGTCTTCTAAAGATATTTTCTATCAAACATTCATAATTTTTTTTTCCTGCAGATTAACTTTTTTTATATATATGTGTAAATGTAAATAGATAAGGATGTTTACCAGAATTAACAAATTTAAAATAATCTTAACGACATGGTTAAAGCAGATATGATATAGCACTAAAAAAACTACATTTTAAACGGCATTACCATGCACACACATACTTATATTCATATGAATTATATAGTATATATACACAATATATACATAATTTTTATATAAAATCCTACTCTAATTAAAATTGGCAAATCATCTGTCAACACAATGTGGGATATTTAATAACAAATATAATGTAAACAAAAGAACAATGAAAAACTATAGGCTATATTTTATAGTAAAATGACATATAATTTTTTTTTTGAATTACTAGCATCTCTCGTTCGTGCGCATGTGTAGTTCCATCAACGAAAAAACTTAGTCCGATGAAGTTTTAAAGGTCGAAACGTGTCCCACGAAAAAGATATTTACTTTGTCATTCATACTCCTCCAAAATTGTTCATGTTATATAAACATTTATATATCGTTATCCCATGTATAAATATTATATTAAAAATGATGTACATGTTCTAAAATATAATTTATAATAAATATTCACAGCTCTATACATCATATATCGAGCACTGTTTTAAATTAATGTTTTGGACGGAAAAAATTATTTCTTCGTTCTGTACCCACTCGGATATATATATATATATATATATATATATATATATATATATATATATATATGTACAAAAGTGTGAAAAGTCGCGTATGTTTTGTTTTAAGTGTAGAGTTGTTATTGTTGTTATTAATACAACTTATTTTTTGTATCATACATTAAGTGTCCATAATTAGATTTGTGTCGCTACACGTGTTTCTAATCCAAAGTTGACTCTCCTAAGGCGAATATATTTTTGACTTTGCATAACGAAACCCGTTTGCTTTTTTTGAAGACCGAAAATACCGTGTATATATAGTAAGTGTTTGGTATTAAGGTCTGAATATTGATAAGCGTGCGTGCTTGTTTAATGGTTATTTTCACACTAGTCTATTAAGTTTTTCTCAGTTTTGAGATCGCTCAATGATCATTGGCTAGATTTTTTTTCACACTAACTCGCAAAAGTTGCTTTCTTTTTTTCTTCAAAATTGTTTTCAACGATTTGTATACAGCTTTGCATGTGCTCAGTTCTACATTTTAGTAATAAGAAATATGACACTGGTCATAAAGTTTTGTTTGTTGTTTTCTGGCCAATCGGAATCCAGATTTTCTATTTTTCTCAATAGCACGTGAAATATGTTTAGATTTTTTTTCTTTAAAATGTTTTCATCGCCTTGATTCGTAGCCTTAGCCGGCGTTTGATACTTGAAACTTATAATACTAAATTTTTGTGACCTGAGCTTAGTGTGTGTGTGTGTGTGTGTGTGTGTGTGTGTGTGTGTGTGTGTGTGTGTGTGTGCGTATTAGTTTCTTTCATGTTGTTTTGCTGAGGGAAGAATTTTATGTTTTACAAGTATTTATTCCTGCATCATGAACGTGTAGTAGTAGATTTCCAACGATAAATATATAACAGTTGAACTCAACTAAAAGCATTAATCTTTTCGCTGAAATACAACAAGCAACTTTTCAATAAACTAGGTTTACTCAGTTTTCTCCATTTTTTTTCATTAATTATTGTAATATCTGACTAACTATCCAATTTTAATTTTGTTTATATATTGTTAAGCGTTTAAAAGACAAATGTTTTCTTTACAGTTTTCCATTCGAAATCTTTCTATTTTTTTCTTACCGCTTCTTGACATCACCCAATGTATTTACATTGTCGACATATTTTTGTTTCTCTTTCATATTTTGGGATTTGCAACAAGTACATATATGCCCTAATCTTCCAAATTGGTAGCAGTGTTTATTTGTAAATAATCATTTTTAAAATGTTTACCACCACAACCGTGGCAAATATTAGGTATTAAGGGGGCATCATATTGTTTTACTCTTTTGCTATTAGTAGAAAAATGTTTACTTTATCTTTAGACGATCGGACGCTATGTATTTGAGAAATATCTCTCTTCTCAAACTTTAAGGTATAAACTTTTAAATTAACCAATTTCTTACACATGGGATTCAAGAAGAAAAATTACGGTTATTTTCGTTGGATTTCAATCTTTGGGGACTGTAACTATCAGTATTTTGCATATGCCTAGGAATCAAAACCTCGGTTTGAATTTCAGGCTTGTATTTGATTCCGCGCTTCCCATTGGCTGGAAAATAAAATTAGCGTAGGCTCGCTAAATGGATATTTGATGTTTGGTTAATTTTTATTTTTCATCCGGAACATCTGCGCGAATCCACCTGCGCGGAGATGATTTTTATTCATTCGCTTTCTGGTTGTTATAGAGCAAATTTCCGATCTCGCTTTTGCTCTGTCGGTATCACCACAGACAACCAGATGGCCTAATAATAGAGATCTCAGTACCGACACCCACAGGATAATTTATGAAGGAGGCAAAAACAACGAAAAATGGGTCGGTTTAATACTAAACAAAGAAGTAAAGAAATGCGTTCTTGGATACTGTCAGCTTTCAGAGAGAGATCCCTTGGTTAAACTGCGGGGAAGGCCATTCAACATAGCTATTATAGTAGTTTATGCACCGACAACTCAAAGTTCGGAGGACGAAATAGAAACATTCTATTCAATACTGGACAGTGGCAACACTCAGTGCAAAAGCCAAGAAATTAGGATTATAATGGGGGACTTGAATGCCAAGGTAGGTAAACAGAAGTAAGGAAACACGACCGGCAAATTCAGACTAAGGGAACGCAACGAACGCGGAGAAAAATGGGTCCAAAGGTGCTCAGTCAATGACCAGGTAATTACTAACACCTGGTTTCAAGTACGCCCAAGACGTCTATGGACATGGAGAAGCCCAGGAGGCGACACGAAGAACCAAATAGACTATATAACTATAAACAAACGATTCAAAAACGCAGTGGTCCAATGCAAAACATATCCAGGTGCCGACTGCGGAAGTTACCACGTCCTAGTCATCTGCAAACTAAGAGTGAAACTCCGAAGACTGAAGAAGCCCAGCATATCACCAAGCTGCAATACTACGCGCTTGTGAATGACCTCACTCTGCAGAAAAAATACAATAACAGCGTGAGAAAGAAATATGAAGAACAAATTGGATAAGGGCACTCAAAATGAGATTCACTAAAGGAAGCGATGGTGACCCAAAGAAATCAGACGCAGAGGAAAAAACGAGTGGATGACCGAAGAGAATGCAAAGGAGACAAAAAATAACGCCAAGACATGGAGCAGAGTACAAGAAACTTCACAGGGAGATAAGGAACAAATGCAGACATGCTAAAGAGGAAGGGCTTAACAACAAATGCGCAGAAGTAGAGAGACTGAGCAGGACCAATAAAGCAGAAATGCATAAAGAGATAAGAGAACTGACAGGACAAAAAACCTGCTCCTCAAAAGGATGCATAAAATGCAAGGATGGAACAATCATATTGGAGAAAGAGGAAATACTCCAGCGATGGGAAGAATATATAAAGTATTTTTTGCGACAGTAAAGAACAACCGAGAATGCACAAGGAGGTGGATGGACCGGAAATACTAAAATCCGAAGTGAAAGCTGCAATGGCCAAACTGAACAGAAACAAAGCAGCTGGTCCAGACGGTATAGTGATATTGCTGTTGATAGCCTTAGAAAAATAAAAAAAGTACCAACATAATAAACGAAATTTATAGCAGTGGAATAATACAAGACGACCTATGCAAGTCGATATTCATAGCACTGCCGAAGAAACCAGGTGCAAACGAGTGTGAACTACACAGAACTACCATCTTAATGAGTCACATTACAAAACTGATAATCAGAATCCTGATGAATGGAGCGAAAAGCCTGAATCAGGCCAGACATAGGGCAGAAAGGGTGCGAGTTCGTTAAAGACACTGGAACAAGGAACACCATATTCATGATTAGGATGCTCTCCGAAAGAGCAATACAAATGCAGAAAGACGTGTATCTATGTTTCATTGACTATGCGAAGGCATTCGACAAGATACAACACAAAGAACTGATGGAGATACTCGGCAGCCTCGACATTTTTGGGAAAGACATAAGAGTAATCAAGAATCTCTACTCGCAGCCAACTGCCTCCATACGGACAGGTAAAGCTTTCAGTAGATTTACAAAGGTAGAAAGAGGCGTAAGACAAGGATGTGTCTTTTCACCGGATTTGTTCAACTTGTACAGCGAGAATATTTTGAGGACCCTAGATCACATGCCAGGATTTGTTATCGGAAGCCACAACTTGAACAACATAAGATATGCAGACGATACAGTGTTGATTGCAGACACGGAAAGAAAACTATAAGACCGCCTACAGAAGTTAGCGGTAAAGAGTGAAAAAAAGGACTACAAATAAACTTCAAGAAAACTGAATGCATGGTCATCAGCAAAAGGTGCAACCCAAAATGCCAAATACAGGTATGGGATACCAGAATCAAGCAAGAACAAAAATTTGAAACCTAGACCAGATGGAAAATGCAACACAGATATCCGAAGGCGAATTGGAATGGCAAAGGACGCGTTCCAGAAGCTGAGTAAAGTACTAACACACAGGAAAATGTCACTAGAAACAAAGAATTGAGTGCTGGATTGCTATGTGATATCAGTTCTTCAATACGGCAGTGAACGCTGGACAGTATAATCGAAAATGAGGACAAAACTGGAAGCAGCGGAAATGTGGTTCTACAGAAGGATGCTGCGGATATCGTGTAGTGAGCATGCAAGCAACGATTACGTGTTGGCAAGAATGCCAACAAAAAGGAAATTAATACTGAGCATCAGAAAGAGACAACTGAAGTTCCTGGGATACGCAATGAGGAAGGAGAGCTTGGAGAGCTTGATACTGACTGGCCAGATAGAAGGAAAGAGAGACAGAGGAAGGCAGCGGATAACTTATTTGCAGGGCCTGATCAGGTGGATGACGGAACGGGGGTTGCCAGAAGTAACAGGAGCAAACATACTAAAAGCCACAAAGGATAGGGAGAGGTAGAGAACCATGATCGCCTACGTCCTGAAGGGACAGGGCACATATAAAAAGAAGAACTATCAGGGAAACAATTTAATAATTCTGGTTTTAAATAACTTGCAAAAAGTTGCTAATCTATCAAAATAAATCAATTAATCTAAACTTGTCTTTAGCCAATTTTTTAAATGTTCTTTGTTTTTGTTTATATTAACAGTGGATATGTCTTGTGGTGCAGTGGATATCGGCTCGGAACGATAAATTAGAGAGCAGAGTTCAAATTCCACTTAAATTCTTTGCATTAACTTCTCTCTCTAACTATAGTTAATAGCAAGACAGACTGGATTCTATAGCATTGTTTGACAACCAGTCTAGCACAGATAGTAATGGCTACCTACTTCTGGATAATCCTCTGCCCAGTCAGTCACGTGTCTTTTGGGACATGGTCGCCCATACGTGATACACTTAACTGACTGACATTAAGAGCACTAGTGTTTTCAAGATGGCAATTGACTCTGCTGCTGGATTTTGAAGTATCAGGGAATAGCAAAATAGGAACAATACACAACCGTAGGTTGAAAACAAAACGTTTAATTTTGGAACTACATGAAGATTACAGATCACGACAACAGGCGACTGACGAAGACAGCATGGTAACGATAATGGTATTATTACTTGTTTCCTTATAAGGACAGCCATAAATACATCGGTCATGAGTTTTTCCATAACAATTAAACAAAGCACTTAATCAACAGTACAGACATTTAATATCAAAATATTTATGAATAATTCCTGTAATAACAATAAAATAATATAGAAAACAATAGTAAATTAATTACTGATATTTTTTTTCATATTCTGCTTTGATTTTTATTATAAGTGTACAGTGAGTTTTTTGCCACCCTTTCTATATATATATATATATATATATATATATAAGAGAGGATTGTGTCATGATTTAACATGTTATCTTTGTATTATAAAACTGTAATCTTAAATTCCTGCAACAACTGCATTTTCACTTGCTTTTTCGTACAACAACAATGCATTTCTTGATCATCACTTTTTGAGAATCCGGCAGTAAATGGCCAAGAACATCTTCGCCACGCTAGAATCACCTCCCTATTTTCCTGATCTTTGTAGCTTCGTCTAATATATATATATATATATATATATATATATATATATATATATATATCGCTTAATTTCGATCTCGGCCAGAACCAGAACCAAGTGGATGTGTCTAACCACACTGATGAGCTGTGACACAGTGAAACTGGCTTGTATGTGGATGACTAATATATTATGCTCTCATTAAGATTGAGCTCTCTAGAGAAGAAAATTTAAAAAATAATTTCCACTTCTGCGATATATGCATTACCTTTTTACGAATGAATTGAGTTCTTTCAGTGACTGGCGTGTGTATACAGTGCTTATATACAACACGTTAAATTTTTTTCTCTGATTCCATGAGCCTATGGCTTAGTGGGTAACAATTCTGACTGACACCAAATCGGTTGTGTTTCGAACCCGTCCAGAAGCAAGTGGCTGTGTCTATCCACACTGTTGAGCTGTGATGGAGCGAAACAGGCTGGTACATGGAGGACTTATATATATATATATATATATATATATATATATATATATATATATATACGTATGCATATTACATATTGGTCGTTCTTGAAATCGACCGCGACACAGGTTTCATACAGGTAAGTGTAATCTTCAAACTACCGGAATACAAGTTTAAATTATTTCAGAGCATTTGATGAGTGCAAGGTGTTAAATGCACGGGTGTGTTGGAATCAACCAATTTGTTAGAGAGTGATTACCGATCCGGCTTAAATGTTATAATTGCCATACATTATCTGAGAGAAGAAAGGGAAAAACAACCTTCAACGGTGTGGAAAAAGTGCTTAAGTTAAAAAGTACCGAAAGTGATCGAAGAATATAGTGAAAAAACTTTTCATGAAGACACAACTAGACAATTTTATTTAAAAGTGCATAATCCCACCAACATAACAGAGTTTAATCTAAACGCAGTAAGAACTTGTAGATATAAAACCAAGATACAAAGTACTCAATACCACACAATGGTTTATAAAATATAGCATCACTACATAAAAATGTTCATGTTTCGGAGCAGAACCGCTTCTCGTCAGGTAATATGTGGAACTGAAAATAAAGGGAAGAAACGATTTATTTTTGAGAATGTGAGTTGTAAATGGTGGTTGTAGGGAATTGGAATTTGGTGTGTCTAACCCGGTCTATCAGCAGTGTGTAACCATAGAGACACACATTTCGGTTAGGAGGTGGAGCAAGATGGCTTACATCTTTTTAATTTTGTCTGGGTAAACTACATAGTGAGACCTTTGAATTTTAAATGGGTAGACAATAGTATTAGTTCAAAGAATTTGTCATTACAATTGAGGTGATTCGTGAGGACACCGTTATATATATATATATATATATATATATATATATATATATATATATATTATTATTATTATTATTATTATTATTTCTGCTTATGCCAGAAGTGGCCTTGCCATAATAAAATGTAAAATAAATAGAATGTACAATGCAATTGTTAAAAACGTAAATTTTAAGACATAAAATATTGGAGATACTTGCCTCTCTGGTACCAGGGTGTCTATCAGAATGGTTTTATAATGAAACGCAACTGATCACCAAACCGGAGGAAACCGTTTTAGCAGACACCGTGTTAGCATAGAGGTACCAAGGTTAGCATAGATGTTTCCAATATGAGTGAGAGATTATCCTATTGTGTTATATTTTCAAAGAGTCCTTTCGTTAAAAATGTCATATTTTATTATGCGTGTCATTGAGAACGAAATACAAATTGTTTTATATATATATATATATATATATATATATATATATTGAATTAATGTCGAAATCGTGTCACTTAACAGGGTTTACGAGTGTATGACTGAAATAAAACTCTCTTAACAATGGTCTATCCTTTCCTTGATATTGAGTATTTTATCTATCTGCTTAGCGAAAATGCTTTAACACAGCAATTTCGAAAACTAAAAATCCATTACATTTTATGTATATTAACTAAATAATTCATCGAGTTTTCATTAGACCTCAACATAATGCAGAAAGTACTGGACGGCCGGTGCATCCTATTTTTAGGACTCATCAGCAGTGCGCATCCACTATCAGGGATTGAAACCCAGACAGTTACGTTATTAAGCGAACGTCTTAACAACTGTACCACGGTAACAAAGAGGTAACGGATTAAACTCAATATAACGCCGCTCATTCACATATTTCGTGGTGGAACTCTGCCGAGCTCCTTTTACCCATAAGACTATGCCTCCCAGAGCCACGACTACTATCACCAAGCCGCTCACACTGGAGCATTATAAGCCGAATTGAGCAACGATATACAGACGAGAAATTGTAGGAGGATTTTAAATAATTACGTAATTCATTAGTTTTTATTAGACCTCAACAGAACTTAGAAAGCACTGGACAACCGTAAAAACTCGATAAATTACATACTTAATCATTTCAATTTCTCCTACAAATTCTCGTGTATATATATATATATATATATATATATATATATATATATACAAAAAAAGCTTTATTCTACTTTCATTGAGGTATTTTACAGGGAGGTTAAACTTGTACAAAGAGAGAGTTCAACTGAAAGTATAGGGTTACATCAAGAGGCAGTTCATACGAAAAACATTGAAAGATAATGGTTAATCCTAACAACATAATATTGTAATTATCGACAAAGCCTCTTCCTAATCGACGGTTATACAGTTGTTCACGGGAAGACGCTGATCGAATGGAACTTCTTACGGAGGAAATGTTGGTGTTTTGATACATTGTAACTCACACGGCACGTCCTAGTACTGACGAAATCAAGTAATGTAGTACGTCCGAGAACTTTTCATGAAAGAAGCGACACAGCAGCGAGATACTTGCCGCATCCCGCCTGTGATAAAGGAGTTGGTTGGTGAAAAATTAATTTGTCACCCACAAAAACTCGGAGACACTTTTGAAATATATCGAAATTAAAGAGTGAGACTTGGGCAACTCTCGTCTAAATATAACCACAGTTCCAAGGTTCGGCCTGAGTTGGCTCTTGCAACGGTATAATATACAGCGAGGTGTCAGGTACAATTATTCGATCATTTTTTTCTGCATCTTTAGCAATAGATTGTATGTACGAGATCTCTTTAAAATTAGATGTGAATTATAACTCGGTAGTATCTCAGAGTGTGCGTTGTGGTGGAATAGATATCGGCTTGGAATGAAAAGTTTGAGAGCCTAGTTAGAATTCCAGTTGAAGTCATTGCATCCCCTTATGCGCAAATACCCATAGCAAAATGTTTTAATTTATCTTTTCTCCCTCTAACTATAGCTTGAATAACAACAAAAACTGGGTTCTGTAGACTTGGTTGGCAACCACTTTACTGCAGGAAGAAATAGCAACCAACTGCGGAAAAAATCCTCCGCTTAGTCAGTCATGTATCTAAAGAGACATGATTAAGCATGTATCGCGTATGGCACCTAACTGACTGATTTAGTCTCTCAGCACACGGAACTTCATCGTGACTGACGGTAGTTTATTGTCTAATAGGTGATGGTATGTGAAACGTAAGTTATATACGAGCTATTTTTCCATCACAAGTCTAGCTTGTAGAAATGTCATCCAAATTACATTATTCTTAATAATTAGATGTGTAAGGTCAAAATTTATCATCTATTTTCTTAATTATTCTTTTACTTTTCACTTTCCTTAATATTAGATTTCTTCAAATTCTCTAAACCGAAATAATACATTACTTCTTAGTAGAATTTTTGCCTTGCTTGAGGTGAATTGATTTTTTAAAATTGTGTAAAAGATTTGAATAACTTTGACTTTATAAGCTATTGTCAAAGGTATTTTTGTGCCATTTTTGTTTTATAATAATCAAGATTCATTTTTCCGCAAGATCTGTCGCTTAATTCATTGGTTAATATTAATCGCCATTACTGATTATCATACATTCATAAATATAGTATGATAAATATCAAATACGGATGACAAACGTATGAATTAACGATTCTTTCTCGTAGTTTATTCAAGAGGAAATTATCAGATAATCATTGTATTTGGCCCGTTTAATTTCGCTATAGTTTGTTTGAACTGAAACTAAACAAATACAAAGCTCAATAATTATTCAAAACACGATATGCAAAAAATATCTGCTAATGTTTAATGTAATACATTACCTTCATCATCAAAAATACAGTTGAAAAAAACATATCCCGGCCGTGAATTGTGGCGGCGGGTTGTAAGAAAGTGCTTAAAAGGCGAGAGCCAACAATTAATATGTTTGACACCAAATGCAGAAAATACAGGCGATAGACAACACAGATATAACTGACATGAAAGGCAGAAAACACAGATGAAAACCAACTTGAAACGAGACTTCCAGCAAAGATATGTTTGACATCAACGAAAGAAAACCCAGGCGAATACCTATTGAAATGAAGTTAGCCGGCGAGTATGGATGACGTATCTGACTTCAGTTAAACGACCACCCTAAACAGTAAAGATGCGCAGGAAATTTTGGAATATATCGGTCTGGGTATATTTTAAATGAAATAAATATATATTTTAAATGAAATAAATATATATTGCATTCTTTTTTTGTAAATTCTAATTTGCATTCTTTTTTTGTAAATTCTAATTTGTAATTTGGTCTGTGTTGCTATTTAACACATAGCCGGAGGCAAAAGAGACAGATTTATAGCTTTCCAAAGGTTATTTGCAAGACCTTGCACTATCCTGATTTCTCCCTCCTCTCCTGACTTTTCTCCCTCCTCTCCTGACTTTTCTTCCTCCTCTCCTGACTTTCTCCCTCCTCACATGACTAGTCACCTATTCTTTCTTTACCGTTCCCCCTCCTCTCCTGACTGCTCCCTACTAGATAACATTGCTGAAGACATAGATAAGGCTATTTCCTATCACCCATTCGCCCACATATTTGTATTTGGAGACCTCAATGACCATCACACTGAGTGGCTTGAAAACGCCGTTACTGATCCAGCGGGCATTCACGCCATGAACTTCGCTATTTCTCAATCCCTTACGCAAGTGGTGGACTTCCCCACTCGCTTCCCAAGCACTCCCTCGGGTCATTCCTCACAACTAGATATATGTTTCACCTCTGCGCCTGACGCCTGTCAAGTCTCGCAGCTTTGACCTCTCGGCAACTCCGACCACGCGGTAGTCTCTCTCTGTATTTCTTTCCAATCTCACTCCCCCAGGAGCCCCCTACCTATAGGACCTCCTACCTCTACCAAAAAGCTGACTGGGATGCCTTTCGCGATTTCCTCTCGACGTCCCTTGGGGAAAAGTGTTCGACCTATCAGTTGATGAGTGTGCCTCTGAGGTCTCGTCATGGGTGAAAGCTGGCATTGATGCCTTCATACCCACCAGGAAGTATTGCTTAAAACCTCATTCTACTCCGTGGTTCTCTCTGGCTTGCTTAGCCGCCATTGCCTAGAGGAACCATTACTTCCGTCTATTCCGGGGACAGTCATCTGATCACAATATCTGCTCGCAATAAGTGCAAGAGAACCCTAAATGACGCCAAACGGTTGTTTGCTGAGAGAATGCGACAGCGCATAGCTGACCGCAAGTTCGTCTCCAAGGACTATTGGAGGATTTGCAAACGAGTGCTCAACAATAGTAAATCCTAAATACATCCTTTAATCCATGAATTTGAAGTTCTCACGTCATCTGCGGACAAAGCTGAATGTTTTACCCGCAGATTCTCATCCAACTCCACATTTGACTCGTCCGGAGTACACCCACCCGATTTCCTTATTAGAACTGAGGTCAAACTGCACGACGTATATATTACCCCGACAGTAGTATCCCGAGTAATTTCAAAACTCGACCCCCATAAGGCGTGTGGAGACAATGGTGATATTCCTTAAGAGGTATGATCCTGAACTTTCCTCTGTCCTCTCTAAACTATTTAACTGCTGCCTTTCTGCTTCCTGATTTCCTGCATGCTGGAAGTTCTCTTCAGTCGTTCCTGTATTTAAGAATTGTGGTGAACCCTCGGAACCATCCAACTATCGCCCTATCAGTCTTCTACCGATATTCGGGAAAGTATTCGAGGCCATAATCAATGCTGAAATAGTTCATCATCTCACCGCCCACAAAATCTTCTCCGACAGGCAATATGGATTCCACTTTGCCAGGTCCACGGCCGACCTGCTAACAACCGTAACGGAGTACAAGCTAGAGGCCATCGATGAATCTGACAACGCTCGCGCGGTGGCTCTGGACATCTCCAAGGCTTTCAACAGGGTTTGGCACTCTGGCCTCCTATGCAAACTACGCGGTTACGGTATTACCGGTCACCTGCTTGACATAATCCAATCTTTCTTAAATAACCGTCAAATGAAGGTCGTTTTAAATGGGCGTGCCTCTTCGTCCTACAGCACGAATGATGGTGTCCCACAGGGCTCTATCCTGGGCCAGACGTTCTTCCTTATTTTCATCAACGACCTCCCAGATGAGATCAAATCCCAAGTAGGCATCTACGCAGATGACACTACAATATACTCCCGCACCAGTAAGAAACCTGTCGTGGCGGACTGTCATAATCTCTCTGCTGACTTTGAACGCGATCTACACTCTGTGGTGAACTGGGGCAAGAAGTGGCTTGTCAACTTCAATTCGTCTAAGACCAAGCTGTTGTTTGTCAACCATTACAGGCAACTCTCCTGCCTCCCATAAGCGTGGATCAAGCGATTCTCTTGGGGAGCAATACACTACGCCTCCTCGGACTTACCCTGTTCTCAGACCTCAAATGGAACAACTATATTGAATCCATAGCAAAATCTACTGCTAAGAAGTTTGGGTCACTATGTCGATCCAGGATGTTTTTCCCGCCTGAATCCATCCTGCATATATACAAGTCAAACATCCGTCTGCTGCCATTTGGGTCAGGCGCCCCTGCCGTTCTCCTCAGTGTTCTTGACAGGCTCCAAAGGAGAGTCTGTAATGTGATAGGTACTGATCTTGCGGCTCGACTGCAGCCACTTCCCCACCATCGAAATGTGGCCTCCCTTTGTCTGTTCTATAAATACTTTCATGGCTTCTGTTCGGACGAACTTAAGTCACTCGTGCAACCAGACTGGCAACTGGGTCCCAGCCATTCACAATCAGGTTAGCCAAATGCACACGACAATTCTACTCCTGCAACTTCTTCTCTCGCAATTCCCGCCTGTGGACCTCGCTCCAGTATTCTTGCTTTCCTGACGGCTACAACCTCCAGAAATTTAAATGCAAAGTCAATACTCATCTACTAACCACTGGCCTCTAGCTCTCTCCCCTCCCCTGTATAACCTTCACTTTCTCTCCACCTATGTATCTGTCATCGCGCCCGCTTTCTGAGCTTTCTATTGCTCCTTTCTAACTAGTTTGTACTTCTCACTCTTTTCTAATTAATCTTTTTACAGTTATGTAGCCCTCTGCACATAAGTGGCAATACCGCCTTGCTCGGGGTGAACTGATTAAAAAAATCTAAATATCTGTTTATATTTTTCTAGAACATTTAATGAGATTAATTTATTTCTGGATTTTTATGAAATAAATTTGTTTCTTGAATTTTTCATGGAAGAAATTTAATTCTAGAAATTTTTTTTCAAACAAATTTATTTCTAAAAAATTTTATGAAATAAATTTATTTCCAGAACATTTTATTTCTGGAACCCTTTAAGGACATGATACAGATCAACGGTGGGAGAACATGTCATATCAGCGTTTAATTACTTTTCTGCACCGAAAGTATGCTTCTGCTGAATCCGAATCTCGAACGTTAGTCTCGCTGTAACCATTTAAATGAATTTAGTTATTTTTTTATATATTTTTTCGTCTGCTGCTGTCCGAAAAAACGAGCATTAGCCATCCTTTAACGGAATCGTTGCGTCCTCTTCATTGTTCAAAATAATTTCACCCCACTAATCACGTTTCAAAAAACCAAAAAAATAGAAAAAACATAAATTTCAATGTGTTGTGGAACACTTGCTGATTATTTCCGATGATTTGATAAAATAAATCTTTCCATAATGAATATTTCTTCTTTTATAGAAGAGAAGTTGAATTCGTTATTCAATATCTTTTACTCTGCATAAATGTGTGAAATAAAATCCATACTTTGATTTCACTTGAACCATTTAATATTTTTTCTGTTATTAACTATTTTTGTTACCTGTTTTCCAGATAGGTTTAACAGAAAAATGAATTTGCCTTGATGTTTTGCTCATAAATCACTATATTTAGTGTCTAGATTTAAAGTAAAAAATCTACAGAATACATTTTCTGATATCATTAATTTCATAATTATTTAGATATTAATTGCAGTAAACGCTGCATTGTATTTATTCCTAACATGTATTTATTCATCATCATTCTTTGAAGAACCAATGGTTGACCGGGAATCTATTGAGAATGCCACGCAACACAACACGATTAAACATTGCAGTACTCAGTTCCCTGTGCGGTGGATGGACGTCATGGACCTCTTTTTATGGCTGAGAGAGACGCTCCTCATCGGCCCTACATTCGAGTGTTTTAGCTTATATATATATATATATATATATATATATATATATATATATATATATATATATATATACGAGACACCATCTCAAGGAAAATTACCAACCAAGACATAAGACTTCTTCCCAGCCCTAATGCGAATAAACTATTTTCCCGGTTACTAATTATTACTGATAGACTGGTTGCCTATCAAGACTACAGAACTCAGTCTCTCCTACTATTTACTCATAGGTGATGAGAAGAGATGGATTCATACTCTTTCCAAGGGTTAATACTCTTAATTAGCGGCACATGATTGAATGTAATGAACAGGACTTGAATTCGAACTCGCCTCCACGATTCCTCAATGCGATCCTTTATTTATTACTCCACACGGATGCATAAACAAAGATATATTGAATATTATGCGAATTCAGGTTAGTTGGACAGTATTAATTTACAAAAGGTTAAACAAAAAATATTTATTACGTTCCGGATTTCTAATTCTTGTCTTTCGTAATATGGGATCATTTTCCTGGATTCCGGGTCATATTTAAATCAGCAATGTCTTTGGTCCTGACCTGCCATCTCGGATAACATTTAGCCTAGTGCACCTACTATATAGTTATAAATTATTGATAAAATTCATAGAAGAAACTGAATTGTTATTGGTCCGGACCTGGCATCTCGGTTTTACTCACTTTCTCTCCGCCGTAAAGTAGCTTCCCTCTGCCATTTCTATAAGTACTTTCATGATTATTGTGCTGAAGAACTCTTCTCTATTATACGTAAACTTCATTAATTTAATCACAGTCCGAGATTGGCAGTCATTTAAGTGCCAAGGCTATAGAACATAATTTTACTTAACTGACTGACTAGATTGACAGCAAGTTTTCAACATTTTACAATTGAAATGGCTACATAGGAAAGTAAGTTTTAGTTTAGCAATTTTATACATTGTATTTCTCGCTTGTGGAAATTTCTTCTGAATTATTTTCCGTAGTCAACTTTTGTCTTAAAAAGTATATGTGTAACGTCAAACTTTATCTTCTAGCTCCGATGAGCTTAGATCACTGGTGCCGCCTAAGCAGGAATTTACACGAGATACTAGATTAGCAACTAGGTCCCACCCTTTTACAGTTAAACAAATAAGATGTAACCGTAAATTCTACTCCAACAGCTTCTTTTCTCGCGCTTCCCGCCTGTGGAACTCCCTTCCACAAGTCTGCTTTCCCGACAGTTACAATCTCCAGGTGTTTAAATGTAGGGTCAATAGACACCTCCTATCACACTAACTCCCAATTATTCTCAGAACACTCTCATCTACCCAACCCTCATTCTCGGTATCCTCACCCGCCTATCACCCACCCTCTGTTATTTCCTATATTTAATCAGCCTTTCTCCACTCTACGTAGCCCCCTGCACAGTAGTGGCAGTGACATGCCTTGCTCGGGGTGAAACGCTTATAAAAAAAAAAAGAAAAAGTTTTTTAAATTTCAGTGTACTTATTTTTAACTCTTAATATTATTTTTCACCAAAGTCTTTAATAAAGATTAGTTTCTTTAATCCTACTAGCGTTATTACCTCGCTTGAGTTAAATAAATTTTAAAAATTGTGTAAAAGATATACCTCCTACGCCATAGACCATAGTCAAAGGTCTTTTTGCCATTTTATATTCATAATAATCAATATTTATTTTTTCGCAAAATTTGACGCTTCAACCAGTGGTTACTATTAATCGTCATTACTGATTATTATCCATTCATCAAAATAATATGATAAATTGGATGACGAACGTAAGATTTAACAATCTCTTTTCATAGTTTATTGTAGAAAAAATTATCTGATAATGATTGTATTTTACCGTTATATTTCGCTGGAACTTGTTTGAACTAAAAATGAACAAAAACAAAACTCAATAAATATACAAAACACAATATGCAAGAAATATTCGCTAATGTTTAATGTAATATAATACCTTGACCGTCAAACATACGCTTAACAAAAGTATATTCCGACCGTGAATCTTGGCGGCGCGGTGTAACAAAAGCTTGAAAGGTGATAGCCGACAAATATATCATTGACATCAAAGACAGAAAACGTAGTCAACACAGATATAAATGACATCAAAAGCAGAAAACACGAACGACAACCAACTTGAAAGGCGATAGCCGATAAAGATATGATTGACATCAACGGCAGAAATCACAGGTGACAACTTACTTTAAAAGCGTTTGCTGACGAAGATGATTGACTGATATATCCAGCCGTTGATGTCGTCAATTACGCCACAACCCGAAAAAGCAAAAAATGCCCAGGAATTTTGGGATATGTAAGTTTGGGCTTTCTGGCCAAAAAAAAAAGGATAAAAGAGAATACGGAGTGTGTGTGTGAGAGAGAGAGAGAGAGAGAGAGAGAGAGAGAGAGAGAGAAGAATAGAGAGAGAGAGTGAGACAGAGATAGAGAGAGAACAGAGAATTCCTGCCTAGTTAACGACTCCCCGACAACTTTTGCGTGAGCGTGATTCTCTTAGGCTACCCACCTACTCCACACAACCGTCACTAGTAAGAATCAAAATACAAGTTTGTTTTTATGTGTACGTCTTTGTCCTTGTTTGTAAAAAAGATCACTGTTCGTTGAGATCCGTAATCAGGTGAAATTTAACAGGAGAGGCTAATTCGAGGAAATAAACTTATATTGGTTAGTGATCTAATTCTTCAATATGGTTTCCCTCGTTGAAAAAAAAGTGAGATAAAAATGTGTATTAGCTTATTCTTAAATATAGTTTCTACGTTGGAGAATATGTTGAATGCAACATTATATTCGAATAAAACCTCATTTTTAAATATGGTTGCTTCGTTGGAAAAATATTAAATGACACGCCGTATTGAACTGGGACATCATTCTTAAATATGGTTTCCTCCGTTGGAAATTATGTTAAATGGAACGATTCCTTGGACTGAGATCTTGTTTTTAATATGATTTCCTTCTTTCGAAATATAAAATTTAAATGCAAAGTTGTATTAGATTTAGAAATTACCCTTAAATATGTTTTTCCTATTGGAAAATATGTTTGATGCAACGCTTCATTAGACTGAGATTTCATTTTTAAATATAATCTCTATCATTCGAATAAATTTTAAATGAATCTATGTAGTACATTGGGACATCTTTCTTAAATATGCTTTCGTTACTTGTAATAAATAAGAATGCAAATCTTTATTAAACTGAGACAACATTTTTAAGTATGTTTACTCTATTTGAAAAGAAAAATGAAATTTTTAAACTGAGAATTCATTTAAAAAATATTTCTTTTATTTGAATAAAAAGTAAAATAAAAAATGAAACGTTTGAAGTGTAAATTGTAGTTTGTATTTGATATCAATGTGTTGTGGTTTCAGTCCTGTTTCTTTCTGCAGTAAATTCTCAATAATTCCGTATTCCTTCTTTATTTTTCAATATTTTACGCTGTAAAATAGTTTTACTCTTCAAAATTATTCCACCTCGAGGCTAACGCACATTCGTACTATTCTCAGCCATGGCTCCATGCACACCTGAATGGGTTATTTCTATATTCCTCCCGGCTCCGACGTCACTGCCTTTATGATGGCCTCCAATTTTGAAAAAGATAAACATTGCCGTGCTGGGGCAAGCTCTATGCTCACCCAAACTGCCTCCGTGTGATTTTTTCCCTCAAGCTTAAGGGAGTTATCAAGTAGACCCGTTTGATGAAAGTGGAGTTTATCAACTGGACCGTGATGGTAGAACTTCAGATAATCTTTGGAGAATATTTCCAGATGTGCATGTAGGCGTGACTGAGAAGGATGGGAAGTTGCATTAAACTAGAGGGGAATTAAAAAATTGTAGTTTAGGTTTAACACACATTTTTTGTCACATCACTTCTGCTACATTTTTAGGATCTGCCTTGTAGAATAAATAATATCAACTCAGAATAAAAAATGGGAGAAGCGAGTTCGAGTTTCAGTCGAGTTCGTTTTATGCACAGATTCTTTAATTTACGCACAATTACCCTTGGGAAAGATATTAATCCGTCTCCTCTTCCTCCAGCTATAGTTTTAATAGCTTGACAAATTAGGTTCTATGGCCTTGGTTGCCAACCGGTCCTACGCAGAGAGTAATGGGAACCTGTTGCGGGAAAAAATCCTCTCACTTGTCAGTCATGTTTCAAAAGACAGATGATCGCCAAACCATGTAAAACGCATGGCATTTTTCTGGTGCATTTCTTATATACAAAACAAGAAAATGTATTGCATATATATATATATATATATATATATATATATATATATATATATATATATATATTAGTCATACACATACAAAACTGTTTAGCTCTATTCCAGCTCATCAGTATGGATAATATACTGAAAGCCAAATATAAGAAGTGTTTAATAATTCCATAGCTTAAACTTTAATTTTGTAATATTTTTCAATGCATTATGATCAGAAATTGTGATTAATGTTCACGCTTGAATTACGGGAGATATTTGGAAAGATAAATATCCATATTTTAGATGTTTTTACCAAATTTTCCTCTTTTATCTACCATGTCGTTCATTCTTGTTCCCAACGTTATTTGCTTTTAGTAATGTCTGCTTTTGTTATCGGCCTGAAAATTTGCGTGTTATATCTTAAAGTGTACAAATAAGATTAAAGTTTGGACTCTGAATCTATAAATTACTCTATATATAATAATTCTCGAAGTTAGTGAAAATGTATTGTGTAAATGTCTACAAGACAGCCAAATTTAATTTCCAGAATGTTATCCCCTATAAACTTTTATAATTGCGTAAATATCATATTTTTTTAAAAAAATGCCTTAATATATAACGCTCATATTTAAATATTTTTTTCTTTGAAAAAACAAAATGAAATTGAGGTCAACCGGAGTTCAAATGACGATGCGATATAATCTATTGCTGTGAGGCGTATAACTTGACAGACATAAATAAAAAGTTACATGATTGAAAAACATTAGAAATAAATGAAAAAGATTTTGACATCCGCTCTAATTGAAATATTACTACTTCTTTGACAATGCAATTAACCTTCCCATCGTTGTATTTCGTGGAAGTGCGACCGGTTAAATACATAAATACTCTCTATGAAAAATAGGTCAAACGTGTTCGAATTCGACTGAGTTCTTGGCATTCACATGTGCTCAAATACCGTTTGGAAATACATGAATCGGTTAGATCTTCAGTTAGTCATTATAAAGTATCTAAATAAATCATCGTTATTCTCAAATTTTATCAAATAAAGAAAAGCAGGATTTTAACTTTAGAGGCATTTGCAGAAAGGTGGTCTGTGTTGACAGCCAAATGCCATCGCGTTTTTTTTCTGGATTTATTTTCTTCGCTTTAATCTGTGTTTTTTTTTTAATAATAATGCAATGTCAAACAGAAGGCAAGGATTATACAAGTATTCACCAATATGAAAAAGGAGAAAAGTTTAGGACTTTCTGAAGTTTTTTTTTTAAAACCAATGGCGATTTGATAGAATAAATTTACTATTTAGTACGATATTTTTGTGTAATTTGGTAAATATAATAAAATGAGATGTCAGTGTTATTTTAAATCATTAGACGACAATTTATCCATCCCTCTCTGCACAATACGTATTTTCGATGCTCAAAAGAATTAACGGTTGTTTTTAACATATAAAATATTAGCAAATCAAAAACATTAGAAATCAGAACAAATTACCAAATAGTACATGAATAAGCAATTAAAATATTGAAAATATTGTTAATTTTAGATTTTAGAAAAAGAAAACACACGCACACACACACACACACACACACACACACACACACACACACACATATATATATATATATATATATATATATCGGGATATAAGCCGAAAATATTCATAAATTATGAAGTCATTATTTAACGAAATAGTGCTTTTTTTAACATTGGTAACACCTGAAATATCAAGGGATAAAAATAAACGAAAGTAAAAGTTGCAAATTTGATAAATATAACTTTAAGTAAGGAAAATCAGAAATCCAAAAAGACAAAATATAATCATATTGCTTATACAAAAACAAATAATTACTAATACAAAAATCTGGTAACTGGAGAATTTTTAAATCTACAATAATAAACAATGAACATATAACTAAAAGTAAATATAATAATCATAATATATATAATAATAAAATAAAATGAAATAATTGCAAATTATATTAATTTATTATTAAGACCTTGAATAGGTTATCTCTGATTTTTCATGATAAACACTGTTTAATTTACTAAGATTAGTAAAAAAAAAAAAAAGAAAGAAAACACGCTACCGAACGTATTATGCATCGCTAGCTATAATTTTTCACAACTTTCTGGCAGCATTTGAACTAAACTTCGGAAAACCGACACGATTCGATCACTTTTTGGTAGCAGATTATAATAACTAATCCCATCTGATTGCATCAAATGCAGAGCAGAAGCTTCGAACCATGGATATTCGGCTTTGCCGCCCTTGTTGATGCTTGGTCGAACTTATCCGACGATCTTCTAAGCTCAGTGTTATCGGAGAGTATCCATTTTTCATTGCCGATCATGATACGATGCAAAAAAATCCTTTTCTGCCGTTGAAGCAGGTGTTAACACTTGACAAGTCGCCGTTCGACGTCTCAAGCATAAAATCTCGTAAATTATTCAGTATAACTTTCCCATTTCATGTCAGTGGTTAATTCGTAAATTGCGAGGCCGCAAGGTGTCACTCTACTGGAATTTAGCACTAGACATATTGATAGAAGGTAGAAAGGTGTCTCTCGGATGATTTCTAGAAATCAGTTTTGTTTTAAAGGCATTAAAATTAATAGGATAATACTTGTCCCAGTTAACAACAGATTGTAGATAATTTGTTTCAGATATTATCAATCTGATTAGACTTATATATAGACGGGAGTAGATGGTTGTGTCATCAGCCCAGATACCAAGTTAAGAGATGATGTAATCAAGACTGTCGTTAATGAAAGTTTGAAACAATATAGGGTAGCTGGAGCCACCTATATTGAAAATAATATGCAAGTGTGGCCGTTGTAGTTAACTTTCATTTCATGATTTGATAAGTAAGACTGAATCAGTTCAAAATTTGTCTAGAAATATCATACGCATTCAAATTGTAAAATAAACCCGTATGCCAAAACCTGTCAAGTGCTTTCGAGATGTCCAAAGCAACAGCCCGAGCTTCACCATTTTTATTTTACCTTGATAGAATCTTTCTGCAATAATAGTTAATATATCAGCTGTTGCCATCAGCCATAATTCTTAGCTGAAAGGGGCCCGTAAGATGTAAGATGCTTAACTGATTCAGATTTTATTATGGCCCCTAGTATTTTAGCAATGAGTGGGAGAAAGTAGAAGTTTCACATATGTTCACATATTTCACATGTGTTCCAAAAGACTGGAACAACGAATGAGGATCTCTAAGACACCGTAAAGCAAGAGGCAGCAAGGCATTTATTTTATAGTTTAGAAATAACAGAAGCCAGTTTTTAGGGGCTGAACTTAAAGAAACATTTTACTCAAAATGTTAATGATGATGAAAACTCAGACTGATCTTGAAGTCCAAAAAGCACAATCGAACGGAATCCTTCTTTTAATCAGACTTTACTAAATTCAAATGCGTTTTTAAATATATATTTTTATTTTAACATTTTGTTTATAAGATTTCATATTCCACTTTGGTTCAACCGCAGTTCAATTAGATATTATAAAGCAATATATATTATATATTTAGCATTTAATATCTATATAACCGTTAAACAATGTTATAGTTATTAGCTACCATTTTCATCTTAGGTAACATGGGTTCATTAACAAAGGAGGTCGGTCTGTCGGGATTCTTCGATGTTGATACACTTTACTCTATATTTTGGAGTCATTCGAATGAATATGACATTGCTTGCTCTAATCAACAACAGACTGTAAGATGTTTTTCCAGATCAGACGCCAATTTGATTTTATCGGTTGGATCAAATTTACTATAGACTTTCTATATCTTATATCTGTGCCAATAATGACACAGTCATACGGTTTTTAAATTTAACGCTACGGGAACTGCATGATAATATCCTGCAGACTTGTTTGCCTGAACTTGTTTTGGTTTTTTTTAGGAATTTGTCTTTTCGTACCTTTTTTCACAACTTTTTAATAGTAATTTTCTTTTCAGTCAAAAAATCAACATTCATGAATCATTTTTTTTCAATATATAGTTAAGTTTTTCGTATCTAAACTTGAATCTGCGTTGTAAATCGCATATAATTATGAATATTTTCTTACAAATAGACACGTTTCGTTAAACATGACGGCAAAATATCTCGATATGCCATCTAAAATAATTTCAACATATATATTCAGGTACTTACTTTGGAGTATCTTACATTGAGACATAATGAAAAACCAAAAACAAAAAACAAACTCCTGAATGTGACAGGAAAAAAGTATTAGACGCACACACACACACACACACACACACACACACACACACACACACATATATATATATATATATATATATATATATATATATATATATGTATTAAGTGTATCGAAGCAGCAGATAATTCTCTAAGCATATATTGTTAAATATAAGAAACAATGAACGTCTATTATGTTTCATAATGAGACGTTCTAAACATCGTGTTTTGGCTTTAATTCCAGGTGAAAATAAAAACAAATATTGTCCAAAATTTGCATATTTTTTATTGTGTTGGTTCTAAGCTTTCGGCTCACATTTAAATATATGGTTCTGTTAGCATTTCGAGCACTCATGCAGTTAGGGTTTACCAGTTTATTATTACGAGCATCCGGTTTAAGAATTCTTAGTTGCACATGTTGCCTTAAATGTGTAATCCAAGCGTAGCGACGTCCTTCCTATGTAGTTGCTAACACAACTACAAATAAACTTATAAATATTAGATGAAATATGATGAGGAGGAAGTAAGTCTTTTCGCATAGATGGAAAAGCAGAATGAGCACCAAACTAAACTCTAATGTGTGCAGAGAAATAACAAGAGCAAATTGCAAAATAAATCCACCTAGCCCAAAGCTCACCACGTGAGCCAGTATAAGGAAGCGGTAGATAAACTGGGCATTTCTCAACAATATACAGCTTATCTTTTAAAAAAAAACTATTTATCTTATCACACATCACACTATTCACAATATCACTTGGATATCCAAGTGCTGCATATAAAATCTAATTCGACATCCAAACATCTTTCGGTGCAGATTTTAAGACCCTATGTGTAAGGGTCTTAGCAAGATTAATTTTTTTCTTTCTCTATGAGTCCCACCGTGTATACAAACCAGAAAATCTGGCTTTGCGAAACTCGAAAGTCTGAAATTCACACGGAGTTCGATGCACACAAACATCAAGAAATAAGAAAAGCATCCGGACTTTTTTCCACTGTAAATTTCAAGGACAGATGTACTTAGTTTAAAATAGTGAGAAAAGAGTCAGCCTCAGCTTCACAATTAAACGAACAGAAAGTGTTATTCACATACCGATAATACATAAATGGTCTATTATTATGCGTGAAGAGGGATAACTCATAGAATCCCAAAAATATATTGGCTAAAATAGGGCGCAGAGGAGAGCCCATAGAAACCCCATCGGTCTGACTTTACATTAAGTTATTGAAATTAATTCGACAGATATGGTGGCGAATTTCATAAGCTCTATAAACACATTTTCTGGCATATCAGACGAGAAAAAACTACGATATAACAGATCGCAGCAAATATCAATAGTTTCTAAATGTAACAATGAACACACATCAAAGGAACAGATAAATTTGCCAACAGAAGGGGTATTACGAATAACTTCAGAAAAAAATCTTTAATTGTATACGAACTATATTTTTTAAATCGTTTCACCGCAAACAAGGCATTCCACTGCCACCATTGCGCATGGTGTTACATAGGGAAAAGTGATGAGAAAGAGTGGTTAAATATAGGAAATGTCAGAAGGAGTGTAATAGATGGGTAGGGATACCGAGGATGAGGGTTGGGTAGATGGGAAAAGTGTTTGAGAGAATGGAGGTGCGTTCGGAGGTGTCTATTGACCTTATATTTAAACTCCTGGGGATTGTAGCTGTCGGGGAAGCAAGTATGTCGAAGTGAATTCCACAGGCGGAAGTGAGAGAAAAGAAGCTGATGGATTAGAAATTGAGGTTAGATCTTTAAAAAAAAAAGGCTGGGATCCAGTTGCTAATCTAGTATCTTGTCCAAATTTGTACTTAGGGGGCACCGGTGATCTAAGTTCATCGGAGTAGAAGCCGTGAAAGTATTTATAGATAAGTCACAGGGAAGCTACGTCATGCCGGTGAAACAGTGACTGCAGACAGTCTGCCAAGTCGGTATCGATCATATTACAGATTCTCCGTTGTATTTTGTCAAGAACCCTGAGAAGAGCAGGGTCACCCGACTAGAATAATTTTCAACAATAGGTTTAAGAATTCCAACCAGAAAACTAGCAACTTTATGCTGGGACGACCCGACCATAGAAGTAATGGGTCGTAAAGATATACCATCCTTATGGATCTTCGACAAACCATAAAGACGGGGACGAATAGACACTGAAGGTATAATATCAGCTGAAATTTCTGAAGTTAGGAAACTCCCTTACTACCAGCTGCTTTTGAAACTACGCCTCGACAAAAATAGTGTGGTCATGTGTCTGAGCTGGACATAAAGGCAGAAATTTGGAGGTGTTCCCAAGAATGAAATATATATATATATATATATATATATATGCGTGTGTGTGTGTGTGCGTGTGTGTGTGTGTACTGTGTTATACAATTTCACCAGAACTGTACAGAAATGGTTAGCTAAATTTTGAGTTGAGGATTTTATCGTTATTGAGGAAGAACGCTCTGGCAAACCAGAGTGTATATATATATATATATATATATATATATATATATATATATATATGCACGCAAAAATAAATACACAACAGTCATTATTATAAAAGACAGGATTATATATTTATGTGCTATTGTTTGCTGTTATTCTCGTTCCTATTGCTATTCTAAGAAGAAAAATAAAACTGAATATTCATCTTGTTTTTTAAATCACTGAATTTAACGTGAATACGAGAATTGACGATTAAAAAAAAATCAATTCATATTTTACTTGCGCTATAGAGATCCCCAACTACAACAGATTATTTATAAACAAGATTTACGTCGTCCAATTCTGCGGTTTATTATGGGTACTGGTGCATTCTAATGCTATACAGCTTTTGCCGTCATATAAATGCTGCTTTTTCTCAAGAAGTTTTTGCATTGAAAGCACCTAAATGATATCTTCCATCTTGCTTTCTTATACTTGTCTTATATAATATGATTTGCTATTTCCGGTCAGCACTTGCCAACTTTCTAATTTAAAAATATTATCTCCTATTCTATTTGCGAGTGCAATATATTTTTAATTTCTTTAAGGCATAGGCTAACAGGAATTCATTCAAGATTCTATTTGACGTTTTTAATCAGTTCAAATGATGCACCTAAACTGAAACTATTATTATTATTATTTGAAAGGAATGGACAATTTTAATAAAAGAAACTTTATTCTATATAAAAGTTCATAGAGATTGCTACAGATTTAAATTATACAGTTAGTGTATCTTTCCAAATCAAACATCTCTTTTTTTCATCCGTTTTGATGTTTTTTTCTTCCATCAGCATGTCTGACGCTATCCTCCCGGACTTATTGCGTTTTCTCGGGAATTTTTTTTTAATGGCTGACCTGAAGTCGTAGCATAATACTGAATCAATCACGAGGTCTACATCTAAGACAATCGTTTCGCGGTGTCCTGCTATACTATTTTTCTCGGCAGAATATATCTTAGTCATTTATAAGTATTGTTGCTGCAGTGAATATTACTTTCACCTGTGAACTGGCACCTCCACTATGTATTTAAAACATCTACACTGATACCAAACCTGACTTGGCATCTCGGAATCACTCAGTTTCCAACCGGCGTAACTCTGTGCCCTTTCTATCAATATTTTCATGAAAATTTTTATGATGAGCGTTTCTTTTTTATTCCCTACATTTGCGTTTCAGTTCTATTCATTTTACAGTTAAAACTGCTAGATATAACCGGAACATTTTTTCTCGCATTTCCGGCGGATGAAATTCTCTTCCGGCCTCATGCGTCGAAGTCAAATTTAACACTCTACAATTTAAATATATAATATCAATCTTCATAAGTGTTCATAATATTTGTAATTTTCTCGTTATCCTTAGTACTATTTTTGTAAATTTCTGTTTGGCCGTCATCAATAGGCGATTTGCCAAAGAGTTTTTTTCTCAATAATACTACAATCACCAGCGTTAAACCTAGTGAACTATTTCATTTCTGTCAGCTAAAGCACCTTCACCGTGCACACCATATATATTCTTATTTAGCTTGCAAGATATTTTTGCTCTTACGGTAATGAAAAACATTAAGTGCCTTATATGTACTTTATGCTCTTCCATATTCATAAGGTTGCAAAATTGACAAGAGATTTTGTAGCTCCTTTCTCTGGTCGGAAATGTAAGCATGTTTCATCTGCCGATAAATTTGAAGCGCTCAAATGTGTCGGAGCATGAATGAATTTTCATGCTCTAACACGGACAACTCAATACATCCCACTGGTACAAAATTTGAAGTTGGATCCAAAAAAAGTAATCAGAATTCTGAAATGAATTTTAAAACAGTTATGACTTATAATTCTTACGAATATTTTAACAACATATTTCTACAAAAAACATTTCAACAAATATCTACAAACGTGAAAGAACACTGGCTTGTTCTTCTCGCCAAAATTTATGCAAAAATATTTGCGATAAAGTTTCTTAGTAGACGACTGCTAGATTTGATTTTTGTCCTTTGAATGTTCCTGAATTTGAAAATTATCCATTTATAACTTTGCTCTTCGCCAATAGAACGGAGTAAGCAAGACTACCGAGAGGAAACCAACCATAAGAGAATACAAAGAAAATGTGGGTTAAACCACTAGTAATCTAAAAAATAGAATAGCCAGACATTGATGACTGAATGCTGGAAATTATTAAGGGCTGTAGACATCTAAGAGATGATCAGGATAAGCATACTATTAACAGAAAAGCGTCAATTGCTACATACAACTAGGAATCGCTTACTTATTTAATACGTTGAAAACACATAAAAATGTTTTTCATAACTATCTATATCAGTCTTTTAAAATCTATCTATCTATCTATATATATATATATATATAATTTTTCCAAATTTTTTTATTCAATGACCATTTGTCCTATCTAATTAATGCAACATTATCATACAATTCTCAGCCCGTTTTTATACTTTATATTTTCTCTTTACTAACAACCAATCAGCCAATCTATCTATCTATCTATCTATCTATCTATCTATCTATCTATCTATCTATCTATCTATCTATCTATAAACTTATTTATAAATTGTGTATGTGTGTCTGTGTGTGTGTTTCCGTTACCTATAGACTCCGATTTCTTGAACATTTACACAGTTGTACTATAAGCGTCTGCAAGTGTTCTTAACTAGGTTTTGTGCCGAGGTCCCCTGATAAATATCGAGAATAAAAAAACCGTGTTATAGAAGGAGTGGTCCGATTTTAATCACATTTGATACACTCATAGACAAAGGCCCAAGAACCGATAGTCAGAAGTTTCAAGTTTGCATTTTTTACAATAGTGCAGAAAATCGATAATATATATATAAAAGGCAAGATGTTTGTGTTTGTGTCTGTTTATCTGCCTGTATGTCTGTATTTTTTCAGCCCTTTTATTTTAGTCTTTCCTTCGGGTTTGGCTCTAAGTCGGTATAGTTGTTGTTCTTAGTCTCAGCCATCATACCATTTACTCAGAGGACTTATTTAGCCTTCAAAATTCAGCTTACGACGAAAAAAACTTATTTGATATCGATACCAGGAAATCAAAATTTGACTTACATCCATTCATTTTTCTTTTAGTCTAATGTTTCGCTTTAACTGGAAACAACTATTGCTTTTTAGACTTTCGTGCCAACGTCCAAATAGTCTGAGCTCCAGGACCATGGATTAGGTTTAAAGCTTTCATTACATCCGAACAATGGCGGGCTACACTGCCAGTATATATATATATATATATATATGTGTGTGTGTGTGTGTGTGTGTGTGTGTTTATATAAAAATGTTTTAAATTCTTTTAAATCTTTTTCTCCTTCCCAACAATAAATTAACCAATCATTTTATCTATCTATCTTTTTTTTAATCATTTCACCCCGAGCAAGGCGGAAATGCCACTGATGTGAAAGGGGCTACATAAATGTAAAAAGAGTAATTAGAAAAAAATGAGGAGTACAAACTCGTAAGAAAGGAACAATAGAAAGCTGAGATAGCAGGTGCGATGACAGATACATAGGTGGAGAGAAAGGGAGGGTTATACGGGGGTGGGGAGAGAGCTAGAGTCCAGTGGTTAGTAGATGAGTATTGACTTTGCATTTCAATTTCTGAAGGTTGTAGCCGTCAGGAAAGCAAGAATACGGGAGCGAGTTCCACAGGCGGGAAGTGCGAGAGAAGAAGTTGCAGGAGTAGAATTGTCGTCTGCATTTGGCTAACCTGACTGTGAATGGGTGGGACCCAGTTGCCAGTCTGGTTGCACGAGTAAACACCTGTTGAGGTGGCACCAGTGACTTAAGTTCGTCCGAGCAGAAGCCATAAAAGTATTTATAGAACAGACAACGGGAGGCCATATTTCGACGATGGGGAAGTGGCTGCAGTGGGGCCGCCAGATCAGTACCTATCACATTACAGACTCTTTGGAGCCTGTCAAGAACACTGAGGAGAACGGCAGGGGCGCCTGACCATAAATGGCAGCAGTACTCCATGCACGGACGGATGGTTGACTTGTATATATGCAGGATGGATTCAGGTGGAAAAAACATCCTGGATCGACTTAGTGACCCAACCTTCTTAGCAGTAGATTTTGTTATGGATTCAATATAGTGGTTCCATTTGAGGTCTGAGGACAGGGTAAGTCCGAGGAGGCGTAGTGTATAGCTCTCTTGGTCCATGCTTATGTGAGGCAGGAGAGTTGCCTGTAATGGTTGACAAACAACAGCTTGGTCTTAGATGAATTGAAGTTGACAAGCCACTTCTTGCCCCAGTTCACCACAGAGTGTAGATCCCGTTCAAGGTCAGCAGCGAGATTATGTCTCTCCGCCACGACAAGTTTCTTACTGGTGCGGGAGTATATTGTAGTGTCATCTGCGTAGATGCCTACTTGGGATTTGATCTCATCTGGGAGGTTGTTGATGAAAATAAGGAAGAGCGTGGAGCCCAGGATAGAGCCCTGTGGGACATCAGCATTCGTGCTGTAGGACGAAGAGGCACGCCCATTCAGAACGACCTTCATTTGGTGATTATTTAAGAAAGATTGGATTAGGTCAAGCAGATGACCGGTAATACCATAACCGCGTAGTTTGCATAGGAGGCCAGAGTACCAAACCCTGTCGAAAGCCTTGGAGATGTCCAGAGCAACCGCGCGAGCCTCGTCAGACTCATCAAGGGCCTGTAGCATCTACTCCGTTATCGGCAATTTTTTTTAAATAGCCATCTTGCTTCTGGTTGCGATTATGGTGTCAGTCTGAGAACACTGCAGAGGATTCGGAAACAGTAGGATGCACCTAATAGTAATACAGTATTTACATTTTTCGGACTATTGTTCTCATCTATGTTGCCATTTGTTCGACGTTTCCACCATTGTACGATCCGATCTTCTTCAGGTGGTAGGAATTTCGAAAAGAAACCTTTATTCCAATCACTGGGGTATATAATCTTCATCTTTTTTGCGTAGAGCCTCTTTTTGGGAGTCATGAGTTAAAGGCACATAGCCGAGTACATAGACGTTGGTTAGTTCCTGTAAATTGACACAAAAGTGTTGTGAGTTCGATACCATTCTACAGCAGTGGCGAATAAGTAACTTACAAGTTTAGAAGGATATAACTCGTGACTATCGAAAAGAGGATATACGCAAAAGTGATGGAGATGTTATACGCCAGTGACTGTAATAAAGGCTTCTACAGGAAACTCTTAGCACGTGAAGAAGGCCGGAGAGTACAAAAGTTGAAACGTCGTATAAATGACAACATAGCTAAGGACAGTAGCCTAAATATTTTAAATACTGTAAATACTACCTCATCTCAGAAATATAGAAAAATACGAGTCCAATAGTAAAATTCGAAGTATGGCAGTTTGGAAAACTCACTCTGATATTCTTGATATTTATCTATGAATCAATCTGAATATGTTCATATCTACCCATCTATCTGTTTGTCTAAAGGTTCACATCTATCTATTCATCTGAATCTTTTCATATGTTTTAATCTATATGAATAGTTTCATATCTATCTATCTATCTATATATCTATATATCTATCTATCTATCTATCTATCTATCTATCTATCTATCTATTGCCGATTGCAAACTTTCTTCCCAAGATATCGGATATCATGTGCCAAATGTACGTACCTGACGTTGAAAGTCTCGAGCGGAATTAATCGACGAGTTTAAAGTCTTTGGTGCTTCGGCACCGGTTTTTGATGTTATGTTCACGGCATCAAGATAAAGGACGATCTAATCCCTAAGCATTTTTATACAATAAATTGGCTAAATAAAAAACAAATACACATGTAACCTGAGACGCTGGCGTTATGCTACGTCCATAGGCACTCAGCGATCGTGCCTGTTTCTTGGACAAACCTCTAGATAAACGTTCTGTTATATACTGGAAAATATTTATATTTGTATTTTTTATATCGCTTGTTGCTAAGGATTGCCAAATATGTCACCGGTAATGGTGTAAGTGACACCAGAAAAATAAAAAATAAAAAATAAATAAATAAAAGTTCTTGTAAATTTAACTCGAAACGAACTATATTCAACTTTTCACGATATAAGTAAATCATTTTTGTCTCTAATGTGGAGCATAGTTACATATAACTAACAACTGTATTTATTCAGGAATTATTAAGCTATCAAATATTAACTAATTGATTTTTTCTACGGTTTATCAACCATTTTGCATGTTATTTACTTCCAAAATGTATTTTAGATTGTATTTTTTTATATTAATCGCTTACTATATTTGTCTATATTTCTGAGATGAGGTAGTATTAACACTATTTACATTATTCGGACTATTGTCCTCATTTTGGTTGCCATTTGTACTATATTTCAGTCATTGAAAAAGTACAACGGAAAATAGTCCGAATAATGTAAATGGTTTACTGATGCAACTATTAATAATTAACACATGACTATGAAGTCAAGACTTGGATTTATGACTTCACCAATATTATTGCTTGTAAGTGGATATAACGAACTCAAGTTCGTTATAGACACTTATACGTTATTTCTGATTAACAATTACTCGCCATTATCCTTTACATTTTCTGTTTATCTAAACATGCAGCACAATGTATTCCTTAGCCTTCACTCCTCTAGTTACTGACCAGGCTTGACGTTGCTTAACCACGGCGTTTGTACGGGAACAGCTACCGGTGTTTCAACGTGTATTCGTAACAGAAGTATCTAATATGTTACTATCATATATCATATATCATATATATATAACCTATTATGATTATTTTTTTAATAATGTTTACTCAGTTCCAGATTAAAGAGTCACCAAAGCTAGCGCGGTAGTGTTTCAGGTTTGTTTGGTCGTAAGAATAGTCAAGAAATTCAGTTCATAAAATCATCTATGAAAATTAAACGTTAATCCTAAATTTTAAGTAGTCAAGATGGTAGCTATTGGAAAAAAACATGTGAGAATTCTATTTCATAACGGATGAGTTTTTTGGAAACATCTGACCTAGTTTAATTTTCTTGAAAGTAATAGGAAACGAAACGAATGAGGCTTATTTATCCTTGTGTATGTAGCATGGTAGATCCCGTCTGAAAAAAAATTATGGCTAGTAGAACTATGGCATGTAACTTGTTAGGTCACTTGCCAGGGAAATACTGATTAAGTAGCGAGAGTTTTGCGACGTTTCGTCTGTGTGAAAGAGGTCTCAGTATGGAAAATAATTAATCACATACAAGACCGCCTAGAAGATTTTGGACTTTATCGAGACAGGCAAGTAAGAACTGGACAGCGCCAGCCCAGAGCTGGTAAGAATATTCTAGGTTTCGTCTGCTCTAGCTCTTTTAAAGGTATTATATAGCAACACGAGCTAGATACTTAATGAAAAGGTACAATGAACTAATCATTTATCCAGCATCTTTCGCACTACATCGTATATATTGGTTTCAAAACGTGACATATGGGGTGAGATATTAAGGCAAGGTTTCTACATGGTTGAACATTAATGAAAGGTGAATGATCAGGGTTTACATAATATATTAGAACGTTATAAAGTTTTGTGTATATCCACATTAATACACACAAATTATCGGAGTAGGTTCTTCGTCATATGATTAATTTTTTGATTATTGTCGTTTCAACTAATCTTTCTGAATTAGTGTTGAAAAGATGCTTCTTAAAGCAGGCCTATATATATATATATATATATATATATATATATATATATATATATATAATATGCAACATGGCCCTAAACACTAAATAGACAGTAGCTGTTTAAATTGTGCTGGATAACAGTTTGAGAACTTTTGTTTCATTGAACAATAAAATTATTTGTTAATGGAATAATTGTCTTACCAAATAAAACACTATATGTAATCGGAAAATAATGATTAACAATTACTGTCCATCGACTTTTGGACCAATATATATATATATATATATATATATATATATATATATATATATATATATAAAAATCCAAATGATGATCACATGGGTAAATCCCCAAAACACGATACTAATTAATATTAATTTCATTAATATTCAAATTGATCAAAGTGAAGGGCTCGATTCAAATATTATATTTTATTTACAGAGCCAAATATAAAAATTAAAATAAAAAATTCGAAATTTATACCTGTTGAATAGCCAGTTCTACGATGAAATCCTCGCTTCGTCAGCAACTTAGAAACGAAAATTTTATTTACTCAAATTCAAATGTGTTAAAGGTTTTATACCGGTAGAAGTAAAAAAAAATCATCCATACACAGGAAAATAAAATGGGGTAAGATTAACAATTTTTTAATTTAAGGAAGTAAAAAGGGGAAAGCAGACAGATACCTATGTCTCATATTAGAAGACATACCCCTCCCCCATACACGAGTCTGGAGTTTAAAAGTTAAAATTTAGCAATGTCAGAGGGATAGAAGCGGTAGAGAGAACGAAAGGAAAAAAGGAGGAAAGGGTGGTTGACTGGGAAGTAAGCTATGAAAATTTTTTTCATAGAAACAAAAGAAAACTGCTACCATCAATGTTGTAAAAAACATTGAGAAATTTAACAAATCGAATTTAGTTTAAATAAATAATGAGTGGGACAAACGTTATAGATAAATCTGGACATACAAATTAAATATGACTCTTAAATTTTAAATTTAAGATTAAACATATTAATTTCAAAAGCAGATCTCAAAAAAATTAATTACTCCAGGTACACCCCCCGCACACATTCCGGAACATAATTTATTTAAATATCTAAAAGATATTTGCAATTCAAAAGTTACATTTAATTTTAAATATTTTTAAAAATTAAGAAACTAAATTTAAGGCGGCTTAGTTTGAAAGGAACCGAGTTGTTATATATATTGTAAGGGCTCTGCTAAAATTTACCAAAATTAATCTTTTTGTGTAAAAGGTAATATATATATATATATATATATATATATATATATGAGTATTTTGACGTATGTTAAAGTACTTAGTTTGTTTCTTTTTTTACTTTCCCTTTTTTCCCCTCCGAGTTTGTTCTCGGTGGGTTTTTGTTTTTCGCGACGAATTGAAATATATTATAACAATTATTATTATTATTATTATTATTATTATTATTATTATATAGTCTGTAAAAATCCAGTATAAGATTAGTAAGTAATCTGGGAGTATCCTAGTAATATCGTTGAAATATTAAAACTGATCATAAGAAATCAGCGATAACTTAGTCAAGGTTCAAATAGAAACGATAAATATCTAACTATAAACTTAATATCGTCAAGTAACTCTAGCAAAAGCAACATGGGTATATTTACATAAAAATTAGACGTAAATATTTTTACTACCAAAAATATATACTTAGCGAGTTAAATATAAGCAACCAGTAATTATTTGGAGAATCAACTATAAGTCGTCAGTAGGTAATGGCTAGCCACACCGTATCTGAGTATGTCCCTCTTTTAAGGCGCCTAGCCAATCTCTACTGTAGACAACTGCTCAGGTAAATTTTTGTTTTGTTGAACATCTCACAGAGTCCACATGTGGATTCTACTGTAACTATGCTGATCGGAATTGGTTACAGTTTCTGGGATAGAACGCATTCTCGGAACAAAGACAGTACACTCAACCCTCAGTCATGCTGTCTTGCGACTTTGTGTTTGCAAAACCATCGACAGCTAGAAAATAGTTTCGGCTATCCAACTTTGATCGCAAGGTTTGTTTCAACACGTGGTATAGTTTTCAGGCTAATTCTAAGTGTATCACGCGCTTGGATCATCTCCACCAACAGAACAATAAAATCAAGGAGCTATCTTCCTGACAAATGGTGTATGGTAAGATACAAATCCGATGCTTATGATTAGGAAACAAACATTTTAACCACTATCTTACGTGTAAACGGCTAATGTGTCAACAAACAATCTATATTTCGCTATTCGCGATACAAGTCACTCTATATAGAGTAAAACCAAAATTTGCCTATAGACTCAAGTGCAGACTACTTATAAATTCCAAAGAAATAATCGATAATTCGTTATAGATTCAAATATAAACGATAATATTTATCTAATGACCCAGTTATAAACAACTAGTTTTTATCTCTGGACTCTATTGCAACAACCAATTATAGACTCAATATTATCGACCATTTAATATCAGCAACTCAAATGGAAACGACCAATATTTACTTAATCTAGATACAAGTAAATGTTTATTGAATAAACATGAAAACTACCAGAATTTGCATATCGAATCAAGTATAAACTAATTTTACTCATGAATTCAAAATTAAACTTACCGATAGACACTTACAAATCTCTAATGAACACCATTCCTTGCGTAGTAGTCCTTAAGAACACATGACCCTGTGGATATAGATGTCAGTTAGTTCCTGTCACTTAGTGGAATCTTGTGAGTTCAATCCTAGACTACAGCAATTGTGAACAAGTAACAGGGTTAGAGGGAGATAACTAATGACTACCAAAAGAGGCACTACTACGCACGGAATTGAGTTCATATGCCCCAGTGATTGTAATAAAAGGTTCGGTTTGAAATTCATAGCACCTGAAGAAGGCCGGAGCGTACAACGGCCAAAACGTCGTACAAACGGCAATAAAGATAAGGAGAATATTCCAAATAATGTAAATAATGTAGACAGAGATGAATTACAAATATTTAAATATATCTAATATTTCTAAACTCATAAGAATTTGAAACTGATGGTGTCCTTGAAAAATTTATTTAAGAAATATGATCTTGCATTGGGCCCTGTTCTGTCTGATTTCTACATTAAATACTTTGCGACTTCTTAATTTTTGTAAAGCTTATTTTTTATTTCAGTCATTGAGAACACAGACAAACCGTCTGATTATTTTAAATGTTGGTCTACTAGCCTTCTTCATTTTGGTTGAGTAGTACATTCACTAATGAACTCTGAATTTGTTAAGCATTTCACTTCAGTGGGCTTTCTTTTAGATAAAGAACATAGATTTCGTTTCTCTATGTCAACTGCTCATGTATCAAAGATTAATGATATAAGAGTCTACCAAGAACTAGATAAGAATGATGTTCCTCTAGCTGTTGGCATGAATATCTCGAAAACATTTGACATTGTTAGTCATATTCTTATTCTTAAAAAGTTGAAAAGAAATGTTACTTATAGGCCCATATGTGTAACTGATTCCGGCTTTCTTATCAAATCACAATAAAAGCCTTTTTTGAATAGTCACTTCTCTAAATTTTATGCATGTTCAAATGTTTCCTCGGGCATGTTATGCATGTTCAAGTGTTTCCACTTGGACATAATTTGACCCTCATTTTGGTAAATTACTTTCATTATGGCAGCATTTCTCCACTCAGTATCTTTACTGATCACGCAACTATTTACTTCTGTTTTGATATGTCTAATCAGTTCAATATGGTCACATTTGTAGCTGTTCTAAAATATTATCGACAATCTCTTGTTAACTGGGACAAGAAATAACGTACTAATTTTAAAACATTGAAAAAGAAAGTTCTCTCTTTTAATCTCCAGATGAAGCTTTTTAATTTCACTCAGCTAATTGAACCTACTCAAACTGAAGTTTTCCGCTAACATGAAGTGGAATGGTGATATTGTATCAAGAAGATGATTTACTCTGCTACGTTAGACAATTTTCTCACTAAAATCTATCTTAGATATTTATAAGTCTACCATTTGGTTAATTAGAATATTGTTGCCACATATATCATATAATGCTCCTAATATATATATATAGTTTCTTGATAATACCCAATAAAGAATCTGTAATGCTATTGTTGCTTGGCATATCGTATTCAGCCACTTTCTAACTATTGTAATGGTGCCTCCTTGCACTAGTTCCTATCATTTTACAGTTAAAACTACTATATAATTAACCTTAAGTTTATTCTAACGGTCATTTCTATCACACATACTTCACTTGTTTAATTCTTATTCAATTTCTTACTCTCCAATCAATTATGATCTTCCAAAAAGTAAAAAAAAAATGTCAAAATGTTATCTTTTGTCTTTGTAATTTTTTTCTATTGTCCTTTTTTCTTAATATCATTTTTTATCGTATTCTCAAATATCTTGCGTCTTAGAGGCCTCATCACCTTCTTGTGCTGAAATAATTTAAAAGAAGTATTGCAGGCATATGTAAAATCTGTTTGACTGGAATATAAACGATTTGCCTAAACCTAAAAGCTCAATTATTAATCAAATCAAGGAAAATCTATAGAGTCAATATTTTGTTTTTGTCACAATTGAAACCTATTAATATTACTTACTGACAAAATTTCAAAGATTTTATTCAACTATCTCGAAACAGGTAAACGATTATACTGAAATTTTTCTTACATATATCTTCCAGAAATAGCTCCCTCATAATGTTAAGACATTAGTGGCAACAGTATCATCATCTATCTTACTATGTCGGATGTACTTTTGGGCGGTAGATGTCGGACGTATTTTGGCCTTACTCTGTAGACTCAAATAAAATTACAAGAATGCGTATTTAATTATTTATTTTTTTAAGAAATTTTCGTTGTTTTAAGATCGACTCACCAATTTCATACATATATTTATATTTTTGGTTGGATTGTAGCTGTTAAACCGGTTTTAAATTAACCAAATGTTAAGTATGCAACAGAAACAGAAAATAAATGAAATTATCAACAAGATTCGAAGTCAGATCGCGTAGTTTTGAGAACATGTCAAACGAGGATATAATTTCAGTAAATTTTAAACCTATTTGTAACAAAATATTTAGGGAGGAAACTTCCATTAATAAAGTAAATCTATTTGACTTGAAAACCCTTTTTTCTTGAAAACTCTTTTTTAATAAATTTCCACTGGCAGTAGCGTTGACTGCTCAGGTGATAAAATGTCGAATATTTCCTTATAAGAATACAGTTAATATTAACATTCCATAATAAGATTTGAAGGCCCACCCCATTAAAAATTGTATTAATCATTAGCTCTACCAAGGAAACTGTGAGATCCTTAGTAAGAATCTAAGCAGATGCTCACACTGTGTATAGCCAAGCCTGCAAAAATATAGATGATAAGGGACTAGAAGGAGATTTCTAACAAATAAAAGGAAACAAGTTGCTATCAAAATTGAGATTACCAAAAGTAAGCTTCTAACGTTCAGTGATAATATTCCATAGCCCGAATTTTTTCAAGTAATTATGGGCAGTTTACTCTCAAAGAAGCTACTTAAAGTCTACTAAAATCTTACATCCGAGAAATTAAGAAGACATAGGTACAACTCCTCTCTCACAATACTGAAAAGATTACATATTCTTACAGTCATTCTAGAAAGTATTTGAGCCTAAATTTTACAAGAGTCAGATCTGATAAAGAATGCAGTACTGTTGCCAAATTCCTACTGGAGCTGTTTAATAGTTACTTTCATCTTCGACAGAGCTCAAAATTGCTTCGGCGTCCTTCCAGATGACGAATTATTTTCAGTGTTATTGCTCCTTAACCAAGAAAATAAATAATCAAATCTAATCAATACTCTATCGCTATTTCCATGGTAAATTTCTGAAGGCGTTACATTCTTTATTTCTATCAGCTGAGGAATTTACACCAAGGAGCTACCAAGGCACTTACACTGGTTTGAAGCATATTTTTGTCTTTTTTAATTCACTGGTAAGAAGAAAATTCTACTAAGATGAAGTGTATGCTTCTCCTAAAAATAGATCTTGCCCTTCAAGTCGAGGATTAAGAGTTATCTATCCAACTAATCAGCATTATCAAAGCTTGCTTACAAAAACGTCATTCAGAAACCAAGTACCTAAAGTGCTTTTTAATCATTATATTAAATAACTTGCTGAAGTAAAATAAAAATCTAAATGTGGGGCTATTTCAAACATAATATAAAGGGCGAACGCCTACTTCAAAGATGTTTGATAACTCATAAAAGATAAGGTTCCATATGATATCAGAAAACGCGTAAAACACTTAGCAAATCAGTGAAAAACGTTACGTTACAATTTGATTGAACAATTTCTTCATATTATTCGTACATCGGTATCGCATGTCATATCCTTAAAATAAATAAAACTGTCGATGAATAATAAAAAGAATATATATATACATACATATATATATATGTATTTCTTCTACTATTGATTATATATATATATATATATATAAGGATAGTAAAAAGAATAAATATATATATTCTTTTTGCTATTCATATATCTATATATATATATATATATATATATATATATATATATATTATACAGAAGAAATAATAATTTAGTTAAATAAAATGTTATTATATAAATCTTTTTTAATATCAAAATAACGGCCTTAACTCTACTAAAAGCATTGATAACTCTAATAATATCATCGTTTAAGATGAATGACGTCGCTTCCCAAGGATTCTCAATAAATATGAATTAATGTTGGAAATAGGTTAGAACAACTTCATTTAATATATATGTTTTATATTTATTGATCTAAAGTGAACTGTAAATATGAATATTCAAATAATAGAAATGATACAATAACATAAGCATATTGCGAAGAATGAAAAAGAAACGTGAGCATTCAAATTGTATACACAATGTCGTATTAAAGCCTCACCGTCTTCAGAAACAACAACAACAACAACAACAACAACAATAATAATAATAATAATAATAATAATAATAATAATAATAAATTAAAAAACTTTTCCATGACTGCAGAAACTGTTCATTTTTTAATCTGTTAAGTTGACACAACTTCAAGTTGACAAGCAACTTCTGGTCATTTATCAAAGGAACAAAGACACGCTTGGTTATCCAATAGAAATTCAGGAAAAAATTAAATCTTTATACTTTTCAATCAACCGCCCAAACCCCAGCAAAGATAGCTACAAAAGAAATTCTGTTACACTGTTTTACTATTGCTTCCGAGCAGTTTCAGTTCAGTGGTTAGACAAGAGGCCTAGCAAGACTGATAACCTTATAAGTGATGTCAGTCACAGTGATAGTGTTTGATGAAAAGCCGGAATTATGAATGGTGATTTTCAATGTGTGCATCAATTAAAAACTTCAGATTCGTCGTGAAGTCAAAGAGAAACCGTTCACTATAATTCTAAATGGATCGTGGCAATTCACAAGGAAGGCCACGATAGCTGACGTCTTGCATTCATTTCATTTAAAAAAAGAATGTGAGGTAGCGGTTTCAAAGCCACCTCAAGAAATTGTAAATTACTTTAATGTACGTGTCAATTATAAGTCATTTTCGGTCAAATTACAGATTTTCTTAAACTCTGTTCGTCTGATGTTTGTCTGTCTGTGTTTCTTGATATATATATATATATATATATATATATATATATATATATATGTATATATATATATATATATATATATATGTTGTAACTAAGTTGTTGAACTCGTAGGTCTATTTACCTTTTTGTTCATGCATTTATTTTATAAAGAGTGCTCGATACAAATGTAGAGCGTTATATATATATATATATATATATATTATTTGGTACGTTGCAGGTTACCAATGAATTATGAAGAGAAATATTGATAATCAACAGAAGAGAAAAGAGTAATCAAGAGGACAGTAGATAGTGGATGATAGTGCATTAAATCGTTTACAAATTATAGTTTGTGGGTAAGCATAGAGTCGACAAAGTGTGCGAGAGAAAAAACTGTTTGCGCATGGATAGTCATATCACAACTCATCAGTACAGTTAAACATCCGATTGCTTCCAGCCACATTGAAACCAGATCAAACTGACATCAGCCGGCGATTATATATATACACATATATATATATATATGTGTGTGTGTGTGTGTTTGTCTGTCTGTCTGCCTGCCTGTCTGTCTGAATAGAATAGTGTTCAATAGAATGTTCAGTACTATATATATATAAAATTTTGAAAACTGTATTGAACACTGTTCTATGCTACACACACAAACATATATATATATATATATATATATATATATATATATATATATATATATATATATATGTATATATATTGCATATCCGAACAATTACTGCCAAAGTATTTACTGAAAAGAAAGAGTGAGGCAACCTGACGGTAGTGGGAAATTGACTGAAGTCAAGCTGCAATATAAAGAAAAATAACATTACTGTTTCTATTCAGATTTTATGAAGGAGTTCTAATCATATTATGGCCAGAAACTAAGTAATTAAGCAACCAATATATATATATATATATATATATATATATATATATATATATATATATATATATACATTGGTTGTTTAATTACTTAGTTTTTGTTCATAATAAGATTAGACCAGTGCACATTTATATTAAAAAGTGTTTCATACAATTATATTTTAGAACCTTTGAATATTTTCCATTTGTAAACGAGTTATTACGCGACCTAGGTTTCTACAATTAGTGGTGTCTTCAGGCGATTTTCGGTAACTGATTTTACCGTTTTTCTTTTTTAAGAACGCTCACATAACGGTGTATTTTTTTTTAACGTTCACGTGGCATGGAATTTTTGAATGTGCAATTTTTAAGATTACAGAGAATTATAACGTTTTTATCCATGTTGTATAAACTTAAGATGTATTTTTTAGTATGTTTACACTTATTCATAATTTCCGTTCTTTCATTCAATAGTTCGTTTTTGTTTGGGAATAACATAATCTCTAACTTTCCTTCTTGGCACAGTATACATATTTTGCCACTGCTGTAAGCTTTGGCTGTTTTTACTATACTCCACGTGATGTCTGGGTCTTTCCCATATTTTGATTTTAATTTCCACACGCGGCTAGCCAATTTTGTATAGTGTTTTAAGTTTTCTATTTTGAATGTAGATATGTGATTGAACCACCTGGTCTTGAAGGTGTCTTTGGTCGAACCCAAATATATTTATTTTGGCTATTTAAGTCATGTTCCTTTGTCTTGTACATGGCTTCTTTTATGTTGCAAAGTCCTTGAAGTGCACATTTATTTTGTCCCTACAGTTGTATTCTTTATTAGTAGTCATGCTTTGTACACTGATATGTAAATTTCTGGTGTTTTTTTTTAATGAAACTATCTAAATTACTAGTACAGCTATAACTTAGCCTGATTGTGCTTTTGTTTTTAATTTTGTTTAGTTCTGATTGTTTTGGAAAGTGTCTATCTATCAGTTTAAAAAATATTTGTCCTATTTTGGTCTTTACCTCTGAATTAAATGGTGGATTTCTTTTCCTATTATCTTTTATGTTTGTCTGTTTGGTTGAGAATTATATTGTATAATGTTTTTAGGGACAGATTTTCTTAGTGCATCTTCAAAGATATTTTCTTTTCATTAAAAGCCTTATGTACACTATATTTAGGTTGTAGTAAATAAACCTCTCTTCTCTTAAATGTATTGCAATGTAAAAAATATATGCAGACATTGTTACCGAAATTCTGAAGATAAATAAAATTAACAACTGGATATTTATCTTATTTGTTTGAATATTACTACTAATTTTGTTTTCAATTATACAGTATATTTATATATATTTCTGTTGGCCAGATTTGATGAGAATTCATTTTATCTTCAACAACAAGATCATTATTTTTTAAATAATCTGTGCATGTTGTTTCCAAAAGAGCATAGTTACCGTACGTCTAAACAAGAAGTCGGTGTGCTTCAGCTGCAGGTTTCTTTTGAATGAAATAGCACAGTACATCTCTCCGCATATACACTTATTTTGGCACGAAACCAGTAATTTTTCAAGCTATGTAAATAAAGTTGTCAATACAAAGGCAAAATCGCGTACACTGAATTTCAAGCTTGCTTATAGTCCTTCCTTATAGATGCATGCCAATATCATATGTCATGAACATAGTTCTGGGAACGCCGTTTGTTTAAAGCAAAGAGACCACATTGAATTTTCTGATATATATATATATATATATATATATATGACAATGCAGAGGATTCGTAAAGAGCCAGTAAAATCTCAAGATGATTACGCAAGTATGTTGTGGCCCAGTGGATATCGACTCGGAACGAGAGATCGCGAAGCTGAGTTCGAATTCCAGTTGACTTCCTTAAACCCCACACGTTTTCCGACCAGTTGCGTGGCAGTATAAAGATCTGCTGGAGAGACCCAAGCCAGCCAAAAGATGACTCTGCAAAAAGCACAACTTCATTCTTCAGACTACAGGTAATGTATGCTGATCATAGGTAATTGCAGACAGGTTGTATAATTTAGACTAGTTAAAGGAATTGCTGTGTATATTGTATTACATATATTTTATTTCAGAGTGGCTTTTTTTCTTTTTTTTGTTTTTAGTTGGGACGTTAGCATCCCCGTAGGTAAAAAAAAAAATGTGTAAATCTACAAAAGGCGGAAGAACTCTCAAGGAGTCAACGGCCAGCTAACTAGAGGTGGTGTCTCAATAAACAATCGTGGAGAAGACAACGGGATACCACTCCACTATCTACCCCCCACTTAATCATGGTTACTTACGAAAAATGTATTAAAGCCAACAGCGTGAAGGGGGTTGCTTCACAAGGAAATAACTCCTCGCTCGGTAAGGACTAGCATGGGCAACAGTGCCACCTGACTGTCATCCGGCGACTGTTAGCACCAACGGCGTAAAGGGGACATTTTGCTCCAAAATTTGTCCCTCGCCCCGGAAAGAGCGACATGAGCAACAGGTGTCTCTGGACCGTTATCCTGCGACTGTGCGCAACAAAGACAAAACGACTTTCGGGACATGGAACGTCAAGACACTCAACTGTGGACAACTAGAGAATGTTATGAAGGAGATTTACAGACTGAAGATCAACATCCTAGGCATATGCAAAACCAGATGGCCTAATAATGGAGATATTAGCAGCGACACACACAGGATAATTTATGCAGGAGGCAAAAGTAATGAAAAATGGGTCGGTTTAATTCTAAACAAAGAAGTAAAGGAATGCGTTCTTGGATACTGTCAGCTTTCAGAGAGAGTCCTCTTGGTTAAACTGCGGGGAAGGCCCTTCAATATAGCTATTATAGTAGTATACGCGCCGACAACTCAAAGTTCAGGAGGACGAAATAGAAACGTTTTATTCAATACTGGACAGTGCCAAGGCCCAATGCAAAAACCAAGAAATTAGGATTATAATGAGAGACTTGAATGTCAAAGTAGGGAAAGATAGGGAAGGAAACACGACCGGCCCCTTTGGACTAGGGGACCGCAACGAACGTGGAGAAAAATGGGTCCAATGGTGCTCAGCCAATGACCAGGTAATTACTAACACTTGGTTTCAAGAGCACCCACGACGACTATGGACATGGAGAAGCCCAGGAGAAGACACGAAGAACCAAATAGACTACATAAGTATAAACAAGAGATTCAGGAACGCAGTGGTCCAATGCAAAACAGATCCAGGTGCCGACTGCGCAAGTAGCCACGTCCCAGTCATTTGCAATCTAAGGGTGAAACTCCGAAGACTAAAGAAACCCAGCACATCACCAAGGCCGCAATAACACACGCTCGTGAATGGCCTCACCCTGCAGAAAGAAAACAATGACAGCATGAGAAAGAAATATTAGGAACAAATTGGAAAAGGGCACTCAAAATGGCATTCACTAAAGGAAGAGATGGTGACCTCACCGAACAACATAGCCCCAAAGGAAAGCAGACGCAGAAGAAAAAATGAGTGGATGACCGAAGAAATTCTCCACATTATGCAAAGTAGACAAAAAATAATGCCAAGACATTGAGCAGAGTACAAGAAACTGCACAGGGAGATAAGGAACAAATTCAGACAAGCTAAAGAGGAATGGCTTAACAACAAATGCGCAGAAGTAGAGAGACTGAGCAGGACGAACAAAGCAGAGATACAAAAAGAGATAACAGAACTGACAGGACAAAAACCTGCTCCTCAACAGGATGCATAAAATCCAAGGATGGAACAATCAGAAAGAGGAAATACTCCAGCGAAGGGAAGAGTATATAAAGGATCTTTTTTGCGACAGGAGAGAACAACCGAGAATACACAAGGCCCGAAAATATTAAATCCGAAGTGGAAGCTGCAATGGCCAAAATGAACAGAAACAAAGCAGCTGGTCTAGACGGCATAGTGATAGAGCTGCTGATAGCTTTAAAAGAATATGGCATAGAAACAATTACCGACATAATAAACGAAATTTATAGCAGTGGAATAATACCAGACGACCTATGCAAGTCGATACATATAGCACTGCCGAAGAAACCAGGAGCAAACGAGTGTGAACTTCACAGAACTATCAGCTTAATGAGTCACATCACAAAACTAATTGTCAGAATCCTGATGAATAGAGCGAGAAGCAGAATCAGACCAGAGATATGGTAGGAACAGTGCGTTAAAGACACTGGAACAAGGAACGCCATATTCATGATTAGGATGCTCTCCGAAAGGGCAATACAAATGAAGAAAGACTTATACCTATGTTTCATTGACTATGCGAAGGCATTCGACAAGATACGACACAAAGAACTGATGGAGATGCTCGGCAGCCTAGACATTTTCGGGAAAGACATCAGAGTAATTAAGAATCTCTACTGGCAGCAAACGGCCTGCATACAGAGAAGTAACGATCTCAACTTGAACAACATAAGGTATGCAGATGATACAGTGCTGATTGCAGACACGGAAAGGAAACTGCAGGACCTTCTACAGAAGGTAGCGGTGGAGAGTGATAGAAAAGGACGACAAATAAACTTTAAGAAAACTGAATGCATGGTCATCAGCAAAAGGTGCAACACAAAATGCCAAATAAAGGTGGGGGATACCAGAATAAAGCAGGTACAAAAATTTAACTATCTAGGAAGTGTTCTAACAGGAGATGGAAAGTGCGACACAGAGATAAGAAGGAGAATTGGCATGGCAAAAGGCGCGTTCCAGAAGCTGAGCAAAGTACTAACACACAGGAAAATTTCACTAGAAACATAGAAAAGAGTGCTGGATTGCTATGTGATGTTAGTTCTTCGATACGGTAGTGAGTGCTGGACAATAGCATCGAAAATGAGGACAAAACTGGAAGCAGCGGAAATGTGGTTCTACAGAAGGATGCTGGGGATATCATGGACTGAACATGCAAGCAACGATGAGGTGTTGGAAAGAATGGCAACCAAAAGGAAATTAATACCGAGCATCAGGAAGAGACAACTGAAGTTCCTGGGACACGCAATGAGGAAGGAGAGCTTGGAGAACCTGATACTGACTGGCCGGGTAGAGGGAAAAAGAGACAGAGGAAGGCAGCGGATAACATATTTGCAGGGCCTTGTCGGGTGGATGACGGAACGGGTGTTACCAGGAGTAACAGGAACAAACATGCTGAGGGCCAATGACCAGGTAATTACTAACACTTGGTTTCAAGAGCACCCACGACGACTATGGACATGGAGAAGCCCAGGAGAAGACACGAAGAACCAAATAGACTACATAAGTATAAACAAGAGATTCAGGAACGCAGTGGTCCAATGCAAAACAGATCCAGGTGCCGACTGCGCAAGTAGCCACGTCCCAGTCATTAACAAAATGCTGAGGGCCACAAGGGATAGGTAGACGTGGAGCACCATTATCGCCTACGTCCTGAAGGGACAGGACACATAGAAGAAGAAGAAGAAGAAGAATCCGTCTCTTTCCTCCAGTTATGAGTTCAGTAACAAGACATATTTGGTTCTATAACCTTGGACGGTAACCAGTCTACCGCAGAAAGCAATGGCAACCTACTGCAGGATAATCTTCTGCTCAGTAAGTCATGTCTCATTCGAGACATGATAGCCAAAAGCGTGTATCACATATGGCAGTTCACTAACTGACACAGCTATTTGGATTGATCATAAGTGATTGCGAAGTTATACCTCCATTCCTCTACCAACTGGGTCTCAAGTTCAACACGGGCGCCTACATCAAGAGCCTAAAGTAGGTAAGAGGGTGGCTGCTGTTCCAACAGAACTTAGCACCGTTAAACTCAACCAGGAAATCTCATCCATGGCTGTCAGACAATGTTTGCTAGCAAATATCCCCATACATTTGGCTATCTAACTCTTTACATTGCAAGCCCTTTAATTATGTGCTGAATTGACTATTTTACTGTGCAAGTATAGGTGACCTCTTCAAATATATAAACATAATAACACAGTAAAGATGTCACCCCAAAATTATAAGAAGTGTGCAGATCTCTAAAGTAATTATGCAGGCATCCACTCAAGCGCGCTAAATGAGGTCAACCCACAATAAAGCAATAAAAAGCAAAATAAAAAGAGGTCAACGTAACAAAATCAATAAATAGCAATTAACAACCTGTTTAATCATTCGCATACAAAGATATTAAATTACATCATGCACGATTTAAATAAGAAAAAATCAGGAAACAGCAGCAGTAGAAACAAAAACTTTGAAATCTAGAGACAACACAGTGTTGCCTTCACGAAACATAGAAGTCGACGTAACTGTTAAATAAATGTACCAAACTACTCCACATGAATTTTGTCACCACTCTGCCTCATTCTCGATATTGATTATTTTATACCAAAACCACTTGACTAAATTCCCTTTTTGCTCGTACACCAGTAAACGAACACTAATCGTGGCACAAAGCAGCAACTCAACAATATATATATATACATATATATATATTTACACTACTTAGCATAATTATTAGGCCACCCCATTGTTTAAAAAATGATGCATTTCAAACTACTTTTTTAGTATTTATTGCCAAGTGAATAATTGTAAATGAAAATAAAAGGTTTTCTTTTGTTAATATTGCACAATAACATGTTGATCAAATTAATTTAAAATATTTAATAATTACCTATAAAGTAATTTTATCAATGAACGAATGAAGAAAATTTAGGGTGATTCGGACGAGTTATTCATTGCATCATTGCCTTGTAAAATTTTGCAAAATAATAATAACAAAAGAACTATTCTATTTTCACGTAGCAATATTTACTAAAAATAGTATGAAATACATAATTTCTTTTAAAAAACTGGAGTGGCCTAATAAGTATGGCCGGTATATATATATATATATATATATATATATATATATATATATATATATTGTCATCCGCAGACAGATCTGTTTTGCCGTATCACAGCTCATCAGTACGGTTAGACTCTGATTGCTTTTTTGCCCAGGATTGAAACCCGACCGAAATGGCGTCAGTTGGTGACTCTACCCCTGGGCTATGGGCGTTCGGTGGAAGTAGGCAGACTTTTTAGCGCATATCATTATACGCGCCCAATAGCTAGAGCGCTCTAATTCATTTCATTGAATGAGCGATGCGTACATACCAGAGTAGCTATTGTTTATCAAAGTCTATATATATATATAAAACTTCGAAAATCACATGTGCCGTATGATGATTTCTGCGGAGAATCTTTGCTTGACGCTGACCGTCAAGAATATTTTTATTATGGGAAATTCAAGAAAAATATCTTACACCGGATGTTCACTTGAAAAGAAGGAAAACAATAATAAAATAAGAAAGAATAGTGGGAGGGGTGTTAAAAGAAAGAATTGTCACTGTTATGTTGCACTGTCTACATTAGAATGAACTCTTCCTTCTTCATAAATAGTAGCCTAAGTGACTTCCTAAAGAAGGTAGTCGAGGCGCAGTGTAACTTGAAAGTTCCGTCGGACACCTCTATCTACTGACTAATAACACTTTTATTTTGTATATTTGTATATGTATGTTATTTCAATACAATGGTTCAACCCACATTTCTTTCTTTTCGTGTTTTCTTCCTGGCCCTAACAGGCCACAATACCTTGGCAATGCGGATGCACGAGAACCACCACGATTAAACAGAGACTTTCTTGAAACACGGGCAAACGAGTTTTCGTAAAACATCTACATGTAATTGCCAATTTGTTTAACAGTGGATGTACGAGAAATGTTTTTAATTTTTATTTTTTCCGTCACAGCTTTTTCATTTTAAAAACATCTGAACATCTGAATAAAAAAGAAAACAAAACAAAACAAAAAAAACAGAAAATTAAACCCGAGAAAAAAGACGCACTTATCATGGAGGATTTTAAAAGTATTTTATCAGATCTTGTAAAGTACCAGAATGTACAGTAAGGGAAGTGGCAAAAAAAGCTGCTCTCTCAAAAGAAGAAAATGGAAGATTTATTTCTGCAAAACCCAGAATGAGAATATAGAGAGACAGTTCGAATTTAAAAAGCAAGCCTTTGAACTGACAAACCGTAGTAATTCGATCTAAATTCGATCTAAAACGAAATTTCTTTTTCGCAAAACACGTTTGTGAGCGCGGTAAAGAATTTTCAAACGCCCACGAGGATGACAAAACATTTACATCATACTTTAGGAGATATAAGGAAATATATACCACAGATTGTGCAAATTAGAGTGACTCGAAAAAAAGTACGTCTTCTTCTAAGGAAACTTAGCACAACTGAGCATACAAAATTTGAAAACTACATTCTGCCCCGGAAGACTAGCGAGTTGACATTCACCGAGGCAGTGGAATTGCTCATGGAGCATTTCAGTCCAAAGACATCTCATTTCCCTATGAGATGGAAATGTCTTAATCTAACGAGGAATGAATGGGAAGATTGCACTACTTTTGCATCAGTAGTAAACACGCACTGCGATGGTTTTTGACTTTTTTTTATCATTTCACCCCGAGCAAGGTGGAAACGCCACTGATGTGCAGGGGGTTACATAAATTTTAAAAGATTAATTAGAAAAGAGTGAGGAGTACAAATTAGTTAGAAAGGAACAATAGAAAGCAGGTGCGATGACAGATACATAGGTGGAGAGAAAGGGAAGGTTATACAGGGGTGGGGAGAGAGCTAGAGTCCAGTGGTTAGTAGATGAGTATTGACTGGCGAAGCTTAGTGCGAACAGCTTCAAATGTTTAATATTCGTGCAAAAAGTATCTTCAAAAAATGATACAAAAATTAGGCGGAGAATACTAAACAGATTGAACAACGAGCCGAACATCAGCAAAATGTCAGAGTCACTTCAATGTAAAACTGGATTTTAAAAATATCGAAGAATTTGGTATTACTCACATAAAAAGTACGCTGCAAACAGAACAAAGTCTTTTAAAACTTATCAAACAAAGTAAACGCTAAATAAAATTGTCTCCTAACCCATGTTACGGATGTTGTACCTTACTGGTACAAAGATTGTTTTAGCTGGAGCAAAAATGTTACATATGTAACTGTGTTGGACACAAAAGCTCGCATTGCCGATCTAAAAATAAAGCCAATATCTGCATAAAAAGTACGAGGTCAAACTAGACGGTACTAATATTAGTGCATGTCAAAAAGTTAAAACTGTGAAATTTCAACTAGACTTGGGGTTTGATTTAAAAAATAATAAACTTGCAAACATCGAAAAGAATGGGCAAGCCAACCATGACAAAATCTAGCATAACTGCAAAATTTGTCACAGGTGAAACATTTAATTCGAGGGAGAATTGATTGTTTATACAACGTTCAACGGGCAGCTTCTTAAATTAAAGTTGTTTGTCCTGAAAATGACTAACAATATATATGGCACTAATTGGATGACACAATTCAGCTTTGGAACTTACCTGTGAATTCATGCTGCCAAAAAATTGAAAATTGGAATGCCAAAGCTGAAAGACTGAAAAAAGAACTAAAGGAAGCCTATCCGTGAATGTTTCTGGTGGGTTAGGCAGGTGTAATAAAATGATGGCAAAAGTTGATCGAAAAAGCGACGTCCAGCCAGTGTCAAAAAATGTGCTTTTTGCCTAGATGGAACTAATTAATAAGGAACTTGACAGATTAGTAAAAACTGGAGACCTATCAAAGGTAGAGTACAGTGAATGGGCCGCACCAGCGGTCTATGTAAAAAAACAAAAAACAAAACAAAACAAACACTCTTATTTTGTATATTTGTTTTGTTATTCCAATCCAATGGGTCAGCATACCATCTTCTTTGCGTGTCTTTCTTAATGACCCTAACAGGCCAGAACAGGTACGGAGCGTAAGGAAGATGGAAGAGTAAAGAGACGGCAAGATAGATTCAAACTTGATCACTGATAAGGAATTTTAAATATTACATATGTATTAAGAAGTCGAAATTAAGAGTTTAGCAGAAATCGAAGTTGGGGAAATTCCTAATCGTTATAGTAGTAATTAAAACAATTATTTAGATAAAGCATATTAGCCCTTACATTTTGTGAGATTGTTCTTTGGATAGCAACTAGTCATAAATTCTAGGTTTACTTTTCTAATCCTTGAATAACTAAAATTTTTTAACTATTTTTTACTACATAATACCTCCTGGAGGGCTTGATATAGATGCTCAACAACTTCGACATTTTCGAAAAAGACGTTAGGATATTCATGAAACTATTTTGGCAACAAACCGCTTGTGTACGGCTGAGAAATGAACTCAGTATGTAAATAGAAAGGGGCGAAAGACAAGGATATGTTTTCTCACTAGATTTTTTCAACCTCTACAGCGAAGCAATTATGAGAGAAATAAAAGCTTTGCCGGGATTCGTCATTAGCGATCAGAACCTCAAAATATCAGATACGCAGATGACACTGTGCTGATAGCAGACAAGGAACGGAAAGTTCTTGACCTTTCACAGAAGGTAGCAAAAAAGTGAAAAGAAAAGAATGAGTATATACTTCAAGGAAACTGAATGTATGGTCATCAGCAAGAAACCGGAGCCCAAAATCCCAACTACAAGTCGGAGAAACTAAAATAAGTACAAAATTCAAAATATCTGGGAAGTGTTTTCACAGAGGATAGAAAGTGAGATCCAAAAAAGCATTGACATGGCCAAAGACGTATTTCAAAAGCTAAACAGGTTACTGAAATATAGAAAAATCTCATTAAAAACAAAGAAAATAGTGCTGGATTTCTGTGATCGCTGTCCTTCTCTATGGAAGCGAACGTTGGACGATCATCAAGAATTTATTTGAAAATCATTCCTCTCTTATCAGCAATAATCACTTAGGTTTGGTTATTTCTATACAGATATAGGTATATGTGCACATATGTTATATATACATATAGGTGTGTGTATGTATATATATGGGTATGAATATATATATATATATATATATATATGTATGTATAAATGTATTTATATATATATGTGCGTTTATGTGTCTTTATATATATATATTATTTTAAATTACTTTAGTTTTAATTTATTTTATTTTATATTATATTCATATTGGTTTGATATTTATAAGTAGATGTATATATATATATATATATATATAATCTTTGAAGATTTGTTCATCTATCATATTATTACTTCTATCACATCAATTGCTTTATTGGTATATTGAGATGGCTTCAGAAAATCAATAATTAACTCTATAATTATCTATACATTTATAATTCTCTATAACAGGCGACCATCTCTCTATCTTAGATAAGTTTCTTTTCTTTTTTTGTGTATTAATATATCTAATTTCTTTTTACATATATCATTTTTAAAAATTCCCATTTTATAACCCTAATATAATATTATTTTTTTCTGTTCGTCCATTTTGTTCTAGTAGAAGAATTTAAATTAAAATTAATTTACTTCCAACAATAGTCAGACCATATTAATTTAAACGGAATATTTTTTTTTAAATCTTTTGGCAAAGACGTATATTATATCATGAAATTTATTTCCTTAATTTATTCTTTCCCCTCTTTTTTTTCTTTTTTAATTTTAAATGTCTTTCCCCTTTCTTTCCACTATCTATAGCTGGCATATTTTACGGCTCTCAGTTGTGGCGTGCGTTTTATTTTCTCTTTCTTTCACACCTTTTTTTCATTTCTTCGTTGTTCCAACATCTTTTCTTTAACTCTTTCCCTGTCTAACCCGTTTCTGGTTTCCCTTTTCATTTTTCTTTTACCGCACTTCCATTTCTGGGACATGCTAAATTTTGATTTCTTAACACATATGAAATCTTTAAATGTTATTTTCAGTGATCGAGTTTGATTCCGTTTCGTCGTTAGTCTGGTTTCCCACTTCTTCCCTACCCTCCGTAACAATGTCTATACGATCATCTTCCAACATAATCTACTCTCTCTCTCTTTAACTCCGCCTCCCATTGTATTTTGTTATTTATTTTCGCTTTCCTTCTTTTTAAGTGAACTTTCGGTGTATAAATTTCTTTTAAGTGACCTAACGGTGAATGTATATTTTCTTGAATTTGCTATAATAATAAAGATTTTTGTCGCTGACGAAGCGAGGATTTCTTGCGAAAATGATCATACGAAACATCTGATTTTCGAAATTTTATTTGAAAATATACGTATTTAGTTCTGTGAATAGATACTACTATTTACATCGGGCTTATCGCCCTGCCTGGATGATTTTATATAAATGGAATTAATATTAATGTGGTCCCATTGGGATTTTACCTACATGCCAGTTTCTGTATATATATACATATACATACACACATACATACATACATACATACATACATACATACATATATATATATATATATATATATATATATATATATATATATATATTCGTACGTTTTAAGCACGGCTTGAATTGAACTGATATATTTTTCAGGAATCAAAATATTTAGATTAGTTTTTATTATTGAGATGTCATTAGTATTGCTGTTATTCTGTTATGTTCCTATAAGCCTATACTTTTGTTTGAAATTTCTGATGTCTCTAACGCCACATTTTTTAACACCAAACTTCTACTATGCAGAAATTTTAGAACCGATAAGTAGAGGTACCTCACCAACTAATAAGAATTTTTAGAACATCTGATACGTCAAAAAGAACAATTTAAAAACATTAAAATATTATTATTATTATTTATCTTCGTATTTTTAAAAAACAAATAAACCTTCAAATTCATGTCAAAAATTCTTTCCTATACCCTCAAGTAAGATTTAGTCAGTCAGGTAAGTGGTATACGTGGTACACAATTACGCGATCATGTCTGAAAAAGACATGACTGACTGGGCAGATGATTATAACGCAGTAGGTTGCCATTACTTTCTGCAGTATATTGGTTTCCTGACAAGGCTATAGAACCCAGTTTGTCCTGTTATTTAACCCATAACTGGAGGGATAAAACGGATTATCATCTTTTCCGAGATGCAAGAGATTTAATTGGATTCCAATTCAGTTCCACGTTTTCTCATTCCGAGCCGATATCCACTGAACCACAACACACATCCTGTAACAAGTAACATTACAGAGCTTTAAATAGAATTTGAAAATTCGAACGAAAATTTATTGTCTTATAGAAACATTACACAACAACAACAATATTACCGACAGATTAATAATATAGAAACACACTTAAATATTGTGTAAATAAAAATAATAATTAAAATGAAATTAATTTATTCTTAGAAAAATCTGGGACACCGAATTAAAAAAAATAACAATCCCATTAAGAATCTCGCACACAAACAAAAATTAGCATTAGAAAACATTCGTGGGAACAATAACATAATAATAAATGGAGAAGACAAGGACAGTGCAGTAGTCATTATGAATAGAATTTGAAACGAAACAAATGTTCGTCATATCCTAGGAGACGAAAACAACCACTGATAAATCTAACATAATATAGATAAAAAATCGCATCAAAAATAAAAAAAAAACTATCTGCCTTGCACACAGTAGAATAGTAACAAAATAGAAAAATATTTTCTTACAGTTTTTCTATAAAAAAAGATACATAAATCAAACCCAATTAAAGCAGTGAGCCAGGAACAAAGATCTGAATATATTCACACTCCAAACCCTAGTGATCTAAATTCAGAACTATTGTAGCAGGACCATCCTGCCCAACAAGCAGACTGAGCAACCTAACAGATAAAATGTTACAACCGTACACCACAAAAACAAAAAGCTACATTAGAGACAGCATAAATTTTCTAAGATTCATACCTAAGATTCATATTGATAATAGTAATAACACTAAAACTACACTTTAGACAAAATAATCACAGCTACTCACATTTTTTTTCACCTATACAATTTTCTTTTGCTGTAACAATCTTATTACTATTTTTGATATATATATATATATATATATATATATATATATATATATATATATATATATATATGCATATATATATATATATATTAAGAGGATTGAGTGACTGATAATTTATGATTCCTCTTTGTGGAGGTTTTGTAAGGAAAGCTGCAGTATGCTTTTTCTTTCGTCAGTATATGAATTTATAGGAGGAAGAAGGACAATTACGGCTGATATACTTTTGCCAATGCCTTCATCAATATGCTTTAGAAAACTAAATTTTTATGGCTTTGTCGGTTGTTTTTGACAAAACCTTTAGCTTGGTGTAAAAAAGATCAATTCAGCTCGATCTGGAAAGTTCCTTTTGACTATATATATATATATATATATATATATATATATATGGGATAGTAAAAAAGAACATTCCGTATATATATATATATATATATATATATATATATATAATGAATAAAGCTTCATAATTATGAACACAATTAGGTAATGAACAGACATTATACTTATGAAAATTATTTAGTAGATAGATAGATAGATAGATAGATAGATAGATAGATATCAATACTGTATAATGGAAGTTAGTTTTACGTTTCACGCAATGTTCACTTTATACTAGATTGTCCTTGTGCTGTCTTTGCATATACCAAATATTCATGTTAATAATACAATAAATACGGAACGAAATTGAAAAGAAAAAATTGTTTTTAATATACGTAAGTACACGTCTTCGCAAATGTTTAGCCTAATTAAAAAATCTCATTTTTGACAGCAAGGTTTCAATTTCACTCAAATTGTTTATATTTTGATTACTTCATTCTTTTAATTTTCTGTATTCATTCTTAATATTATAAAATTTTCTTTTTTATGTTCGCACTTTATGAATATGTAGAAATATAATAAAGTCATATAAACGAGAAAAGTATAACAGATAATTAATTGGCTATGTCTGCTTAGCATCTTTCGTAAAAATTTTGGAAATAAGTTTTGAAACGGAAATGAGAAAAAGAAACATGCAATGGCTTATTTCAATTTCTTAATAGCGTGATAAATTAAATATTTTAATAACATCGATATATGACATTGAAAATGTAATAGATACTATAATAAACTATTTTAAAATGAGTAGAGATAACCGCACTACGAGATCATATTACAGTCAAGGGTGTAATTATTCTTTCAGTTTTAAGCTTCGAAAATGCGCGTTCGTATTGTACTCAATTCGCAATATGCAGAAAAAATTACGATAAGCCTACTGCATGATTATAAAATTGTATCAATCTACAAAAAAAAGGGTTCCTTAGTTATTTACTTTTATTTATTTATTGTGAGCAACGTTTGGTTCCTTTTGTAGCGTGATGCAGTATTTGCTGGCGTAGTTGGAATTTTTTTGCGTTGGCATTTTGGGAATAGTTCTGATATTTTGTTTAAGATTTCTTCCTGTTATGGAAAATGATAATAACTATATTATCCTCCATGCCAGGGTTCGTTAAAAGGGGTCAAAATGACTCCTAGTTGTCTATGTCGGTGAAGAGTTCCAGAAAGTCGATAATAGCCAATGGTTCAATGGTAGTTGGTGAAAGAACAACTTGTCCAACAATCCAATGGCCACACAATTTGGTTTTGGCATTTTCTTCTTGAGATCGTTTAATATATTAACTGTTGTATGTTGTTTTAAATCCGAGAGATTTTTGTGCAGTATATTGGCTCCCTGGTAGCATATAGAACGACTACCTTAATAATTCATATCAAAGATGCATAAAACCCATAAAAAAGATATTGTTATATATTTTTGTTTAAAGCAGATGCTCTTTTCATACGTCTTCAAGCGTACCCATCTTTGTTCCTTTTATAAGACTCTAATTTTAGCCTTTCTTTTTATTTGAGACAATTCATTCCAGGTTTTAATCATCTTAATAATTGAAAGTTAGTAGAAGTTATGCATTTCTCTTCAATAGCATCATTGCTTTAAAACATGGTTTACTTAATATATTATTTGCCCGATTCATTTGGGTTATTTAATGTATTTTCTTTAAAATAATTTAGGTTTGGGTAATTCTGAAACTGACGACGCGAGGAGAAATTTGAACCTGATCTAAATTTCTTAACTTTCATTTAATTTTAATTAATAATTTAACTGCCAACGTCTGTAATAATTCTAAGTTCTGAAATATATATTTAAATTGGTGTCCCTGTGAAAGCAAGAGAAACTAAGAGATCTCTTTGATATAAAATAATTGAAGACCAAAGTTTTGACATGATATTGGAGGTCTTTTTTCTTTTCTAATATGTTTTAATTCATGTCATACTATCAAGAAAGTTACATAGAGAACATCTTTGAAAGGAAATGCTTGTAAAAGTATAGATTCATTTGTTTTACTTCATAAAAAAAACTTAAGAAATTCCCTAATATAAATATATGTGTCATTGTTTGCATAGTGGCACACAAATCTTCAAGTATAGCATAATCATTTATACTCGAGCTCAATGCAATTAGTACGTATTCGGATTGACTTACCGATATTATCTCCATTGTGGAATATATCCTGTTTTCTATAAGAGGTGTGATATATCCATTAGCATGACACCCGTTTTAATAAACGAGTTCAGTGAATTATTGACATTGTAATATTTGAGCTAGTGAAGATATATCTACAACAGGAGCACCTGGCAAAATGCAGCGCAAATACTCAAAGCAAAGAGAAATGATAGTCTTAAAAAATCTAAGATTGATTCCGAAGGGTAAACTTGTTTAGCAGAGACGGAGTGAACCAGCATTCCTAGCTGCAGACATTGAAATTGATTCAGTATAATCTGTCCACTTCATCTCAACCGCAAAGGTTAGCCCAAGAAAAAGCAGAAATTTACTCTTCTAGATACGCTGAGGGCAGTTATAAAGGGTTCTCTAAGGGATTAACAGAATGAAATAACATGTTTGAGGTGTTAAAATGAAGAATCCATTTCTTGCCCTAAGTTACAGCAAGTTGTAGTTCATTTTTAGATCAGTTGCCAATTTGACGTCATCGAACTGATCAGTCTACTATAAAGGCAGGAGTAAATATTAATGTCATAGAAGTCCCTTGAATTAATGACTAAATATTTTTCTGCTTCGATATGTATTTACCATTCTTTTTTCTGTATGAATGAACCAAACTTCTAACTTCTTTATCCAGTGTGGCAAGTATAGGGTAGTTAAGAAATATTTAATCCCTTCGTTCGAGTTGTGTTTTGCCAAAAAATTTAAATTGTCGAAATGGATCATTATCTTCTCTTATCTGGTCTCACAAATCTGGGATATGATATTTATCTTTCCCTTCTCATTTTAAGACCCTACCATGTCGTTGTTGCCCTGTCAAAATTGGCGGTGAATTTAATTTTTGTTTGATTTCTTTAAATGTACGTGTTTTATATTTGTTTTTTCTCCTGTCTTAGAATTCTTAAATGAATTTTCACTTTCACGTGGATTTTTTTTATCTCGTTAGAAAATTCTTTTGCATTAGTGAATCAAGTTTATTTTTATTTTTTATTTTTTGTTACGTCTGTCATTCTCTTTCAAAGATGACTGACCCCAACCCTCAACTTATATATATAGGGTAGTTAAAAGTAAATTTAATCACTCCGCTCGATTTAATTTTCGCAAAAAAGTGAACTTGTCCGTCGAAACGAATCATCATTTTCACTTAACTGGCCCCTCCAATTTTGGGCTGTGATATTTTTTCTTTCTCTTCTCTTTCTAAGACCCTATCATTTTGTTGGCGTTCAGCCTCTCTAATTCTGAACTGTGTTTGGAATTTTTTTAGCTACTGCTGGTTCAAGTTTTCAAATGAACCAGTAAACGATCATCTGATTTTACACAAGTTAAAACTTAGTAAATTTAACTTCTTTTTTTTTCTTAAATTGGAATAGTTAGAACATATTATAGCCCAGTTCACACTTTTTTCGCTTTATTGAACAGGAGTAGAGGCTCGTCTCTTTAGGAAGTGGTTCCCGATTTTCTTTCTCTTCTCAGACCTCAATGTTGGTGCTCTCGGAATTTTTCTGTGATATGTATGATCGCTGGCAACGTCTCTTAATTGTGAGGGTACCGGTTTGTCAGTTTCTGGTTGCTGCTTCCGACTGGTAGTTAGGAGCACTAACTTTTGCGTAGCGTCGAAAGCGGCTGCTTTGATCAACAGTTGCATGAACACGTGTCTAAGCAAGCACTTCGGCGAGACCACACTATGCTGCAGTCAGCGCCAATTCCTTTCTTGTCTCCGTGAATGACCGTCTGTCACCTCTACTTAAGGTTTTTCCTCACCAACAACACAAAAATGAGCAATGGCATTTAAAAAAACAAACAAACAAAGCTATACCAGCTAAACCAAAATCACCGCATCCCCCTCAACGAAATCCGTGGTATGGTTACTAACTTCTGCGGCATCAAATGTTTCATCCACAGATATTCCCCTGACATCGTCACGATTTGGAAAACTAAACTTAACCCCTCAATCCTCTCCACTGATTTATCGAGTCCTGCCTACCTTCCTCCTTAAAGAAAGGATTCCCATGTCCATATGCATGGTCTCGTGCTTTACGCCAGTGAGCACCTCCCACTAGCTAGAGTGATATCTCTCGAATCTACTGACCTCTCATACGTGTCTCTCTCCTTCACTTTTAAAATCGGTTAGCTATATTTTCTTTCAGTGCCATTCCCTTTCTTCTCCCGACTGCTTCCTGGTTGACATTGCCTCTGACAATATGAATAAGGATACTTTCTCCCACCCATTCGCTAACATATTTGTATTCGGTGATTTTAATGCTCCCCATGCCAAGTGGCTGAAAAACTCTGTAACCGATCATGCTGGCATTAAATCCACCACTTGCGTAAGAGATTGAGTAATTGAAAAATTACTCAATCTCTTACGCAAGTGGTGGATTTCCCCAAATGCTTCCCCAGTATCCCGACAGGACACGTTTCTCTGCTGGATTTCTGCTTCATCTTTGTCCATGACTCCTGACAAGCCTTGCAGTTTTGCCCTTTTGGAGACTCTGTTCATGCTGTCGTTTCAATTAATATTTCTCACTACTCACACTTCTCTCGGGAACCTTCTCTCAAGAGAATTTCTTACTGCTACCAAAGAGCAAACTGGGATTTGTTACGCGATGTGACGCTCTTTAGAAAAACGTGTTTAGGCTTCCTTTTGAGGGCTGCAACTCTGAGGTCTCCTCGTTGTTGAAAGCTGGCATAGATGATTTCATCACGATCAGAAAGTTCTGTCTTAAACCTCATTCGTCCCCCTGGTCCTCTCCTGTCGCTATTATTTCTTCCGGCTATATCAGTCACACGCCTGACCATAATAGGCGCCTATTTCCCGCTACTCGTAATGAGTGTAAGAGTATAGTAAATGACGCTCAGCTGTTGTTTGCTGAGAGAATGAAGCAGCGTATAGCATTTCGCAATTTCAGCTCCAAAGACAACTGGCGGCTCTGCACATGAGTACTGAACAACATCAAATCATGAGTTCTTCTTTAATCAATGAATTATTTGAGGCTCTCAAAGCAACTGAGTACAAGGATGAGTGCTTTGCTCGCATATTTTCCTCTCACTCCACAATTAACTCATCTTGAATATCCGCACCTGACTTTCTTAGAACTGAGGTTCAACTGGGGAATGTTTTAATAACTCCCTCTTTGGCGTTGTTATTCTCTTCCAAACACATTTACCTCTACGTTTTGATCTGATGCTTTCAGTTGATTTTTTCGCCTTAATGACACGTCTGACTTAAAAGTTGACGCCAACAATATCCGTGATCTTTCTGAAAGGTTTGTCAATGTGTTTGTGCAGCGTTACAATTTTCGCACACTTCTTTAGAGTAAGGTCTATTGCAGAAAATGGCCGTAGGACAAATAATCGACAGATGATACAATAGTTTCTGGACGTGATAAGAATCTGATGCTATCACGGATGAGGCAATAATTTTCCAGGTCAAACGAATTTCATTATACATCCCGAAAATAGATTCATATATTGCACACTGCTGTAAATTACCTAATCTGAAGTAAAAAAGGAAATAGATTACACCCTGACACTCCAGTGGGTCTAAAACTGAAAATAAAGCGGCTAAAGCAATTGTTTCAATTAATAGTCCAAGGGTATAGTATATTTTCATATATATTCTCTCATATTCAATAACTCCTTGTGTCTTATTGATTTTATTGGCTTGCTCATGGTGAAATGATTAGAAAAAAAGCGCTAATATTAAATCCCATAAATATCAAGTACCGTAAATTCCTTAATTTCTTTATAAACATAAATATAAATAGCTTAAAAACGAAGAAATATAAAGACCAACAAACCAAGGCCAAAGACAGTTCGTATTATAGAGTCATTTTCAACTTACTGAGCAATCCATTAGTTGCATACATACTGTACTATTCCAAGATTACGCACGGCTTCTCCTAGACTGGTTACCAACCAAAGCTTATATGTTCTCTAAAAGCTCACTTTTGATCAGATATTTGGTCGAAGATGCCCTCAGCATCCTTCTGTAAAACCACATTTCTGTTGCTTTAAGTCTCTCCATCATATTTGATAATATTTTTCTATATTCACTTTCATATTGAAGAACAGATATCGCATAACAATTCATTACTCTTGTCTTTGTTTCCATCGATATTTTAAGCCTCTCAATACTCTACTCAGCTACTGGAATGCATCGTTAGCCATGCCAATTCAGCTTCGGATTTCAGTGTCGTACTTTGTATTACGTGTATGTAAAGGACCCAGCTAAAACTGGAAATCGGCTCCCCGATTTCTCATTCCAAGACGTTATCCATTACACCACCTGCACATCAAATACATTAACAAAAATGTACAATTTCACAAGAAACGTTGTCCTTTTAATCTATGTAAGATTTTCACAATTCTATATGTTTACTTATATTGAAATGTCTTTCTTTTTCATTTACTTATTTTTGACTCATAGTTTTAAGGATATAATTATCTTTTCCAGATAACTACGCTACCTAAGAAATTGTCAAAATATTAGGCTCTTTCAAAAATTGTCATCTTAGCCTATTCATATATTAAAGAAAAATAATTATTGACCCAGACTTGAGTAAAAAATTAAAAAAATCATGGAACATTCACCAAAGCTGTACACACTATTTATCTAAAACAAAATGTCCGCGCGAAGATTGTTCTGCTACATAATAATATCACTAAGAAAATAAATGAATTTCAACTAAGTGCCCATAATTATTTTCCCGCCACGAACAAAATTTAAGCGTTGACTGTCATGAGCCTGACGGGTGCTTTAGTCTATCTGATAATCATCCTCCTACATAACAACACTTTCTATTGGCTAGAACACATAAAGACTTTGGTTGCTCTCGTTTCTCTCTAAAATTATTTTCCAAACAAGAAAAACGCACAATTGGGTACTAAGGACAGAAAAAAAAAAATAGTCCCCTCTCGACATTTTTCAATATACAATTTCTACACGAATCGTCTACGTATTTTTTTGTCACGGAAGAGAGAAAATGTCACTATTTTTCATTATCTGCCTTGAACTGATTTATTTTTAATAATGTTTGTTTTTGTTCATTAACAAAAGATTCCCTCCGCTTATTCAGGGATTATTTTGTGTCTCACTTTTCTCGAAACAGATTGATTTTTTTTAATAAAAAGTCAAATTACATTTTCCGATAATGACATTATTGCGCCGTCGGATTGAAAGCTGACTCGACCTTAATCAAATATTTTCAATGAATTTTTCCAAAATTCTATATTCACAGTTGAAATCAACCATAGTGAGACGAATAACTGTCACTTTCTAGCGTGACACCTGGCGGAGAAAGTTAATCAGGAGAGGAAAAGAAGCGGGAATGCGGAAGGAAATGAAAGTGTCAGGAAGAAAAGAGCAAAGCGGAAATACGCGAGGGTGGGGGGGAAATTGTCGACAGTGCGACAAGTAGATAAATTGATTCGGGTCAGGGTGATAGAATGTAGAAAAGAAAATAGTCGAGGGAAAGAAAAGACAAAAAAAAAAGCCAGAAAACAAAGCCACGTCAAAAAAATATAGCAGATGCGTGGGAGAAACAGATAGACTGAGAGAGATAATAAAAAAGAATGAGATGCAAAATACATGGATAGATAGAAAGATATTAGAGAAAATGCGGAAAACGCGATATAGGGGGAAACACGAAGGCGACGCAGAAAAACAATATACAGAAAACAAAAGCTTCTTCTATCATGTACTGACTTCAGTCAGGATACAGCAGATCATGACTCTCCACAACTTTCCTATCTATTGTAGGTTCTATTTTATTTCGTCTTGCTATTTCGCCGAAACTCTGCTCTGCCATCCATTTGCTTAATTCCATCAAGTATATCACGCAATTTTACCGGTCTCTCTATCCATTAATCCATCTTGTGATTATCAGATTCTCCAAGCCTTCCTTCCTTATTATGTGTCTCAGAAACTTCAGCCGTCTCTTCCTTATGTTAAGTATTAGTTTCCTGTTTCTCAATACTCTACTCAGAATTTTCGTCGCACTGCCACAATTTCCGTCTTCTGTTAGTTTATTTCGCGGCTACTTTAATTTCTGAACTAGCTGGATTTGAGTATACCTGAGATTTAATTGGCATTTTAACCTGCCTGCTCATTTTGCCGAGGACCATCCATTCAGTTTTCAGTAGTTTTAGCTTACTTCAATGGAGTGCAATAAATATCTATCTATTTAAAATTATTTTGTCAAATATAGATCTGTTTCTATCTATCTATCTATCTATCTATCTATCTATCTATCTATCTATCTATCTATCTACCTATCTCAGTCTGTTCCTATCTATCTATCTATCTATCTATCTATCTATCTATCTATCTATCTATCTCAGTCTGTTCCTATCTATCTATCTATCTATCTATCTATCTATCTCAGTCTGTTCCTATCTATCTATCTATCTATCTATCTATCTATCTATCTATTCTGTTCTATCTATCTATCTATCTATCTATCTATCTATCTATCTCAGTCTGTCTATCTATCTCATCTATTCTATCTATCTAATCTATCTATCTATCTATCTATCTATCTATCTATCTATCTATCTATCTATCTATCTATCTATCTATCTATCTATCTATCTGTCTGTTCCTATCTATCTATCTATCTATCTATCTATCTATCTATCTATCTATCTATCAGTCTGTTCCTATCTATCTATCTATCTATCTATCTATCTATCTATCTATCTATCCTATCTATCTATCTATCTATCTATCTATCTATCTATCTATCTATCTATCTATCTACCTATCTCAGTCTGTTCCTATCTATCTATCTATCTATCTATCTATCTATCTCAGTCTGTTCCTATCTATCTATCTATCTATCTATCTATCTATCTCAGTCTGTTCCTATCTATCTATCTATCTATCTATCTATCTATCTATCTATCTATCTATCTCTAGTCTGTTCCTATCTATCAATCTATCTATCTATCTATCTATCTATCTCAGTCTGTTCCTATCTATCTATCTATCTATCTATCTATCTATCTATCTATCTATCTATCTATCTCAGTCTCGTCTATCTATCTATCTATCTATCTATCTATCTATCTATCTATCTATATATCTATCTATCTATCTATCTATCTATCTCAGTCTGTTCCTATCTATCTATCTATCTATCTATCTATCTATCTATCTATCAGTCTCTTGGTTTGTTTGCTTCGTTTTGTATTGCGTCATATCAATCTCAATGGCTTATTTAATGCTGACAAGATTTTTACAATATATTCGTATGGCTAGAATATGTATTCTTTGTAAGAAATTAGTTTGAAGACAATGATTCATTAATGTATTTTTGTAAAGAAGGGTTTGTCGAGAGTCAGATGTATTCTTGGTGTATAAATTTTTCTTTAAAAATCTATTATTTTCAATATTTCATATTAAACCTATATTGTTCGTAAATTTTTCTTCATGAATACATTACTGGTAATAATCTTTAAAAGGTGAATGGCAGGTCATATTTTCTTATCCAAAAGATAATTGCTGAAATTTTCACCATAAAAATCTATTTTCATTCTTTCATTAAATTTTGACTTCAGTTTGGGTTTAACTATTTGCTCCTAGCTGGGAGCATTACCGTTGCTACCACCCCGAGTCATGGTGGTGATTAAGAGGTAGTTACATGCTCCTCTGAACTTCCGATTTTAAGTAATTCCAGCCGGATAGAGTTTATCATCAAACGCAGAATGCCTCCTTGGGTAGGGTTACGCCTTTAGAGAGGTGTAGTCAACGTATACTGAAGTCACAGCTGACAGAGGAATTTATCTATCTATTTATCTATTGATCGATCGATCGATTGAACTAATAATTATATGGGAGTGCTTATCTATCTATCTATCTATCTATCTATCTATCTATCTATCTATCTATCTAAAATTCTAATATCTATTATGTCTGTGTGTTCATTATCTATCTATCTATCTATCTATCTATCTATCTATCTATCTATCATTTTAAAATTATTCTGTTATCTCTGTGTGTTCATACCACTCTATTTGTCTATATATATATATATATATATATATATACAGATTATATATATAGAATCATTAAATTTTGCGTAAATTCATGACGAACAGATATTTCATGAATAGATTACATTGTTGTGTAAATAACGAACACTTGCTTAACATTTTAATAATTATTTTCTAAGTTGGAGCTGAGATTTAAATGTTTGTGTAGTGTTGAGTCAATATAGAGAAAACGAAAATTGACACATTTATTACGAGTACAATTAAAAAGTGAAAACTTACGTATCTATTACGTATAGAAACAAATCCGCGAGAAAAGTATACCCTTCATAATTTCTATTAATGTTATTAACTTATTATGTAACTATGCATATAAGTATAATCTGTAACGTTTGGCATATGATTTACATATGACAGGTTATATTTGGAATAATTAACTTTTGGGAAAGAACAACTTAACGCCAACGCGTCAACACTGCCGACCGAGCGCCTAGACAACTAATCATAGGGTTGCATCCAACCGGGAAAAATAACCGTATCTTATAATCGAATAAAAGTAAGTTATTAAGTATTAAATTCTTAAGTAGTGAATATTTTTCTTCAAATAAAGCATTTTAAAAAGCATTATATGAAATATGAACTATATTTTTGTTTTTAATTTTTTCTCATGAAGTAAATCGTGAATTAAATTATTTAAAAATATCTTACAGCGTCGATTTATTTTATAAAAATAATTAAAAATATAAAGTTGTTTATTTTTAGCATTTGTCTATATTTCTGAGATGAGGTAGTATTTACAGTATTGTCCACATGTTTGTTGTCATTTGTACGACGTTTCAACCGTTGTACGCCCTTGCCTTCTTCAGATGCTAGAAATTTCAAATCGAAACCTTTATTACAATCACTGGAGTATATCATACTCACATGGCCTAGTGGTTATAGACGTTGGTTAGTTTGTATGACTTGACTGATAGAGTTGTAAGTTCAATCCTAGGCTACAGTCGTGGTGAACAAGTAACTTGCAGGGTTAGAGGGATATAACTCATGACTTCCAAAAGAGGCATTACTATGCAAGTGATGAGAATGATATACCCCAGTGATTGTAATAAAGTGTTCATTTAGAAATGCCTAGTACATGAAGAAGGCCGGGGCGTACATTGGCTGAAACATCGTACAAATGGCAACAAACATGAGAACAATAGTCCGAATAACATAAATACGGCTTTAGTTTGTTTTTACATTTTTCGATTTACGTTATTAAAAATAATTAAAACAAGTGTGTCATTCATTGAATTATTTTTATATGACAATTTACTTTTCCTGGTAACCTTGGACAATCTTACTGAACATCTTTCTACGATGTGATGTAATTTGGTACGTAAGAGGTCAAACTTAGTCTGGCGCAAGGTCAAATTAATAGGTACCTAGAAGAAAGAATTCATGACACTTGCAGACTGAGACGCCCCACTGAACTACAAAGTATATGCCAGGGAATATCGTTTTCTTTTTTATTCGATTTTTGTAGCTGCCATTGATTCTCAATTTTCTTGCTAGAGAAATTATCGGAATCGTGCCGCTCTCAGTTCCCGCGAAGATATCCAGCTGAGAATCAATGGTAGAGGTTCGTTCTTGAAAACATGGAGCTGACTTTCATCTATCGCTATTCACATCAGTGTGTCTGCTTTATATCAGCACAATGTAAGTTATGTTTACTCATCTAACGAACACGCTAGATACCATATATTTATTTTTCATGTAAAGTCAATATATGAACGAATTTATATAGTCTTAACCAATAACCTGACTGCAAAACGCGTGAAAAGATTTTCGTCAGACTCCTATTTTATTCGGTTTTGATTTTTTACCTCCATTTCCTCCCTTGATGACTTGGGCGATCATGACCCTTTCCCACTTTCTATTATTAGTATAATAAATTATTAGTATATATTAGTAAGCTCTTTCTGCAATCTCTCCTATCCTTGTTCAGCCACATATTTATGCAACTTTGTTAAGTAGGTCATTCATTCCTATTATCTCGCTCTCTTGTTTTCAATATATCCTTTGAGTGTCTCAGTATAATTATATATCCTCATGATAAGCCAGAGTAAACTCAGTTTTATATTTCTGATTATATTAATTTTGAAGGGTTTTAATAATGTATGTAGGGGACTCGGGTTTTTCCTTAAATTCTGTATTGAGACTTAATTGTATGCCATCTGAAATATTTTGTTACTTAACACACTAAACAAATACCATATATTGTTTGTTATTGAAAGATAAAGTATGCATGCTATTTTAAGACGTTGTTAGTTAATACCACAATGATAATGAAGGTTAATTAGAAGAATATTAGAAATATAGATTGTATGTTATTCTAAATTTTGCTATTTAACATATAATGGTTGGTGTAGATGCACTTAGAGCTCTAAAAATCAAGAACAAAAGAAGTATTAACATTACTTGCTACTTTTGCATGTTGCTTTGAAGAATTTGTAAATTGTAAAGTAATTGTGTTTTGAATATTGCATTTTAATGTGAATCCAAGAAGTATAAGTAGTTCATTTACATTTATCACTATAGTACAGCATTAAAATGTGGATTGTTTCAACTGGAAACGTTTACTTCGTTATTTAACATAATACTACCGCGATCCATGGCGAAAGATTTTATGCTACTTACCAGAGCCGCAGAATATAATGTCAACCTCCTGAAAGAAAATCTCTCTGTCTAGTCAGTCATATCTAGAAAGGGACATGACAGTCTAACTGTGTATCCCGTATGGCAACTAAATGAATAACTGACTGACCAGGATTTAAGATTACCTTTTTGTAACTGTTGCATTAAACGTGCCATTTTCTGGCGAGGAGTGGGTTATTTTTAAGATCGTAGTTGAGTGTTAAGTCGATTTATACGCTGAAATATGCAATAGTTTTCTTGTAAGTGTAAGTGTTTTTTTGTTTCAATTTTCTCTAAAACCTTTTGTTGTCTCACATGTTCAGTCCATGTTATTCTCAGCATTCTTTTGTTGAACCACACTTCTATTTCCTCAAGTCTTATCTTCATCTGTGAAAATATTAGCTAGAATTCATTGCTATATAAGTATAGGAATATTATATAAGAGTTTAGAATTATTTTCTTCGTTTGTAAAGGCATTTTTCTGTTTCGTAATATTTTGCTTTGCTTTTTGAAGGCATATTATTTTCTTTCAATCTGACTTCGAATTTTCTGTTTTTTGTTACAACAGATCCTAGATATTTAATTTCTGTGCCGGCTGGATGTTGGTGTCACTAATCCGTAGTTAGCATTATTCGTCTGTTTCTTCAGCTTAGAATCCTGGGTATGATGCTAAACTACATCCGGCAGCAAGGACTCTGATCGGGGAATTGGAGTATTGAAAAGCATGGAACTATCTCTTAATTGTTGTCTTTCCTATGTCTACCTTGAACCGAAATGGTAGTAACTGTTAGGCTCTCAGATTCGGGCAAATAGCGAAACTCAAACAAAAATCAACAGGACAATTTTATAGAAAAACATAATATAATATCTACTAAATTTATTAATTAATCATGTAGTGAAATAGCCAGCAATACATCTTTATGATTTAAATAGCCTATAGACGTTGTTATGCCTCTAAACAAAAACAACAAACAATTTTCATGTAATTTTGAGGATAAGAAATCGCAGGTTCTTTACATTTATTTACGCCTTAATATCCTTGGAAATGTGGGAATTATTCTCTACTCCCCAGACACTGGTTAATTAGTAGGGCTTGTATATGTAAAAATCCTTAATATTCTCTAAAATAATATTCACCTTCATAAAAATATGTATTCTTACGAACCAAAATTTGTGACGACTATAAAGAACAAAAAGGTTGTTAAAAACCGGTAAAAACAACCACTCAGTCGTTAAAGGCACTATCAGCATATCTACTGTATATTTCAACATATAGGACAACCTCTAGATTAAACGAGACACAACATTCAATTAGACTTTCGTGATTTTATCTGATACCCGTAGTATAAGGCTGAGGTGCATTGTGTTTTAGAGAATATAAGATCAGATGCCAAAAGTTGAATAAAGAGGACAATTTAGTTAGAAACAAAAAAGAGAGTACAGGATTACTATGTGTTGTCAGTTCTTCAATATGGCACTGAAAGCTGGACAATATCATCAAAGATTAAGGGAAACCTTGAGGCAACCGAAACATGGTTCTGCAGAAGGATGTTACGAATATCATGGATAGAGCACGTGAGTAATGATGAGTTCTTAGAAATGATGGAAACAAAAAGGAAATTAATACTGAGCATCAGGATGAGACAGTTAAAGTTCTTGGGACATGCAATGAGGAAGAAGGGCTTGGAGATCCTGATACTAACAGGCCATATTGAGGGAAAAGCAACGGATAACATATTTGAAGGACCTGATCAAGTGAATGATGGAATGAGATTTGCATGGTGTAACAGTAGAAGGCGTGCTAAGAGCCACCAGAGATAGGGAGACGTGGAAAGCCATAATCACCTACTTCCTGAAGGGACAGGGTACATAGAATAAGTAGTAGAAGAAGAAGAGTTTGAATTTGTTGCATTCACTTAAGCGCAGAAATGCTTGGGAAGTTATCAATCCATCTCTTTTTCCTACAGCTATGTGTTAAATAACAGGAAATATTGTTATCCATTACACCTCACCCAGTGGATAAAGAAGATTTCCTTGGGTCATTAGCTCTACATGTAAAAAAGACAAATTACAGAAGCATCATCGCCCCCTGGTCGATGGCGAAGAGACGTCGGCCTATGTTCTACAGACAGAGATGGATTCGCAGTATAAGACGACCGACCCTGACCAAAATAACACAATTGTAAATAATGATGCATCAGACGATGATGGTTATATTAATTTTGAAAAGTTTTAATTATTAATATGGGGGACTCATATTTTTTCCTTAAATTTTGTATTGAGGATCAATTGTATGGCATCTGGAATATTTTGTTACTTAATAAAGTAAACAAATACAGTATAGTGTTTGTTATTGAAAAAGTTTGCATGTTATCCTAAAACGTTATTAGTTAATACCAAAACGATAATGAATGTTAATTGGTAATATATTAGAAATATAGATTCTGTGTTATCCTAAAGTTTGTTATTTAACATTACTACAAGAAATGTAGGATGTGCGTTGTGGTACAGTGGATATCGGCTCGGAACGAGAAACCGGGGAGCCGAGTTCGAATTCCAGTTGAATCCATTGTGTTCACTTACGCGCAAATACCCTTGGGAAAGGTATTAATCCGTCTCTTCCTTCCAGTTATGGGTTAAATAGCAGGACAGATTGGGGTTCTATAGCCTTGGTCGGCAACCAGTCTACCGCAGAAAGAAATGGCAATCTACTGCGGGATAATCTTCTGCCCAGTCAGTCATGTCTCTTTCGAGACATGATCGCCCAAGCGTGTATCACGTATGGCACTTAACTAACTGACTGACAAGAAATAATGGTTGGTATGGACGAACTCGACAAATCAAAAACACAAGATTTATTAACAAGTTAATTGTGAATGCTGCCTTGCGGAATTTGAAAATCGTTAAGTAATTGCCTATTGAATATTGTATTATAATGTGAAATCTAGAAGTAGAAGTAGCTTAATTACATTTATTACTTAATACAGCATTATAATGTGAATTGTTTCAACTGAAAACATTTACTTCGGTATTTACCATAAGACTACCGCGATCTATGGCGAAAGCTTTTTGGCTATTTAACAGAGCCACAGAAAATAATATCAACCTACTGCAAAAATCTCTGTTTAGTCAGTCATGTCTCATAAGAGACATGATCACCCAAGCGTGTATCACGTATAGCAATTAACTGATTAAGTAACTGACCAGGGCAGGTACAGTACAGGATTTTATGTTACCTTTTTGTAACTGTTGTATTAAACGACCTCATATTTTGGCGGGGAGGAAGTTATATTTAAGATCCTATTTGGGGTGAGAATTCACTTTATACGTTCAAATATGCGATATTTTTCTTTATTTCGTGACCGCTTATTTAAATATTAATCTTATAATATTACTAAAATCATTGAATGTAAACATATTTTAAAATTCAAATAAGTATTTTTTTAATCTGATATGCTGTCTGTATATTTGAGTTGAGCCGCATTGTTAAAAATAGTAAACATTTGGAGTCTGTTCAAACAGTTTCGAATATGGAAAAATATAGACACCTGCATGAGCTTTCAGGAAATCAAATTCGTAAATATTGTTGCTTATTTGAATTTTTTGCCCTTGAACACGTTCAGCGCCAGAGGTCAATTACTAAATCTAACTTCACATTTTATATTAGGCAAATAATAAGTTTTATTAGCTGATTTAGCTGATTTACAACTTCAACTGAAGTCTTCAAAGTGTTTTCATTCTTAACGTATCACTGTGAATAAACTTTTCATTGGCGCACGCAAATACAGAAGTATAAGAAAATGGCAAACACGAGATAACACATAGTTGGAATCAGAATAAAAACTACTAAGACGAGTTCACTCGTACTTGACAGTCATTGTGTCAATATTCAATTATCTTATTTAAGTTCTCCTAATATAAGCATCATGAACCACTGTAAATGAGTGATGAGTGCGTGAGGAAATAGAACGTATTGAATATTAATGCAACAAAAACACACATATTTAAAAGGAATAGAAGATGAATTTAGACTCGATTGATATTGCGAAAAGAAGAAACATAAAAATACTGTAAAATTAGTTACCCGGTTATTACTCCTCACTCGCCAGATCTCGATCGTCCTAAAAAAATAATATAAAGTAAACACAAATATTTACGCTATAATATTTATTCTATTTAACAGAACCGGTGCATATAGAATAGACTCAAGCAAGATAAATCCAAAGTAATGATGAATAGCTCAAATAAAATCAATATCAGCGTCATCATAAATAGCGGATCACTAAACGAAGTCTCAAGCTTCAAATACTTGAAAGCAAACATGTAAAAAATGGCGCATGCAAAGACGAATCGCCACAGTCACTGGAACGATGGTCAGAATTAAAAGGATATGGAAGGGCAACATTAATTTCCAATCGAAGTTCAATCTCTTCAAGCTAGTCGTATCTATTCTACACTATACATATGAAACGGTTGAGGCTGAAATAAGCATCCAACCGGTCGAGTAGGAATACTTGAAAACGATCCTCGACACCTCTTACTGAGAGAAGTAAATTTGATTTACACTGTAAGGAGCAAGATCAAATGACGAATAAGCCGACTGGAATCTCTCCTCGCCATTATTAAGCGTCAGGAGATGTCAGCTTCTGCAAGACTATCATGCAAAGCACTGTTGAAAATAGACGCAGTCGTGGACGGCAACGCAAGATCTGATTAGACAACATCAATTAGTGGACGGACATGACAATTGGCGAAACTCAGCCCCTCCTGTAGGAGGCTCTCTTTTTATTCTGTCCTTAGTTACCTCAACGATTGAAACAGACAAAGCACTGATGATGGTGTTGATGATTAATTGACAGATCAGCCAATTTTCGTAAAAATAATACTTTTGTTTTTTCATAAGGGGGGCTTGTCTTGATTTAATATAAAATATATTTTCTCAGAATTACCCTGGCTATGACGAAAAAATCCTCTGATCGGGAAATGACCTGTTTTAAGGAGCGTGAACCTATCTCTCAATTGCTATTGTTATCAGATCCAACCCAACCCGGAATTATATCTATGGGCAACATAATCAACAGTAAAATATTATAGTAAACTTACCAGCAATACATTTATATAGCAAAACGTCAATCAATACAAGACTAAAATATAAAACAATAATCTTTTAAATAGATTTTCAATGTTCCAGCAATTCATTTTATAGAAAAATGACAGTCAATATGACGTTAAAAAAAGTTTAGCAAAATATTTTAAATATATTTTAAAAGTACTAGCATAATGTTTTTTAGCAAAATGACAATCAATACAACAGTAAAAATGAATAATAATATATTTTTAAAAATATTTTCAAAGTACGAGTAATTCATTTTTATAGCAAAACGACAATCAATAAAACACAAAAATCGTATAATAATAAGTTTTATCATCTGTAAATTATATCTTTTTAAATCATACGTTTACTTTGAAAGTATAAATTATTAAAAAATATCTATAGGTAAATCCATAAAATTTCAGGCAAAAAAAACAAAAAAAAACAAACAGACTGGCAACTGGGTCCCACCCATTCATAGTCAGGTTAGCCAATTGCAGACGACAATTCTACTCCTGCAGCTTCTTCTCTCGCACTTCCCGCCTGTGGAACTCGCTCCCATATTCTTGCTTTCCTGACGGCTACAACTTTCAGAAATTTAAATACAAATTCAATACTCATCTACTAACCACTGGACTCTAGCTCTCTCCTCACCCCCGTATAACCTTCCGTTTCTCTCCACCTATGTATCTGTCATCGCACCTGCATTCTCAGCTTTCTGTTGCTCCTTTCTAACTAGTTTCTCCTCCTCACTCTTTTCTAATTAATCTTTTTACAGTTATGTAGCCCCCCGCACATCAGTAGCATTTCTGCCTTGCTCGGAGTGAAATGATTAAAAATATATATATATAAATTTTGGCATTAAATAATCTATTGATTTTGGTATATCGCTAAACAAAATTAATCAACAATTTATGTCGAAAACTGTAGACTTGGAAATTAGTGAAACCTCTTTATTTTTCTTTTTATACTTAAAACTGCATTCATTAAGTTGAAATCATTCCCTAATTCATTACAATGAAGAAATAATGCATTATATGTGTTGCTTTATAAAAAGATCCTGTTTGACTTCATATGTTTTTATTTTCAAAATCCTTAAAATATTCAATGCGGTATTTCTTGTGACGCATAATCACTCAATAAAGTGTCATTCGCGATAAACGCTTGGGCTATCATGTCTAGGCAAAACATTTTCCCGCTGTAGGTTGCCGTAACTTTCTGTAATAAATTGGTTGGCAACTGGTTAGAACACAATCTGTCCTGCTACATAAAACCATAGCTAACGGAAGAAGAGACAGATTAGTGCATTTGCGAGTAAGTGAATGCAACGAATTCAACTGGAATTCGAACTCGGTTCTCCAATTTTGTTCTGAGCCGATATTCACTGCACCACTACGCATTGCAGTCTCTATTTTTTTGTTTTGTACTATACCTCTTACTTTTTAGAAAGGAGTTTTAACGCGTTTCGGGAAAGTTAATTTCGTAAAACGATCAAGAATGTTTGAAACTTACCATACTAATATCCTGTGGAAATCAGAAATTAACCATTGACTGTATAATAATTAAACCAATTTAACTATCTTGTAAGATATCTAGAATCAGTTCTGGTATGAAAAGTGGAGTATTTATTATTTTATGATCGACTACACAATTTAGTTGAAAGGTGTCATAGCCTCATCAGAAAACGAAAATATTCTGATGATTGAATAATGAACTATGAATATATATGACGTTATTTTTGCATAATCAGAAAATAAATATTGTGCTGTCGTAGAATAATCCTATCTTATCTACATTAATCATTTTTGCTGAATTCAAAATTTTCCCTTCGGTAAAAGCGATGTTGTTTAGATATTTTTGTGTCACTTGGTTAATTGCAATAATCATGCCAATAATACCAAATTATGATTAAAGTCTTACCTTGTTCATAAAAGAAACACTCTCTCGCTTTTCACTTACTTAAATTTAGTATGTGTCTTATACACATTAGCAGCAAAAATATAATGTCTTAACGAAAGTTCTGCTTGATTTTGACTATGGTAAAAATAAGTAATGAGTAATAGATATGTATTTACACATAAAGTTTGTCAGCAAGAGATTTTTTTTAAATCTGCATAATATTCTTTCTGTTTTAACTTAGATTTTGTGTTCAACTGATTACCGTGATCTTGTTTTGACGTTAGTTAAACCCAAAACAAAAAAAAATGTACAGATTTCTGAACAGATGCAAAACGGAACATTTAATATTCCGAAATATGGCGTATAGAACATAATTTTATGGCCAGATTTTTCCAAAATGTTTCGTCATTCTTTTAATTTGTAGTCGTCTGTTATCTTCTTGAAGAATAGTCATCTTTCTATTTATTGATGATAGAAATATTTGTTTAAAACCTGAACTGTAACCTTGAGCAGTGAGTGTTCGATGAGCGTTTAACAGCTCGTAATAAACTATTCCCGCGTATTGAATTAAAAAATATTCCTGGATGGAGAACTCCTTAAACCTGCTTCCAGCACGCCTCCGTTTAACATTATGATAAAGCATCTATTTCTCAGTTCTACTAAAGGTTATTTATTACTGGGGCCAATGGTAATATAATATCCGGTTTGTTCAAAAGTGTTTGCCGATTTAAAATTTCATCTTGAAAATGAAAAACTGTGTGTTTTTGAAAATTTTTATTCATAACAATAGCGACCTTTGTTCTCTGTAACTTGATTCCATGTACTCAACATGATCTTTTTGGGATGGAGTCCTTTGGTAGCTGAACTGGTCTTTCTTCTCAATGTATACATGATCGCTGAGGTTTAACGTTATGGTAGAGAATCCACTTCTCGTAACCTGTGACAAGCCTACCCAAAAATGGTGTCTGAAGGTGTTGTGAAAGCAAAGTTTCGCAACAAGAAACACATTGCATTTGCATTGGAGCACCTGTGAAACTCATAGAGTAGAGCATACAAAATGTGTTCTTAGAGATGGAAAGATGGGTGAAAATATTGCAGAAAAACATGAATGATGCTTTAATAATCTGAAAGAAAAAGTTACAAATTAATCATGTTGATATGTTTAAGTAATACTAATAAGTATAAAATAAATTATAATGATTTAAAACGACCTTTTTATAAAACTTATAATTATTATAAACGGAATATTATTTGTAATTCCTTGCTTGATGAAAAGTCATGTCAAATATATTTTAAAAATTTAAGCCTGCTCAGAGTGTTATTCTGAACTTGGTAATTTGATTTGGCTCCATACTCATTTCTAATTGTAAGCACATTGCAAATGCGTGTGTCCGTGTGTGTGTGAAAGAGAGGGAAAGGAAAGCTTATCTTAGCCGACGGTCTCCATACTGTCATGGAATTTATCAAGCTAATATTTATAAGATAGCTTGCTATATTTTTACTTTAACCATTCGCATTTATTTTGACTATTCACACTAAGAAAAACAATAAAAACACTATGATGCAAGGGTTTATCGAGTGTTAGAATAGATATGAAAATCCAGTATTAAGTAGAGGGTGCAATAAAATAGCAAGAATTAAAAGACAAAACAATAACTTTGTCTATATCTCTGAGATGAAGTAGTATTTACAATATTTTTCTTTTTTTTTAATCATTTCACCCCGAGCAAGGCAGAAACGCTACTGATGTGCAGGGGGCTACATAAATGTAAAAACATTAATTAGAAAAGAGTGAGGACTACAAACTAGTTAGAAAGGAACAATAGAAAGCTGAGAAAGCAGGTGCGATGACAAATACATAGGTGGAGAGAAAGGGAAGCTTATACAGGGGTGGGGAGAGAGCTAGAGTCCAGTGGTAAGTACATGAGTATTGACTTTGCATTTAAATTTCTGGAGGTTGTAGACGTCAGGAAAACAAGAATACGGGAGCGAGTTCCACAGGCGGGGAGTGCGAGAGAAGAAGCTGCAGGAGTAGAATTGTCGTTTGCATTTGACTAACCTGACTGTGAATGGGTGGGACCTAGTTGCCAGTCTGGTTGCACGAGTAAACACCTGTTGAGGAGGCATCAGTGACTTCGTCTGAGCAGAAGCCATGAAAGTGTTTATAGAACAGACAAAGGGAGGCCACATTTCGATGATGGGGAAGTGGCTGCAGTCGAGCCGCCAGATCAGTACCTATCACATTACAGACTCTCCTTTGAAGCCTGTCAAGAACACTGAAAAGAACGGCAGGGGCGCCTAACCATAAATGGCAGCAGTACTCCATGCACGGACGGATGGTTGACTTGTATATATGCAGGATGGATTCAGGTGCAAAAAACATCCTGGATCGACATAGTGACCAAACGTTCTTAGCAGTAGATTTTGCTATGGATTCAATATAGTGGTTCCATTTCAGGTCTGAGGATAGGGTATGTCCGAGGAGGCGTAGTGTATTACTCTCCGGGAGAATCGCTTAGTCCATGCTTATGGGATGCAGGAGAGGTTGCCTGTAATGGTTGACAGACAACAGCTTGGTCTTAGATGAATTGAAGTTGACAAGCCACTTCTTGCCCCAGTTCACCACAGAGTGTAGATCCCGCTCAAGGTCAGCAGCGAGATTATGTCTGTCCGCCACGACAGGTTTCTTACTGGTGCGGGAGTATATTGTAGTGTCATCTGCGTAGATGCCTACTTGGGACTTGATCTCATCTGGGAGGTCGTTGATGAAAATAAGGAAGAGCGTCGGGCCCAGGATAGAGCCCTGTGGGACACCAGCATTCGTGCTGTAGGACGAAGAGGCATGCCCATTCAGAACGACCTTCATTTGGTGATTATTTAAGAAAGATTGGATTAGGTCAAGCAGGCGACCGGTAATACCATAACCGCGTAGTTTGCATAGGAGGCCAGAGTGCCAAACCCTGTCGAAATCCTTGGAGATGTCCAGAGCAAGACTCATCAAGGACCTGTAGCATGTACTCCGTTACGGTTGTTAGCAGGTCGGCCGTGGACCTGGCAAAGCGGAATCCATATTGCCTGTCGGAGAACAGTTTGTGAGTGGTGAGATGATGAACTATTTCAGCATTGATTATAGCCTCGAATATTTTCCGGAGATCGGTAGAAGACTGACAGGGCGATAGTTGGATGGGTCCGAGGGTTCACCACAATTCTTAAATACAGGAACGACTGAAGAGAACTTCCAGCATGCAGGAAAGCAGGAAGCAGAAAGGCAGTAGTTAAATAGTTTAGAGAGGACATGGGAAAGTTCAGGAGCACACCTCTTAAGGACTATCACCGGGATTCCATCGTCTCCACACGCCTTATGGGGGTCGAGTTTTGAAATTACTCTGGATACTACTGTCGGGGTTATATATACGTCGTGCAGTTTGGCCTCAGTTGTAATAGGGAAGACGGGTGGGTGTACTCCGGACGAGTCAATGTGGAGTTGGATGAGAATCTGCGGGCAAAGCATTCAGCTTTGTCCGCAGATGACGTGAGAACCTCAAATCCATGGATTAAAGGAAGTATTGAGGATTTCCTATTGTTGAGCACTCGTTTACAAATCCTCCAATTGTCCTTGGAGCCGAACCTGCGATCAGCTATGGGCTGTCGCATTCTCTCAGCAAACAACTGTTTGGCGTCATTTAGGGTTCTCTTGCACTCATTGGGAGCAGATGTGAACAGCCGCCTATTGTGATCAGTTGACTGTCTCCGGAATAGACGGAAGTAATTGTTCCTGTGCGCAATGGCGGCTGAACAGGCCGGAGAGAACCACGGAGAGGAATGAGGTTTTAAGCAATATTTCCTGGTGGGTATGAAGGCATCAATGCCAGCTTTCACCCATGACGAAGTGATAGGTCGAACACTTTTCCCCTAGGGACGTCGCAGAGGAAATCGCGAAAGGCATCCCAGTCAGCTTTTTGGTAGAGGTAGGAGGTCCTATAGGTAAGGGGTTCCTGGGGGGAGTGAGATTGGAAAGAAATACTCAGAGAGACTACAGCGTGGTCGGAGTTGCCGAGAGGTCAAAGCTGCGAGACTTGACACGCGTCAGGCGCAGAGGTGAAACATATATCTAGCAGTGAGAAATGACGGGTGCTTGGGAAGCGAGTGGGGAAGTTCACCACTTGCCTAAGGGATTGGGAAATGGCAAAGTTCATGGCGTGAATGCCCGCTGGATCAGTAACGGCGTTTTCAAGCCACTCAGAAAGAGTTTTCCAAATACAAATATTGAGGTCTCCAAATACAAATATGTGGGCGAATGGGTGATAGGAAATATCTATGTCGTCAGCAATGCTATCTAGTAGGGTGCAGTCAGGAGAGGAGGGAGAACGGTAAAGAAAGATTAGGTAACTAACCGAACTGAGGAGAGACAGGCGGAGACATATGTATTGGTGGTCAGTAGATTCGAGTGAAGTCACCCTAGCTATGGGGAGGTGTTCGCTGACATAAACACCTAGCCCATGAATGTGGACAGTGGTATCCTTCCTCAAAAGGGGAAGATAACCAGGGATGAAGAGGTCAGAGGAGGGAATAGCTGAGTTGAGGTTAGTTTCACAGTACGCAAGGATGTCAGGTGACTTTTCCTGCAGGAACGCTTCTACACTAGGAAAGTTAGTACGAATTCCTCGGATATTAGTCAAGGAAAGGTTAATGGGTTTAGGTGGTTTGGATTTAACTGGTTTAGGGTCATTTCTGATTTGTTTAGTCATGAATCTGTTTGTAGAAAGGGACCTAGGGTAGAGGATACAGGCGGTCATTATCCACGATCTGTGCTGGGAGGGAAACTGGCTAGGGCTGCAACAAGGTGTGGCCTCGGGTTTACCCACCGAAAGCGCTTGCAGGGACACCTATCCATGCGCGACATGGCACTACAAGAACCCCGATATTATACAACTGTTGATCAGAGCAGCCGCTCTTGACGCTACGCAAGAGTTAGGGCTCCTAACTACCAGTCGGAAGCAGCAACCAGTAAACTGCCAACCCGGTACCCTCACAGTGATGAACCGTTGCCACCAACCGGCCAGATCGCAGGAAACTCACGGAAGCACCAATACCAAGGTCTGAAGAGAGAGAAGAGAAAGCTGGAAACCACATCCTAAACAGGAAACAAGGGGCAAGCCTCTACTCCAGTTCAATAGACGTAGGAGGAGTATTGACCGGGCGATAGTGTGACCTATCTACTCCTATTTAAAAAAATACACAAAACATAAATTTCCAAAAGTGGAGAGTTAACTAAGTTTTAACTTAGTTAAAGTCCAAATGAAGCATGAACGCCAAAAAGTGAGGAAAAAAAAAAAGAAAATCCAGATTTAAGAAGTAAATCGTAAAGTACCTCACACTTTCACACAGGAAATTTGAATTAAGAAAGTTTCATTCTTCAATTCTTGCTTTTCCCAAAAATCAACATCGAGTTAAGCTGTTTGGTAAGTTTCGATTCAAAGGACAGACCATAGCGGGGAGGGGTAACAAGTGGCTGCTGATACCTTGAAACGTTTGTTAGTTCCTCTGACTTGACCCAAAGAGTTGTGAGTTCAATACCAGGCTACAGCAGTGGTGAACAAGTAACTTACACAGGTAAAGGAAGATAACTCATGACTAACAGAAGAGGCTTTACGAAAGGAATGGAGATGATATAGTCTAGTGAATGGAATAAAGGGTTGGGTTCGAACTTCCTAGCACCTTCAAAAGGACGAAGCGTACAACGGCCGAAACGGTGTACAAATTGCAACAAAGATGAGAACAATAGTCCGAATAATGTAAATACTACAAACGATAAAGTTTGACATTGCATTTGAACAGTCGAAAATAAAAGTTTGCATTGATAAAGTCTATCAGAAAAGGAAACGATACAGATATGATCATTTTTTTGGTTTTCATTCAGAATATCCATTTATACATATATATTTTACTTATCCTATGGTTTCGTTCCAATGGCATGCTGCTATGCATCTTCAGATTAGACTGCAGTAACGAGACGGCTAGCCGTAAGCAAACTTTATATACTGCTATAGATTTTAGTTAGATTATGTCGATTTCGAGCGACATTATAATTCTTGATTGTGTTAACATTGTTTAACACAATGAAGACATAACATGCGACGAGGATTCAAGCACACAAAAAATACCTCTCGCTCGCTTAACATAGAAAATCTCGACATCAAATTCAATTTCACACGACAAAGTAAAAACAAATTCCAATTTGTGTGAATCTAATCCACTATGAAAAAATAAAAATTGATTATTCAACAATACCAATTATTTCAGAATTCATTATAACAACATATGCAAGAACAGAAAAAGGCAATCCTGAATTTTACTTTTAATTATTTCACCCCAAGCAAGGCATTCCACTGCCATTATTGCGCAGGGGATTACATAGGGGAAAATGACGAGAAAGAGTGGTTAGTTATAGGAAATATCGGAAGGAGGGTGATAGACGGATGTGGATACCGAGGATGAGGCGTAGGTAGATGGGAAGAGAGAATGGATGTGAGTTAGTGTGATAAGAGTGTCTATTGACCTTACATTTAAATTCCTGGAGAGAGTAACTGTCAGGGAAGCAAGTATATAGAAAAAAATTCCACAGGCAGGAAGTGCGAGAAAAGAAGCTGTTAGAGTAGAAATTGCGGTTACATTTTATCGGTTTCAATGTAAAAGAGTGGGACCTAGTTGTTAATCTAGTATCTCGGGCAAATTCATACCTAGAGGGCACCAGTGATCTAAGTTCATAGGAGCAGAAGCCGTGAAAGTATTTATAGAAGAGGCACAGGGAAGCCGCATCACGCCGGTAAGAGAGTAACTGCAGCTGGGCTGCCAAGTCGGTAACGATCACATTACAGATTCTCTGTTGTAGTTTGTCATGAACCTCGAGAAGAATAGTAGGGCAGCCGACAAGATGTGGCAACAATATTCAACATACGGGCGGATATTAGATTTATATATGTGCTGGATTGACTCAGATGTGAAAAACTTCCGGGCCTTTCACAAAAGAACTGACTTTGATAGCGGAAATGCACAGAAAAGAAAATACGACAAATTCATTTTCAATGGGCTCAGTCGCTAATACAATTACTGAATTTAAGTACGTCTCAGAAGAAAATGTTACATTCCTATCGTACTTTAGAAGTTACGAGACAATTTTCAGCTAAGAATGTCCGCAAAGTTCGGATGAAGTGAAGATACGAATTTTCTTACAAAAATTGTGCCCCTGCTAAACATGCAAAATATCTGAATTTCATTTACCGAATACTCGCGAATTAGTTTCATTTAACAAAACTGTGCCGTTATTATCAAAAATTTCTGGCGAAAAGAATTTATTTATTTATGCACGTTGCCAGTGAATAAATTTTACTGAGACGGAAGTGAAGCTTTTGTCACGTATGCAAGTACAGTGAACCGTAGGTATGCAAAATTTCAACTGGATGGCCTATCCTCAGGCAGATTTAAATATCTAACCTTCGTCTAAGTTTTAACATTAAGCAACGATGCGGAAGTACACTCTCAAATTCTTGCACAACTTTAACAGTATTCAAAATTAATGATAGAAATATTGCAGAAGAGCAACAAAAATTGTCAACTTAAGACGTGATACAGCGAAAATTGAACAAAATTTATCTTTAGAAGTACTAGTCGGATAAAAAAAGACGTTACTACCAAAAGAAAAATTCCGAAATACAGATGCTGCAAACTCAACCCATGCTATGGCTATGGTATGCCTCAATTCAGAAAGCTCTGTTCATTTAAAACCAAAAGGCTTTTTAACTGTGGATGAATAGATCATACATGAAAGTACTGCAAGTCGAAAAGAAATAAACCAACTAACTTGCTCGAAGTAGTGATACCAGCTAAAGAAACAGGTAAGTTTAAATAGCATAACATTTGTGTCAGTAAGAATAAATAAAGCTGCTGTAAGATATCAGTTAGACACTGGTAGCGATATTAAAATATGGATTAACAAACTTAGAAGAAAATTGGTAAGCTTAAGTTGCAAATATCGGACAAAGTTGCAAGAAGAATATGTGCGGGAAATTAATTTTCGCTGGGAAAATTACGTTTAACATTGCTTTTGTGTGTAAAACTAACAAAACAGAAGATTTTGGAAAGTTCAATGTTCAACATAGAACAATATTACACAGTGAGTAAACTAAAAAGTAAATCCCTGAATGTTTTCTCATAGAAGTTGTGAAAAGTCAAAGTCAAATGCATTTTTTCAAAGAAAAAGAAAATGTAATACCGTATTTGAAGGCTAAAAGAAAGATACTTTTTGCTGTGTTGGAGTCTCTTAACACCGAACAGATAGATTAGAAGACCACGGAGGTATTGGAAATAAAGTTAAAAATGTAATAATTGTAATTCAGCATCTAAATCTTCAGCTATAAATTTCCAAGCATGATCGAGAACTGATGACCCATGGGCAAACCTACATGTAGATTTTGCTGGACCATTAATGTTTCATACTATATAATTATGTCCGACAGTTTATTGAAGTGTAAACGACTGATGACTGCAAAACCGACTGACTCCTTACATGAACTTTTGGCAAGGTTTGGAGTACCTGGCAGAAGTGGTATCTGATAATGATAATGTAGTGATTTTTAAGTATTTACAAAATGTGTGTGGTTGAACTTTTGACAACATCGATTTATCATCCAAATTCGAATGGTCAAGCTGAGAGAATTATTGACACATTCAAAAACGCATGAAGAAAAGCAAATGGCTTGAAAGCGGAAGATACAACACTACAAAAACATTTGAGTGTAGAATAACGTGAAATGCAAACATACCGCGAATATGTCACTTGCAGAGCTCATCTTGATAAGAAGGTGATATCTGTTTTCGACAAATTTCTGACTATAAATAAAAACGAAATTCTAAAAATTGAATTTACGAGATCATTTAAAATTGCGTTTTAAGTGTTCTTTTAAAATTTCCAGTCGGAAACAAAGTTCGTCAGGAAGGAAAACGCATTGGTATTATGATGTACATTGTCGAAGATGGATGGTTCCGTATGCGAACTTCGTATACTGCTACAGATTTCAGCAATAATATATATATATATATATATATATATATATATAACGAGACACATTAGTAGTTTGACAACTCTATCATAAAGTTGGTATTTAAGATTTCTATGCAAAAAGGAGGCAATAATTTGATCAATATTTCACTTTTCTTTTGAATAACTTCAACCGAATCACGGCAATAAAATCACTAATTTGTAAGGTTGTACTCTGTGTGAGATAGTGTGAGATAATATGAGAAAATAGAACCCTGTTGAAAAGTGAGAGAGAGAGAGAGAGAGAGAGAGAGAGAGAGAGAGTGAAAGAGTGAAAGAGAGAGAGAGGACAATAAACGTACCTGAATTAGGCAAACGATCGATATTGCATTTAAAGTTTGAAGTAAAGATTTAACCGGAAAGTTACGATCCGGAAGAGATTTCCACAAGTAAGAAGTGCGAGACAAATTGTTATCATAAAACTTACGACCAAATCCAGACATTTAAACTGCAAAGCGATACTTCCTAGCTGATACTCAAGTACTTATTTTATATTTGTAAAATATGGGTACCGTAAAAGAATATTCGCCTGGAAAATGAACCATAAATGTAGTCCTATAAAAGACACAGGAAGATACGTTACATCGGCGCGAAAGTTACCGAACCCGAGTTACACCGTCAGCATCAATAACGTTGCAGATTCTTCCTGGAATTTTATCAAGGATGTATATCAGAAGCAACAGACCAGATGTAGCACTAATGCTCAAAACATGGGCAGACAGAAGACTAAATAATATTTCTTCCAATGAAAACTGCCGAACACGACACAGTGAACCTATTTTAATAATATGTAGCAATTCAATAATCTTTAATATTTTCTTACTTCACGAAACTGTTTATAGCAATTCAATAATCTTTAATATCTTCTTAATTCACGAAACTTTTTATCATATCAAATGGAAAGTTTCGCAGAATGCGATCGTAAGAAATTTGGTAGAATCTGCATGCAGACTAGCATTTAACGAAATTATTTACAATACTATAGAATGTTTCATTAAGACGGTGTCATTGGTAAAATTTTATTGATTTTACTATTGGATCATATAATTTGAGTCATGGCAATTATGTGTGAAAAATAATATCGGTACGTCTTCGGCGACACACCTCCACTCGATTGTCAAAATCTTTCATGACATCTCTGCATTGTTGCTCCTTGGTATCAACAATATTCCTTATTATCTCGTCATTCATCTGTTGAATTGTTGTTGGCTTCTTAGCTTGTTAGCATAGGCCTTACATTTTAGATGACCTCAAAAGAAGAAATCTAAAGGCGTCTAGTCGCACGATCGTAGTGGCTAATTGACATCAATGTTTCGAGAGATGATGCGACCTGATAACCTCTCTTGTTTGAACCGCCATTTTTGTAATAGGCTTCCATAACTTTAACACGTTGTTCCCTTGTTAATCGTTCCATAGTTGAAATTGCAAAAAACTGAAGTTGCTAAATCTGAAAGATATTGAAAAAAATTATTGGATACTTAACTTAATTCACTTTTAAAATGGGTTGATATTATTGGAACACAATATAAGAGAAAGTGCTTTCGTGAATAAGTACTGAAAATGGAAGCAAGTAATTTACTTGAACACAAACTTGCTATGGTTTTCTGTAACAGTGAATCTTTAACATGTTTTTTTTTTGTATAGCGTCCTAATGGGTTAATTAATGTCGAAATATAGTTTTCTTGGGAGCATTCGCGATTTCTCTTAAAAAAGATCCTGCTTATAATATATTTCTTATTTACAATAATGTACTGATGATAATATTTTTCAAAAAAATTATTGCTAGTAATTTATTTTCCGAAAATATATGGCACTAATCTTTTTTTGTATGAAAGTGTATTGCTGAAAGTTTTTCTATAAAAATGTATCTTTATAATTTTATAGTGTTTGATTCAAATTTTGGGGAGGCAGACTCAGAGGGTTAAGTGCCATACGTGATACACGCTTGGGTGATCATGTCTTGAAAAAGACGTAACTGACTGGACAGAAGATTATCCAGCAGTAGGTTGCCATTACTTTCTGCGGTAGACAGTTTGCCAGCCAAGGCTATAGAACCCAATTTCTTCCGTTATTTAACCCATAGCTGGAAGGAAGAAAAGCAGTAATACCGTTTCCAATAGTATTTGTGCGTAAGTGAATGTAACAAATACAAGTAGAATTCGAACTCGGCTTCCCGATTTCTCGTTCATTGATGATCCACTGCACCAGAACTCATATTGTTCATGATTGGGGCCCTAGCAGGTGCAACTAAAGTACATAACCTTGCATGCACGTATATATGTATACGCAGGTGCATATATATAGATAAACCAGATGGGAACAGGTACACTTATGCCAGTGTTTCTTATTAATAAGCTAGTGTTTAAATAGTAAATTATTTTTTTATTGTTATTAATTATAATTGGTTGCATTCATAGAATGTCTTGGCTGATGGCTTAAATGTTTTTTCAGAGGGAAAGAAACTGTATAGGAGAAAAATGAATAGACAAGAGAAAAAATACGAAACTCTTCTTATTGCAGATATATAGATGCCTCCAAATACCATATACACAAAATATTTTATCAGATCTTGTAAACAGATAATAGCATTGCTCTCTATATAAATAAGAAAACAACTTAGACACAATAGCAAAATGCAAAAATTCTTGAAGAGTGAAAACATCATAGCGGCGTATGCACGAATCTCCAATTTGTCATGACTCTGGTCAATTGTGAAAAATTTCTTCACATTAATTATATATATATTAGTCATCAGCGTACAAGCCTGTTTTGCAGCTCATCAGTGTAACAAGGCACTCCACTTGCTTTTGGTGGGGATCGAAACTCGACCGATTTGGTGTCAGTCAGAGTGGCTACCCACTTAGCTATAGGCGCATGGAATCAGATACGGGAAATTTTAAAGTATATACAGTGTAACATAGACGCCAGTAACCGAAATAACGCAATTTATTCCTGAAGCGTAATGCATAAAACGAAATAGTGGAAACCGTTTTAAAATTTTTCTTTTCTAGAGAGTTCAATCGCAATGAGAGCATATATATATATATATATATATATATATATATATATATATAAGCTTCAGCGCACTGCAATCACAGTGTGCATATGTTAAAGTAAGTATTTATTTATATTATATATTTTAATTTATCTAATTATTCGTATTTATTTAATGGTCAGACGTATATGTTTTTGCCTTGGTTTTATATATTGAGATATTAATAATGGGGGTTTATGTTTATTCGTTTGTAGATGTTTATGTGGGTATGTGGGTACATGTATATACAGTAGCGATAATTATATAAGGAACGGAAACAGGAATAACATAAATATGTGTATGACTTAAAATGTAATGCATAATTAGTAATGATATTTTTACCGAATATAGATTAGGGTGTAATGCATAAATATTATACAAAGTTACAAAAATTTACATAATAGTTTTTTCTTAACATAAAGATTAAATGGCAAAAGGGAAATAAGCTACTGGACAAAAGTTAAGGAACGACCTTGTTAAACTTGTTCTGAACAAAATATCAATAAATTAAATATTTGGTAAACATCCCCTTGGTAAACATCCAAACTTCTAAGCCTTGTGGCAAGGTGCATATTCCTGCAGGAAAAAAGAAGATTCATAAAGACTATGGGGTAATCTTGGTACCACATGCTGCTGAAGAATCCTTTTGTAAATCTCAGCATTGATATTGCCATGTACGCGGATGATAGGGCCAACTCCTGCAGATGAAATCATTCCTCACCCCATCACACTGAGGCCATCAAACTTAACGGTTTTCTTGACACGATGAGAACACAGTCTTCCACTTGTTGTACGGCGTACGTAAATTTTGCACTCAGAACCAAATATATTAAACTTGGACTGGTCACTGAAATACACTGTATCCCATTGTGTGTCAGTCCAAACAACAGGTTTTCTCGCATACTTCAGATCCTACGGTTTTGCTTTGAAACGAGAGGCTTCGAAGCTGGAATACGGACATGCAATCCTGCATTTTTTAACCTGCGCGCAAATGTTTTCCGTAAGATTTTATTATCTGCGTCTTCATAAAATTAACAGATAATTGATGTAGCAGTTTGAAAACGGTTATTTGTAGATGTTCTAACAATCTGCGATATTTTTTTTGCGATGTATTTGGAGGTCTGCCGGTTTTTGGTTTTTCATCTAGAGTTTTAACAGTTTTATATCTGCTAGTTACACGTTGAACGACACTTTTAGACCGATGAACATTTTATTGAAAGGAGAACTTTTGGCGTGTAGAATTTACCATATTGCTTAAACATAAAATCCTAATGATAAATAAACTTTTACTTATTGTTAAAAAGCTCCATCGAGTTTTTAACAATGTAAATTAAAATTTTCGTATTTTATCAAAAAGATCGTCTGTTTCATTTGGATAATTCCGGATAATACATATTTTGCAACTATGTACCTGAACAGAACAGCGCGTCTAAGCTACCAAAAACACAACTTTTTGCAAAACTAAGCACTTCATCTCCAGTAAACAGAAGATATGGAATGGAGTACAGGGAACTATACAAGGAAATAAGAAGAAAATGCAGACAGGCTAAAGAGGAATGGCTCAATGACAAATGTGCAGAAGTAGAGAGATTGAGCAGGAATAACAAAGCAGACATGCATAAGGAAATAAAAAAAACTGAGAGGACAAAAAACATGCTCTTCAACCGGATGTCTAAAATCTAAATATGGCACAATCATTTTGGAGAAAATAGAAATACTCCAACTATGGGGAGAATATATAGAAGATCTTTTTCACGACAAGAGAGAGCAACCAATAATGCACAAAGTTGAGGAAGGACCGGAAATATTAATGTCTGAAGTGGAATATTCAATAGACAAATTGAATAGAAACAAAGCAGCTGGACCAGACGGTTTAGACCTGGAAGAATTTGGTATAGAGAAATTTACAGAAATAATGAAATTTGTAATAGTGGTGTAATACCAGATGACCTCAGCAAGTTTATCTTCATAGTACTACCTAAAAGTCAGGAACAACCATCAGTTTAATGAGCCATAAAACAAAACTGGTCGTCCGAATTCTAATGAATAGACCGAATAGGAAAATCATCGGAGGACACAATTTAAACAACCTAAGGTACTCAGATGATACAGTGCTGATAGCAGACACAGAACGGAAACTACAAGATCTCCTACAAAACATAACTGAAGAGAATGACAAGAAAGGACTACAAATAATCTGCAAGAAAACCGAATGCACGATTATCAGTAAAAAGGGTAGCCCAATATGCCAAATACAGGTCGGTGATACTATAATCAAGCAGGTGCGAAAATTTAAGTACATGGAAAGTGTTATAACAGAAGATGGAAAGTGCAACACAGAGATCCGAAGGCAAATTGGCATGGCGAATGAAGAATTCGAGAAGTTGAGTAAAGTATTAAGAAACAGGACAATTTCGCTAAAAACAAAGAAGAAAGTACTGTATTGCAATGTGTTGATTTTATGATTTCATACACAATGCAAAGAGAAATGTTATATAAAATACATAACAGGAAAAAATAACATCATCCAACTGAATATACGAAACTAAAGATTACGTAAAACTTCTTACTAACATTATAACAGCCACTATCCAAAAAGGTTATTCCATTTTAAGAGCATTAATATAGTCACAGACTTCCAAATCAGTTAAGAATATAAGAACAAAATATAGCCACAACAACAGTAATAATTTAAAAGCAGGCATATTTATATAAAATGCAGAAACCTGTTCCTAATAGTACACAGGGAAAACATAGACACAAAATTAGCCCTGTGCAAAATAGATTATCAAAATCATTACTCATTCATAGAAATGAATTTATCCACAATTTTGATCGAAAATATGCCACAATTTTCAAAGGAAAAAGTTATTCAATCAGAAGGAAAATACTCGTGAGTGTGGCGATCAGATCTTATCGAAATCTAAATGTACGTCTCGTTTTCTTTCTAATCTCATCGTTCCTGAAACACTACAAATTCCCCCCGACTCGGCTTTAAATTATGACACACTGTGTTTTCCACATGTTTTGACTGACCTTTCAACTACCGGATTAATATTCATGAACATTTTCGAATTTAAATACCATGATAAATGAAGGATAACTGTGCTCTTGTGTAAAAATAATTCCTTACTTTCGCCTTGATAAAACCTCCCGTCAACTATGAATGTTTTACTGTGTGTAACTAAAAAATATCAAAATGTTGCACAATTTTTGTCTTTATTTTCACCTGAAACTAAACCCAAAATAAAATGTTTAGAACGGCTCATGATTCATTGTCTGTTATACCTAACAGTATATATATATATATATATATATATATATATATATAAGCAAAATTTCTATTGTCTCATGCACTTTTTCTATTGACTACATATTCTTCCATGTGTAGTTATATCAACAGAAACATCACTGAATGTGCGTTGTGGTGCAATGAATATCGGCTCTTAACGTGAATTCTGAGCGCCGAGTTCGCATTCCAAGTAGATTTTTTGCATTCAATTACGCGTAAATACCTTTCGGAAAGATATTAATGCATTTCGTCTCCGTCGGGCTATGGGTTAAATAGCAGAACGAATTTAGTTCTTTAGCCTTTGTTGGCAAGCAATCTATCGCTGAAAGTAAAGGTTCGAGCCAATTAAACTCATTTTGTCTGGCCTTTATTGATATTCATACTTTGCATTACTTGCTCAACTTTAAGAATGCAGGAATATCTGTAAGAATTCTATTGCATGGCCAAAAAAAGACGTTGCCCTGTTTAAGAACTCTACCAAAAAAAGCAGAAAATACATTTCTTGAGGGCTGCCAACAGCAGCGTCAACTTAAATGGATATCACATGTTACTTGAAGAGAAAGTAATTATATAACCGAGTTGTTAACATTCCACACTACTTAAATAAAAAGTTAGGAAGAATACGCTCCATAGCACTGGAAAGAGACATAACAGCTGCTGGACCTGAAAAAAACTTATTTTCGTGAATTGTTTATGGCAAAGACTTTATAAATTTTAACCGAAAGCTGTAATGGCTGCTCGGTTAAAAAATACCAAATTCTTCCTTGTAAAAAAATGGCTCTTTCATTGGTTTTTGTCTATGCAGTTGTTATTTTTCCTCATGTTTTGATTCTGTTGTGGGATCGCCCCTTTTGTATACAAGAAAGGACTCGCCTGCTGTGTACATATAATCTTGCCTATTCAGAGAACGGTAGTTGTAAATTTGTAAAGCAGTTACTTAGTTGGTCAGTGAGTTGGTATGCAGAAACCAAAACCCAACTAGTAGGGTAAGATCTATTAGAGTGGAATATGAAAACACGAGAAAATATGTGGAACTTGAAACATTGAATAAGAATATCTAATTGTAATTGGATTCGGTGTCCGACTTTACATTAATCAACCTCTAGAGTAGGCGGAATATGAATAGGCCGACCATGTTACACACAAAAAATTTTGCAAAATCGATACCAGGAAAAAGGATTAGATTCGAAATTGAGATAATTGTAAATGTGAAATTTCAGGTAAAAACCAGAAAGTTAAAAATATATGTCAAGAAAAACACACATAACCTGGTAGGAACGGACTGGATGCAGAAATTTAATATATGGGAAATACCCATTAAATCTTGTTGTAAAAAAATAAAATAAAAAGCGTGCCGACAGAAAATACGGAATTGAAAAAAGAGGTCTTTTCAAGCAGTAACAAATTCACAAAAAACATCGAGCAAAACAAAAATGTGCAACCAGTATTTATTACACCTATAGCTACGGAGAAAGCAATCAAACCAGGTAAACAAATTTACTTCAAAATGTTAAAAGATTACATGGCACATTAGAAACCTGGAACAATTATAAATGGACTAGTCAATGCGATATACAAAATACAGGGAGAAAAATCTATACATAAGAGATGCATCAACAAAATACAAAGAAGAAATGAAGAGCCAAGCTCGTCAATCCCAAAAAACCTTGTCGCGATGAAAAAATAATTGAAGCTGTAAAGAATAATAGATCCCAACCGGAAAAAAATACTAAATCCTTCTAAAAATAAGCTAGGAAGTGGGTGTTCTAGGCTGCCCATTTTGTATAAAGAATGGACTCGCCTGATGTGTACATATAATCCTACCTATACAGAGAACGGTAGATGTAGAGTCGTAAGTCTTGGATTTACCTCTACTACTATGACACTGTCAGCTCTAACGCAGTCGTGGTTCCGCCGAAGGGTAGAATCACGACTGGGGAAAAATAGACAGACATTTTTTGGCCTGGATATATGGCCTTGAAGACTCACAATAAATAGACCTTGTGTCACATCTAACCTTGCGTGGGAAGGTTGGTAAATACAGTTGTAGAGTTGTAAGTCTCGGATTTACCTCTACTACTATGACAGTGTCAGTTCTCTGCCTACGGGTAGAGTGCGCTCTCTGCTACCGAGCAGAGGGCACTAACACAGTCGTGGGTCCGCCGAAGGGTAGAATCTCGACTGGTTAGTAGTTGGTTAGTAAGTTGGCGCAGAGTTGGTTGGCATTGTTTGGATGTAGACTCATTACCCGGACATTCTATTTCACTGCAAGACTGTATATATTGTTTTCTACTAATAGTGTAATATAACAATCTGGTCCCACCCGAGGAAGCTGATGCAAGCGGGGGTGTTTTCCGGTCGTTGAAAGGAACGGATGTTTGTTTGACCTTATTTCCGGCAGTAGCGGAAATGGCTACAAGAGGCAAACAGAACAGGTGTCTCTGAGAATTACGTGTGCGTGCGTGGGCGAGGCAAAAACCGGAAGAAAATGTCCCGGTTTGGAGATTATAAAAAGACCTCGGCGCACGAATTCACCAGACAGTCCGGACAGACAGACCAGAGTAGCAGGAGAGAGAGAGACACAACAGACGACACTCCCGTCAACCCTTGGAAGCACGCTCTCACTCTCTGTTCACTAGGCTACACGGTTATTCGTCATTAATAAAAATATAACTTATATTTTTATATATATTCGTGTTTGTTGTTTGTCGCTATATAACAATAGTATTCCTAAATTGACTAATCCGTGTTCCAGTTTTTATATTTTGACCAATACAACATTCATTTTCTATCGCCATATCTGTTTTTTTTATTTATTATTTTGTGTGGCTTCTCACCCGAAATCCACAACAGACTCTTACGTTATAATATATTTTTGTCGTTTAGGATCGTTCCGAGGCACCATGTTGAGCTGACAGTTGCAATTTGCGTGAACATGTTTCTATTTAAAAAAACAGACATGGTTCTATTTCTGCTGCTAAAAAATGCGATGTTGATAGTAAAAGAAATATGTTATATATATATATATATATATATATATATATATATAAATGTTCATTAAAATGATAGAGAAAGTTTTAACATTAAATTGTTTATATAAATTTTCATGTGATATACATAACAAGTATTGATATACTTTTTGATAATACATACATATTAGTATCATCCACATCCAAAAGAAGATTAAAAATAATGGTGGCATTATTAATAAATAAGAGAAACGCTACATTTAATAACATCAAATATGAACTTGGTAACAATGTGCTTACAACATACAAAAGACTCTATATGCGTTAACTTTACCCATGTTTATATACAAGTACAACAAAATTAATTCTTGATAATGGCTAAAACTATAGCCGAAATTGCTGGTACAAATATTATATAATTTGAGTTCTGAAAAAATATAGGAACACATGAAATATTATATAAAAAAATAATTATAATACCTGGTCCGTCATTTTAATGAGACCTGTATAAAAGAGATGGTGTTGCCCGAATACACAATAGATATATATATATATATATATATATATATATATATATATATATATATATATACGAAAGTGGAAGCCTAGATCAATACCAAGTGTCGACAGTCTGTTTTATTATCGTAACGTTCGTATAGGCGGTAGAGTTTAAGTTTAAAATTATTTTATGGTATATGTGTAGGAATAATTTTTGATCTGATTGCAGATATTTGTAGACGAATTTAAAAGCTGTTCATTTTTTACTTGTTATTTCTTATAGAAATATTAACAGATGAACAAATAAAACAAAATATCTGAATAGATATATACAAGATAAGTAAATAATATACAGTTCAAGAAAAAAACGAATGCACATATAAACACAAGTTAATATAATAAATAATCAGTAAGAACTAATTAAGTAATCAATAATAAATGAACAAATTTGTTTGAGTATGAAAGAGACAATCGCCGTTTAGTGTAAACCTCAGTGTCAACTTTTTACACACCATTTATCTATGATATTGAACATTTTACGCTTGATTATAATATACATCAAAACTTTATATATATATATATATATATATATATATATATATATATGAACATAAGTAAAGAAAGTGGCTTTAATATATCATGTTTCACTTTAACAAGCTTCTTCAGAGATTTTTTTAAAGACGATAAATGTCTGAAGAAATTTTTTAAAGTAAAACATGTTCGATTCTAGACACTTTTCTCCTACCTGTTCTTTATTTCTTTTATTCATCAATCGGATTTCGATCCATCTAGTGAACTCACGCACACACACACACACACACACACACACACACACACACACATATATATATATATATATATATATATATATAAAGAGAGAGAGATTAGTGAGAGACGGATACACTGTTGGATAATCCTCTTTGTACAAGTGTATATACGTGTGGAAAAGTATTGTTGAACGAATTATTCGTGCATTTATATCATCATACCTAGGTACATAGTTTCCTGAGCATTCAGCTGACTATTTCATATAAGTTTTTATAGAATCGTTGTATATTAGACGACACACGCAAACCCAACAAATCAACACACACATTTCTGCAAAGGTGTACATACTGTTTTTAAGCACGCTCCGACATTTTATTCTACCCAACACAAATAATTCTCTTCAATATCTCCTTTCATGGCCGCCCGGATTCCAGAGGAACTTCGCAGCTGTCACAAGTTAGCAAACAGGGATTAAGGCATCGAACCCTTTTTTTATTCTTTTCTCTTTTTTCTTCTATACATAATCGAGATTGAACTGACGCCAGATTTATTGAGACGAGATTTTCACCGACTTACTGATTCGCCGTCATTCACAATCGATCTAGATGTTTAACGTTTGCATTAACTTTCTGCTAAAATTTTGACATCCACCGAAGAAATTCTCTAAATCTAGGTGCAGTTCTCAGTGGTCATTTACGATGCAGCATAGTTCCTTCTTATTCCCCAAGTTTATGAGAATACGATCTTAATTTGCGCATGTCGATTCCCGGCTGTCAAACATTCAGAAGCCTGAACAGAGTTACTGGTTACCGCTACCCTGGAAGAGGTCAAGAATTCGACGTTCGCATACATTTTTCTCTCTCCAAGATATGGATTAAATATCACGTAACCTGACATTAAGAGGTATTTCATTATTATACAAACATGCTCTGGTGTAATATATAATGTTACTACCAAAGGGAATAACCTCATTATTAAATTATAGAATATACTGAACCAATGATAATTAATGTATTTTCTGTGATAGATAATGAAATATAATATACAATTTAAAATGTTGTTTCAGCCAAAGCAAGATGGAAATGCTACTACTACACAAAGGGTTACAAAGAGTGAATGTGAGACAAAAGACTGATTATAGGGAGGATTAGAGAAAGGACAAAAGATAAACGGAATTAAAGGAGACAGAAGATTCCGATTGCTGGTCTATTTAACATGTCTGAACACTGTATTTATTATGGAAGCGTATATAACAATCAAAATGAGCATGTTGTGTCCTGTCGAAACGTCTACAAAAAAAAAACAAAAAAAAAAACAAAAAAAAAAAACGGAAGACAAATTTTAACCACCGATGTTGTATGATTGCTTCAGGATATAAAACAACGAAAAAGGTAAAAAAATAAAAAAAATAATAAAAAAAAGCATGCGTAGTGCCTAATACTCCCCTATGCGGTGGCTGGATAAATTTTGACGTCAGAATATCCAGGCATTTCTCGGTCAACTGAGTCAAAGTGTAGTAACTGTTACTTCAGCCGACATCACCCCGGTTGTATGTTTGACATTTCGTGTATTACATTTACGAAAAATGTGTGCGAATTTAATTTTTTTTCATTTTATTATATTTTACCTATTTTTTCTAAACTCGCCTAAACGTTTGTTTTATTTTTTGTTTAAATAATTTTTTTTCAACTTTTATTTTTTTCTGTTTTACTTCGGATATCTTTATCTAAGCAAACCTACATTTTTTTCCTTCATACCCTCCTCCCGGCCATTTTTTATTTTCTTTTGTATTGTGTTATTTCCTGTTTACTTCGGCCACCCGTATTTAAGCAAAACTCTATTTTTTTGTTTATACCCTTCTCTGCCAATTTTCTCTTCTAGTAGTTTTTTTTCTGTTTCACATCCGCCATCTTCAGTTAAGCAAACCATTTTCTTTCTACACTCCCGCAACAGCCAGCCAATTTTTCATTAGGTAGTTTCTGTTATAATTTGGACTTTTTTTTAAAAGCAAAAACTTTTTATCATTTTTCTTTTATTACATCACACAACTATAAGCCCATATTTCATTTTCTTTTGCATTAGATTTACATCGGCCATCTTTATTTGGGCAAAAATGTTTATACTGATCGATGTTTAAACCATTTTGCTTTTAACTTTTTGATTATAATTTTATTTAACTCTTTAATTTTATAAACATCTTTCTTAATTTTGTAAACAATTTTTATTTTTTTATTTTTGACCTTTTAAACTTTTTGTCTAAACGTTTAACATATTTTAATATTTTTTTTTATTTGCTAATGGTCTGGTTCAATTCGGTATGTGTTGTTTGCCTGAAATTTCTTCTTGTTTATCGGAGTAACGAGTGGAACAAACTTCACCCACCAAATCAGCTTGGGCCACGAATCGGACCCAATAAGATGGGGACTATCATGTCCAACAATGTTCGAAATAAGGATAATATGGGAACAGCAATAAGTTTTTAATCCTTCCCGAGGATTTAGATGCAGTAGCAACCAGGGGAATTCCTCAGCTGACCACCGACTTTAAAACAAGGAAATTGATTGCTGTCTGCAGGGATAAATTTGAATAGGCTATAAAGAGTCTAAATCTAGAGTCAGAAATGCTGTCCAAGCGGTCTAATGTCATGTGGGACAGTTTGCTGGCAATAGAAAAGGGATACAAATAACTGGCGCGTAGTTTACACATTTCCAAATCTACATACATAGCAACCCGATGAAGAGGGAGAATATGCATGCTGTGAAGGACGGCATTGCTGAGGAACGTCTGGGCGCTTATTTTTCCAAATTTGGACATTTCGAGGAAGTCTTCTCTATAATAAGCAAGGTAGGAATTACCGCCAGGAATATTTTACTGCAGAGGGCACCTCAAGGTGGTGTAATGGTTAGCAAGCTTGTCTCGCTAGCACTATTGCAATTAAGTAGTGAGTTCGATCCTCACTGGGTGCCCCATACTTTCGGCCTTGTGCCACATCTAAGCCGCGCTTAGTAAATTATATTTTACTGCAGATGACAACGGGCCGAAAAACTTTCCTGTACATTCTCGACAAAATGGCATATCGAGAGATGTTGGTAATTCTAGGAGGGCGGGAATCCCACTGCTGTTTCTGTGGCGCCGGGGGACTCTTGTGTAAGGCTTAACCAGGGAGGGATTCGTCGTTACAATTACAAACCAACACCCTCCATCAACAACGGAAGCAGAGACATCAGCGTGGGCGAGAAAGACGACCGAAGTTCTTGGTGTACAGAATGGTGGTAGTGAGGAGGGGACCAGTGCCTGTAACAGCACCTTTCCAGCAAGAAGTTAAAAAAGAATAAGCAGTAGGAGCAGGAACCTCAACGTCAAAAAACAGAAAAAAGCAGCTAGAGAAATGAAATAAACAATAACAGAAAGAAAAACACAAGGAGCAACTTTTGAAACCCCCAAAAAATCAACAACAGCAGCTGAAAGCACAAAAGCAGCAAGAAGACCAGCGACAAAACAACATCCGCAGGTGGACTGACAAGAAAGAAATGCCTCCACTTTGGTCTACTCCTTTGAAAAGATGAAGCAAAGCGGAGGATGACGAAATAGACGTGAAAGGCTGCAAAAAGAAAAAAAAATCTTCCGTAGCAGATCGGAACGAGCCATGGAACATGCCAAGTCTCAATCAACCCCTGTTCCGCCAGCAAGAAATGAAAAACTCAGCAAAAATAAGGCTACGGATCTCCCCAATTCTTCGACCTAGAACTCCAGACATTACCTGGAAGCTCACAGAATGATTAATTTAATTCTAAACTGTGGTCGCAAAAGGAACGTTTAGATTACTTGGCCGCCGCCGCAAATGATTTCTTCCTAAATATCAGGACGGCTCAGGTGTAATCGAACTAAAAAGCTAAAAAAACTGTGTGCAGAGAGGAAGATCGCTTTTGTTCTACCCCTTTTTACATAAAGAATTTAAAATAACTTTTCCTACAAACATTTGTAGCATTCTGTTGGAGGGACGAATTAAGTTCGATATAGACTTTATAAGACTGGGACAGGCCGTCGGTGTCTTGCCGCCCGCAAATTTCAGGCCAGTGTGTGTTTAAAAAAAGTATCTGTAAAATGTCTATTAAGCTACCATTCTTTATTGCGAGAAGCTTGAGGGATCAGGGTAAGGCGGCCCGCTTAGTTTCGTAATCTTTTTTCTTGCGTCGTGAATGTGGTTGCAATCGAGAGACGCATTTTGTTTTCGACGACGATGTTTGCGTTTGTGTCTATTCAGCATACAAAAACTGGTAGACGGTTTTCTTGCCAGTGAAGCGTATCTTCGATGCGAGAGTGTACCTTATCTACGTCGATGCGTGGGGCGGTTGATGAGTTCTGATATTGACGTTGAAAGTGGTTCGTTTAGAATCGTTGCGATTTATGCCCCCAACAACCAGACGGAGCGTGACCTAGTTTTCCGTTGGCTGTGGCCATTCTTGTAGGACCCGTGCGCCTAATCTTAATGCGAGGCTGGAATGCTCTTCTGGGTCCCAATATAGATGGGCAAAAGTGGGGTGGTCACTGGAAGGTGAGTGGTTGCAGCCGGGTTGACCTGAATGGTAACTTTGGTTTGGTTGATAAATAACGGTTAATCAACTGTAAACGAGGAAATTAATTAATATTTTACCCGGGTGTTTGGCTACCTAGATAGAACGTTAGGGAGAATGGTCGATGTAGATCTGCTACATTTTCTACGTTCCTCTGGTTAAGCTGAATTGTTTGTACCTGGTTGATGTTAGACACTAGACCTACACTGGGACTTCAAGTCATTCTTGATAAATAAGCGGTACTTCCGTAAACAACTGATTAGTTTAGTGCAGTATGAGTTAGTAGAGGTAGTTAGCGGAAAAGGCGGTGGTAGCGACTTAAGGAAAAGATTAGGTCTTACACCACCGAATATCGCTAACGAATCGCCCTAGATAAAGCTAAGAAAAATAATGCACTCATGAATATTCTGTCCTTGGCTTAATCAGAGAGGATTCCCTAGAGATAGGTCTAGATAGACATGGCGAGAAATACTAGAGTCTGATAGTTAGACATATGTTAAACAAAATGTCTAATGAAGCTGTTAGCAAAGACGCAGAAGCTTCGTGAGAAAGTTCGTAAAGATTTTGATAACTACGTTCGTGCGATCGACATCCCAGATGAAGGCCGACTATGGTCGACATTACATATACGAGGCGTTTCGGCATCATTTCCAGAATTGTTTTACAAAAGAGCTTGGGTTTTGGGACGAAGGATTTTCCAATTATTTAAGCAGCTTTCCTCGACTCTCGTCTTCTGAACTGGCTGGCTGTGAAGAAGATGAAACGAAGTGCAAAATTCACTTGACATTAAAAATAGGCGGCATTGGCAAATCCCCGTGATTTGTGGTCTGGCCTACACATTGTACTTGAGACTCTTGCAATTGTTTGTTCCTATTTTGACATTGGTGTTCAACAATTTGTTCATGGTCCATACCTGCCTGGATCTGCATTTTTGTGAATACGCAGTTTCAAAATGGTAACAATGTTAGGCGGGATCCAGATGATTACAATCTCATAACTCTGTTAACACAGAGTTATACATTTAGAATTATGTGTTGATGGCATGTTTGTAGTCAGTTACCGAAAGGGGCAAAACATTTCAAAGCAACCTTCATTTGACCCGCAGGTTCATACAGGGTATACAAAACAAAGAGCAGGCCTCACTGATCAACTTGGATCAGCCCAGCGCATGTGATAGTGCCAAACATCAGTACCAAGCCGCTGTCCTGCAGGTGGTCGGGTTGGAACCGGACATCTGCAGATGAATTAGAAACCTGTATCGCTCCAGCAGTGATGTGTTACAAGTAAACGGAAAGCGGCAAAGCACATTTACGCTATCACTGTCGATTCGTTATGGTTGTTTGCTGTCGTCTCTGGTTTACGCTTTGGCGTTTGAGTCCATTCTCTTCTATCTGAGAGACAGGTTGTGCATTCCGGCCTTACGTTGTATTGGTGTCACTGGTGGAGCTCGAACAAGGTTTCCGCGTACGCTGATGAATTCTCTACTTTTGTGTCTTGGCTCAGCAAAACTGAGGTGGTGCATAAGACGCTTGGATGGGACGGAAAGGTCACAGAGGACAAAATTTACCGTTACAGATTTTCCGGCTTGCAGTTATGTGCATAAACGTGGATGCACTTCCAGGGTCTTTTATTTGGATAGATAGAGGGCCCCGTCTGCTTTCTTGGAGTGTGGTTAAGCCCCGATGTAAATCTGATAATGTATTGGTAGGACGTACTGGCAAAAGTCAGAGCAGAGTTCCGGACTTGGTACTCTCATGAATTCTCTCTGAGAGAAACGCAGTTTGGTGATTGAACGCTTGCTTTTCTCCATCTTATGGGATAGACGCAAGCAAACTTTATACAAAGAAAGGTGTCCAGCGTCCGAGACATGGGGTCTGAGAATGACATACTTGGAGTGTCATCTGCATGCCGAGAGGTTTGTTTTATTTTGGCTGACGTATACCGAACATTCGCTATGAGCGAGGCGTGTTAAGAACACCTTATCTAGTCTTACTAACACTGCTAGTTTCAATGTAGACCCTGGAAACAGTTCGAATTCTTGCTAGAATGTCGATCGGCCTTAAGGTTTACTCCACGGTCTAGTGACCTTTCACGACTTAGGAGGACATTAGCAAGTAGTGAAAATAGTTGCCTCCAATCCACTCACCAAGCTGTTCGGCTGGTAGGCGATTACAGTTTTTCTGGTTCTGGGTGCCCCTGAGATTTTGCTTACCTGGCAAATGATCTGAAACGCGATATCTTCCTGAATTAGTTTCAGAGCGGGTGGGTAGATATGAAAACTTCGTTTAGAAGAAATGGCTGCGCACATCTACCACTGTTCTAGGTTTCGAGTGTTCTTGAAGCATGTCGGCAAGTTACCGGGTCGTACAGATCCTGATTATCTCGTGTCCATTGATCTCACTTACGCATGTGATAATATATCTCCCCCGTAGTCTAGGGTTAATCAGATGATGTTTCTGTAACACTGTAAGTATTCTTATACACCCAGGTTAAAATAGTATCGACGAACCATGGAAATAGATAGTTGAAAAATATCTCGACGCGTGAAAATTCTTTAAGAAGAGCTAGGAAAGAGAAAAAGAGAGAGGAATATGCGCTGGGAGTGGCTGGCAGAAAGAGAGTGAGAGACAGGCGAGACAAGAGAAACTCACGGAATAACATTGATTTATATGAAAGCAAACGAACGTAGATCAGATGAGGGATGCGCCTCGCCAAAGGAATAGAACTCTTTCTCTTTCTTTCTTGTTTTTTTTCAGGGATGATTTTTTGCCTCATGCGCGGTAATATGATTTTTGTGGGTGTATTGTTTGAACAAAAAAAAAATATTGACAATATAACTTTTACTCAAGTCTACTGTTTGTTTGTTGATATCTTATGTCATTCAGTATCTGTGGTCCAATATACCGCTCGCAACAATGACCCCAGCTAGAGTTAATGTTTATAGAAATTGCTGGTAGAAAGATGATTAAGAAGAAAATTACTTAATTGAATAGATAATTTTCATGTTGGTATTCTCGTTTCGTATCAATAAAATCTCAACAAAGTATCTCTTATTAATGCTTATTATACTCATACATTTATTTATAAGCGTGCACGTATTTATTACAACTAAAACTATTTTATTGAAAACTTTCTCTAACACCCACGGATCTAATCAGCCATTCGTTTGATCGCAGCGTCGACTGGTTTCAGTAAAAGTTGATTTAGTTAAAAACACACTTACATTAAAACGTATTTGAGAAATTGCTTTTCAGTAAGTGGAAACATTTCTGAAATGGAACCAGTACAAGGTTAGTATAAGAAAATAAAATAATCTCATCAAGATTCAGCGGCATTGGTAATGGTTTGTGATCTACAACCAGAAGATTTGTGTCAGTGAGAGACTAGAACACGACTAATTGGATGTGATTTTGGAGAAGGAAAAAAATAACAGCTTGAACATATTAGCAACACAAGCCCAAACTATTAGGATAAGTGATTATCTCGTTTTACTGGTAACCTTACAAATACAAATTTTCGTGGCTGTAAAGAAAATTAAAAATCTGAAGCTTCACCTAGTTTTAGTAGCACGTAATCGCCTCAAATGTTCAATATTGAAGAAAACAACGGCGATTTGAACAAGGTTTCTATTCAAGGCTTAATTTAAATGATAAATACGATATTCAAATAAAAGTCATTCTATAGATATTGACTAAATTTAAATTTTCCATATCCTTTCAGTGCTGTTATATTCAAAGAGACAAATTGGACTCACCAAGAATACATAAGTGTAAGAAGACAGCAAAACTATTTCACTGTCGTCTAAGAAAATATACTAACAATCTAGAGATGGACTTACTCAAAGTGTTACTGAATCCAACTATGTAATACTAGCAGTATAGCCCGGCATTGCTTGAGTGTAATGAAAGCTTTAGAACTAATCCATGGTCCTGGAGTTCAGACTCAGCCTAAAGAATATTTGTGTGAATTTTGGTGAGAATCGGATAAAAATTGTGGATTTGTATAAAGGACATACAGACAAATAAACAGTCACACTCACAAACATCTTGCCTTATATATATATATATATATATATATATATATATATATATTATCGATTTGCTGCACTATTGTAAGAACTGCAATCTTGAAACTTCTGAATATCGTTTTCCTGATGTCTTCGTTTATGAATGCATCAAATTTGATTAAAACCGGATCATTCCTTCCTTCATCATTCCCGATTTTTTTAATTATCGATTTTCGATATTCATCGGGGCGCCTCGACACAAAACCTAGCTAAGAACACTCGCAAATGCGTATAGTAAAACCGTGTAAATTTTCAAGAAAATAGGTTCAGTCGTCTCGGAGTCTATAGGTAACGGACACACACATACACACACACAGACATTTCCTTTTATAAGTTTCGATACATAACAACAAGTACGTATGTTATTATGGGTAGACTTTTACCCACTTAACTAACAGCGTAGTAAAGTGAAACATTGATTTAAGAATTTTGTGATATGGTAATTGTGGGTCCACTAGCAGAGTCTAGCAACATAAACAAACTTTCAACGGAATACCTGAGTGATTGTCAGAGATATTCCTGTAAACAGACACTAAAGGGATAAAACATCTACCCCAAAATATTAAATAAACGCTCTGTTCTAAATTCCCTGAAGTTTACTCAAAAGAATGAGAGAATAACAACAAAGATGAATCTATTATTATTTACACTATTTTCATGAACATTACTCTCCTAAAATTTGGGGGTCTTATCGAAACGTTTTAGTGCCCCGCGTTAATCATGGGAACTGCTAATATATAAATAAAGACAAACAACTACAAATCTTCAACTGCCAGATCTGTAGCAAATAACTAAATTGAAGAAAACTTCAGTTAGTGCAGTCAAGGAGGACAACCACCAATCAGGCCAAGTTTATATCTCCAATTTCTTCGCAGAGATTTGTCCCATGGAACAACGACCCGGAGTATTAAAGCGTTGGTTCTTCAAATTTGTGACTTATTAATTATGTGTTCCAACACGAGGTCAGGCACAGTGTAAAGAGGGCGATCAATACCTGAGCTGTATTAAAAATAAGAACTAAGAATATCCCTAAACATGTATAGTGGAATGATAATAATAGTCACCATCCTAGAAGATGAAATAAGGATTCACTTCAGAAATCCCTGTAGGTTGCACGCATTGATATCCACCTAATGAAACCGGAAATAAAAAATAACAATGAAGGAAATAGTTCACGTGTAAATAATGATAACTTTTTGTCCAAAAATAAACCGAAATCATCAGTGTGCAGGGTTTGTTTCCTGGCCTTTCACACAATCTATTTAGCGTCTAATTTTCAAAAGCCTCATTATGCATTGTGAGCCTGAAATTTTAAAGTGTAGGGAGCTGGTTAGAGTTTCTTTTGTTCGGCCTTGTGTCAGACATAACCGAACTCCCTACAGGTTACAATTTTTATGTTGGGTTCATATTCATCAGAAGGGTTTTCATTAGAAGGATGGTTGTCGACAGTTAGAATGTGTGTATTAGTTATGAAGAGTGGAATAATAAAATATACACTTTACATTCAAAATAGAAATTTATTATAAGAAGGAATAACAAGTGTTAAGAGTTAATGTACAATTAGAAATATTTAGAAGTTAATGATAGAGTTCGTATCCAATGATAAGGTATTAAAGAATTCATACAAAATGTTCGTAGCAGTAATTGTTGAGTTGACGAGAGAGAGAGGGGGGGGAGAGAGGGTCACTTCAATTTGAGAATTACATATTTGATGTGTGTCAGTAAACTGCCTCTTCTGACTTGCCCGTGATCGGTTAGTGACCATCCTTAAATATTGAATGGGCTGGATCAACAACGATTCTTTTCTTTAGCTATGGAAAAACCGCTTCTCTGATGTATTTTTAATTTTGCGATTGGATGACCAATCAGGATCCAGAGTTCCGCTACAGATTCGTGAAAGAATTTGATATTTTTGGTTTACCTCCGGAACTTCCGCGTGGTGCCCAGATGTGCAAAGACCAGTTTTGTTCATTTGCTTTCTGAATCTCTGAGGGCAAACATCCAGTCCCTTGCTTTGCTCGGTATCACCACAAACTATCATTTAATGATCTTGAGTATAAGTTTCTCTTGGTTTCTATTATCATTAAAAAATCGTTATTGCTCAATTGTTTCTTCCATAGTATTCTCAGAAGTATTCTATTTAAACATATTCCTCTTGACTCATTTTTTCTCTTCAAGTGTGAAGGAATTTTCAAGCATTTCCTCTCATACAGTAGGACCGGTATTATACAGTCGACAAGCACTCGTTTCCTTAACTCGAACGAATTTTCCTATATCTTGATAAGATTTTTAATATTTGGAAAGCATGATCTCTCACTAATTCAGTGCAGATTTTGTGTCAGATTATCTTATCCGTCGTCTAACTTTTATTTTAAAATAAATATGACACGCGATTCCAATGTAATCCACCCTCTATATGTCCACAGTAATTATAATAGAGAGTATGTGTCCATATAACCCGATGATAAAGTTATTTTTTACACTGGATAAGGGAAACATAATCTTTATCGCGGAAGTCTATTGCATTGTGGGTAGTCTATTGTATTATTCTAATGGTTATTTTGTGTATATTTTTTATTAATTTGTTTATTATTTACTTCGATTATTTACATATTTATTTTTTGGGATTAATTTATTATTTGTTGTCGTTTATGTTATTTTATATATTTCATTTATTCTTGATGGTTTCCAGTTTTCGATTTTAAATCGTTATACGTTATCTTCGTGTCTGCATTTTGGCATCAATTGTGATTGTTTATTTAGTAGTTTGCTTTGGTTTGGGATGCTAATTATAACGAGTTTTTCTCCAGTTTTTTGGTTTGCTTTTTTTAGCTAGTATTATTTTCTATGATATTTTTGTTGTGTTTTTATTTTTTAATATCTCAGGTATGTGTACAACACATTTTTCTGTTGGCGTATTTACTAAAAGTAAATGTAACAGATGTTTTGTGTACATAGTTTCTTTATTTCCATGGCCCTTTGATTAATCTGTTTTATAATTTTTCTGTGATATGTGTCAATTTTACAGTAGTTTGGTGCATTAAATATTTCTGCAAACAATTACCGTTTAAGAGACATTCGTTCTTCATTCTGCAGCTACAGTTAATTTGTTTATGTGGCTAGTTGACTGGTTTTCTCTTGTGATATTTTATTATTTTTTCATTTTATCGGTACTACTGTAGTTGATTTTTACATTGTTTTTTGTTTAATATGTTGGAAAGAAGGCTTCATGCAGTGAACTGTATGTGTATGATTTTAATTAATATTTTCTTTACGTTTGTTTTCACTTTTTGTTGTATGGTGTCTTGCACCATAAAATGTCTCTCTTCTTGTTGACTTTTTTATGTGGTAGATATTTGAGTGTTACTAGAAATCCACTATCTTTAGGGGCCATTTCATAGTCATTCTTAGATTCGTTGTAGATAGTTTAACTGGAATAAATATCTGTAATCCTGCCCTTAAGTGATTGTACTAGCTGCTTGTATATTGATGTCAGGTAGATGCGTTTATATATATATTGGTTTGTCATTATTATTTCTGCATGATTAATATGTATATTTCGTAGGTTGAAAGTGACATCTCGAAAATCGACTTCCCCTAGTTTAAATTTTATGTCTATGTTAAATTCGCATATTTTTGAAAACCATTATGATTGTTTTTCAGTTTTATTTTTGTTTTGTTTGTTGCAGTTTCTTAGAATTATGAGACAGTCGTCCATGTAGGGTCTTGTATCATTTATATTTATTACTAGCAGTATAGCCCGGCGTTGTTCGGGTGTAATGAAAGCTTTAAAACTAATCCATGGTCCTGGAGCTCGGACTCTTTGGAAGTTGGCACAAAAGACTAAAAAGCAATTGTTGTTTCCAGTTAAAGCGAAACCGTAGACAGAAACAAAAATGAATGGATGTAAGTGAAATTTTGATTTCCTGGTATCGATATCAAATAGGATTTTTATAGTCGTAAACTGAATTTTGAAGGCTAAATAAGTCCTCTGAGTAAATGGTATCATAGCTGAGACTAAGAACTACAATTATACTTACTTAGAGCCTAACCCGAAGCAAAAACTAAAATAACAGGGCTGAAAATGATACAGCCATACTGCCAGATAAACAGACACACACACAAACATCTTGCCTTTTATACATACATATATATATATATATATATATATATATATATATATATATATATATATATATATTATCGATTTTCTGCACTATTGTAAGAAAAGCAACCATAAAACTTCTGAATATTGTTTCTTATGTTTTTGTCTATGAGTGTATCAAATTTGTTTCAAATCAGAACAATTCTTCAAAAACCCGATTTTTTGGTTTATCGATTTTCGTTATTTATCGGAGGCACCTCGACACAAAACCTAGCTAAGAACAGACGCTTATAGTACAACTGTGTAAATTTTCAAGAAAATTGGTTCAGCCGTTTCGGAGTCTATAGGTAGCGGAGACAGACACACACACACAGACACACACACAGGCAAAGTTCCATTTATAAATAAGTTTAGATTTTGCTTACGACATGTAGTAAATAAATACCGATGATTTCGTAGGTCTCTACACTATCAAAACTTCACACACACACACACACACACACACACACACACACATATATATATATATATATATATATATATATATATAAAACGCTCACAGATCATTCAAAATGATTAACAGAAAATTAAGAAATTTCTTCTGGGTTAGTGCAACGTGGTGATAAGTTAAGATGAAGGGAACTTTACAGTTTTCTTTGTACTTTATAGTATGCATGTTAGTTTGTTTGAGTATTGTTCCTACAAGAAAAGGTGAGATTAGGCAAAAAAACAGCACATAAATTGCTATTTTGGTAGTATTTCATGGCGGCACTCTCGAGAATTTGCTTTCTGAATAAATTGCTTACTCCTTTTATTAGATTAGCATTTTTTAAATCAAAATTATGGTCGATTTAATTTCTGTGAAGCACTAATGCATTCGTTAGGTTATTATCAGTGTTCACTAATTTTATTATTAAAACGTATATATGAACATAAAAAGACATCACTAATATTATATATACTGGCGATTTAATGTCACATACGTTTATTTCATTCAATGTGTTCATCCTTATTGAAAAACACCAAAGTGAAGTGAAGAACCTTCTCACCTTTACCACAAAATGTTAGCAATTTTGTAGGTATTTATAATTTCCAAGAAAGACAAGACATACGAATATGAAAGAAAATTATGAAAGACTATATATATGGTGTTAATGAACATTAAAATAGAAGATGAAAACCTTCCAATAATGCCAGAAAAAGATTTAATAGGTTTAGTGCATATACTTCTGACAGAGACGTCGCTTCAAAACGCATGTACAATCGGAAAATGGCGTCAGATTAAACCAAAGCGATGGTTAAGACACAGGGAGCCATGCAAAGCATGCCTATACTGTCAGAAGATACGTGAACAACTAAGCATTAAACTGAAACTGCATAGAAATAAGACATAATACTATTATTTATTTGGTAATGGCAATTAATTCAACACATGACGTTATTTTGTAAGAAATTATATAAATATACACATTAGTATATTTTATCATATTAGCTAAACATTTACAAACGTACCAAGATTTCTATGCACTTGCCCCTATCGCTTGTCTCTTAATCTGAGGAAATGTACCGCCATCAAATATTACCACAATATCAATCTACGACCCGTTTTTTTTTCCTAAATTCACCTAATAGAAACAAAATTTTCCCAGGCCAACATATACAAGAGAAATATCCAGAAATTTGCCAAAATGGTAAATATCTATGAATTTAACGTCACATAGCATAAAATTATACTGCACATAAAGTAATTATCTATCTTTAAATATGAATTATGATTTTTTTAAGTTTAATAATTTCTTTTATATTTCTTTATAATTTATGAACGTTTTTCGAGTTACCATTATTATTTTGTCTATAGATATAGTATTTAAAATAAAGTTATTTTCATCCCATTACCTTGATCAAGTCCGTTACAGGAAAAAAAAAAACGTAGTCGAGAAAAATATAGTTTTTTGCTCGTTTTCATTATATATATATATATATATATATATATATATATATATATATATATATATATATCAGCATGTAGTGTGGGCATAGAAGAATCCAAAGGAGTATCCTTTACATATAGTGGTATGATAACTCTCTAAGAGAGCTCTAAACATATATGCATATAAATACGTATAGAGCAAATATAAGAAAAATTAAGACAGACGCTTTATTTCATGGTGAATCGGAAGTATAGGCCTATTTCAGGATAGTCATCGTCAGCTTCCGTCTTTATTTAACGAAGGATTATACACGAATGTGTCACAAAAAACTAAGAAAACGAATAAAAAATTAAAAAATAAAAAATAAATGTCGGTCCCTTAAAAGAGAAAATTAAGATAATACATCCGTTTAGCGAACACATACACATATTCATACACAATCATATATACGCCACATATGACACAAAACAGATGACACGTAAAACCGATGACTCGCAACAAATGAAATAAAGCAGATGCCACGCGTAGCGCCCAATGTCAACAAAAGTTCGAAGATACATTCTTTTAAAATACGTTGCAGACACGTCGATTTGAAATGTAAAGGAAGTGAGTTAGGTGAGAAAGAGAGAGTGAGAGAGAAAAAAGGGAGGGAGAGAGAGATAGAGGTAGAACTTTATATTTTTACTTTAAAGGATTAGTTTTTCTTATATATATATTTATATATGCTGATATCACTAGCGCTTCTTTAAGTGTGTCGCATTTTGAATTCCATTTTCTCTTAGTTCTTCGTATTTGTTTCTCACAGTGTCAGTGTATTTTTCTGCAGGTCGAGTTCATTCAGGACGTTGCTGTGTATTGGAGTCTGGGTGCTGCTCCAGGCTTCTTTAGTCTCCGTACTTTCACACTTAGTTTGCAGATAAATGGAAGGTGGGCGCTTCCACAGTCGCACTTGGATATGCATTGAACCACTGCGTTTCTGAATCTTTTGTTTATGGTTACATTATCAGTTTGGTATTTTGTGTCGCCTCCTGGGATCTACATGTCTGTAATCGTTTAAGATGTCCTTGAAACCAGGTGTTAGTTATGACCTGGACCCATCTTTAATCCCGGTCGTTGCGAATTCCTAATCCAAAGTTCCCAGATATCTCCCTCTCTCTCCCCTTGCCTACTCTGGCATTCAAATCTTCTATGATGATTCTAATTTCCTGACTTTTACATTGAGCAATGTCAAAAGATTCCTTTTTTTCTCAGTCCTTTGTATTGTTGTTGCATAGATGACTACAATAGCTATGTTGAACGGTCATCCTTTTAGTTTGAACAAGAGAACAATTTCAGAGAACTGGCAGAAACCCAGAACGCATTTCTTCATTTCTTTGTCCATTATTAAGCTGACATATTTTCCGTTATTTTTTTTTTTTTACCTCCGGTCTATATGATCCTGTGGTTGTCACTGCTTAAGTCTCCATTGTTTGGCCATCTTATGTAGTATTAAAAGTTACTTCTCCAAACTGCTAAAATCTGAATTGTTGTTCAAAATCACTCTGTAAATATTTGAATACTCTATGTTCCAAGTATGTATCTTTCCCAGACAGACAAAGCGTGTCATTTTATCATTACATAATTCAACAACCAACCTCCCTCTGACCTAATCGTTCACCTTTATACATCAACCTAATTCTCACTTTTGATTAAGTAATCAATCACACATCCATAATCATATTGTTCATTTTTTTCCACTCCCCCAATAAACTTTCTAAACAATCCTAGATTTGTTTTCTATTTCTAGAATAAATCATTTTTACTAATTGTTTTAAAATATTACACGAATGACAATAATGTCGGGAAGCATGAATTTTTCTGTAGTGATAAAATGCTTTACAAACCATTGTAATAAAAATATTACAATGTATATGCATGTGTGTATACTTTCTTTATTCGTCCATTAGATATGTTCCAAAGATTGTCATAGCCAGGGTTAATAGACAATAACAGATCCTAGCTCTCAATGAAATGCTTCCATTTCTTGAGTCTCAAATAGCTTCTGACAATTAAGTCCAACTTCAAGACAGAGACAGGGCGGTAACCGACAACTGTCGTCTTATAACTACTTGCTTCATTGAAATAAAGCTCAACATCCCAGGAAGGCAGTTCATTTAAAGAAATGAAAACGCTTCTTGTAACCCTCCCCCCCCCCCCGGTTCTTTGCGCTCATAAACAAACACGGGAAAAGGCTATGGTGTAAATCTATTCTGAAAACCCGGAGCTGAGCCAGGAAGACGGTTGGCTGTCAGAACTGACAACTTTCTGACAACACCTGCCGCCTAACCTTTACCAAATATAATGACATATATTCCTATAGATCTTACGACTGAGAGAAAGGAAGCGCGTCTCCTAATCCATTCTCCAGGCCTGAACCCTGGAGAGGTTACTTCAGTCTTACCACCAATGAACAGAATTTTGAACAAATTCGGTTCTACCTTTATTTTGCGAGATAAAAGAGATACCTACCAATCATATTTATAATAAAAAGGGCCAACAATCTTACTTGATCTAGAAAAACAGATTTTGTCAGAAACATATGTAAAAATAGATTCTATCGGATTTGTCTAGGAAAATACATTTAATCTAATAATTAAAAAAATAGATTACGTCAGAATTATCTTGAAAATAGATTCTTTCAAAATTATTTGAAAAATTAATTTATCGGAATGATCTGAAAAATATATTCTATTGGAATTACCTAAAATATTTTCTATCGGAATAAACTGGAAAAATGAATTATATCAGAATTATCTAAAATATTTTCTATCGGAATAAACTGGAAAAATGAATTATAACAGAATTATCTATAAAAATAATTTCTGTCGGAATTATTTGGAAAATATATTCTATCGTAATAATATGAAAAATAGAATTTATCCAGAAAAATAGATTCTATCGGAATGACTATGCGTCCAAGAAAAGGATGCAGAAAAAGTAACATTAAATTATTCTTTTTCAACTGAAAATAGATACTCAAAAAGAAAAAATGATTTCATTCAAATGTATGCACGGTTTTATATTAATACTATGTGCATTTCTTTTATCTATAAACAGTGCTTTTTGCTCTTTCCAGAAACGGATCAATTTTGCAAAATATGTAATTAGAATTCTTTATCCGTCGCAAATTAAAACCGTTTCTGCAATCTGATAATTATTTTCTGAACACCAAAATAGTAACCTAATGTGCCATACATGATCAAAAATCAAGCGATGTATTTGTTGTGTTGATATTGCTACTATTTTGGGATCATTCGAGGAGGGGCGTTACCAAATTCGAAGACATTCTTAAGCATAGAAGCATTTCCGTTTTAATTCGCTCTGTTGTCAATTATCAACAATGAATTTTAAAAGAAAATTAATTTGCATTACACACATAATTCAGAAGTTACGATCAACCAAATTAAAAAAATTCCTAAATTTACAATCTAGAAAGATATATTGCTAAAATGGCGTTTCTCTTTACTCTGTTACATGAACCAATTTTTCTCTAACTCAAATAAATATTTTGCTGAAAAATGAAAATAGTTTTAAAGTGAATGCAATATTTTTATATTAAGAATAAATACTGAAAGGATGTGCGTGGTGGCGCAGTGGATATCGGCTCGGAGCGAGAAATCGTGGAACCGAGTTCGAATTCCTTGCATTCACTTACGCGCAAATACCCTTGGGAAAGGTATTAATCCGTCTCTTCCCTCCAGTTATGTGTTAAATAATAGGACAGATTGGGTTCTATAGCCTTGGTCGGCAACCAGTCTACCGCAGAAAGCAATGGCAACCTACTGCGGGATAATCCCAGTCAGTCATGTCTCTTTCGAGAGATGATCGCCCAAAGCGTTTATCGCGCGTGGTACTTAAATGACTGACTGAAATTTATCATTTATATGAAGATGAAGAGGAAGAAAGCGGAGCTAGAGAGAGAGGGGGAAGAAGAAGAAGGGGAGTAAGGAAAGAAAAAAAGAAGCAAGAAGAAGAAGGGGAAGAAAAGAAGAAGAAGAGAGAAGAAGAAGGCGGAGGAAGAATATGAGGGGAGACGAAGAGGAGGGGAGAGAGAAAAGAAGTGGAAAGAAAAAGACGAAAATGAAGAACAAGATTTGGGAAGAAGAAGAGGAATAAGAAGAAGGAGAAAGAAGAGGGTGTGAAAAGCAATTAAAAGAAGAAAAGAACGATATTGAAATATTCTGAGCGAAGTGTATAGAAATATTGTAATTAAAACAGAAACATTCGATAAAAGTAAGAAGAATATGAAAGAAAAAATCTAAATACCACAGATGGATATGTTTTTAATAATTTTATCGCAAATAAGGCACTAAAGTTGCTACGATGCAGACGGATACGGAGTGTGAAATAATATCAGAAAAGGAGAAACATTATTAAAAAAAAACAGAAGTAAACATCAGGAATTAGAAGAAACAAAACAAAAATAATCACTGCTTATTATTTCTCTTTCTTCGGTGCCTGATGAATCAATCAAAACGCGAAACACCAATTGCAGTCCGAAGATAAGTGATTTGAGCATTTTATTATGTACTGACTATTCTCGCTTGAGTTCTCTATTAAACACTTTCGTGACAAATATTTTGCTTGCTTTGACGTACGTTAAATTCCAATAAATGTGCACATTCTGATATTCTTGACACACACACACACACACACACATATATATATATATATATATATATATATATAAACAGTTAATTATATTTGGCACATTTTATGTAGCCTGGTTGGTCTTATAAGCAGAATATGTTTATGACATCTAAAACACTAAGAACGGCAACCGATCGATCCATTAGAATTGCCTCTTTTAATGCGTTTCTCTGAAATGCGTAATCATAAGCCTTTAACTTTTATGTCTACGATGACAATCGCTTCTGACGTACGAGAAGGTAGAGGAAATCTTTACTAACTTGAATATATACAGTCATAAATTCAATGTAGAAATGGAGAACGGACATGAACGTCACAATGTTCTATTTAAGAGCAGATTCGTCTTTTATTGCTCAAGTATAGGAAGAATAAGAAACGCCGGGATTGAGGTTCGCAATGAAACAATGGAAGTTTAATTTCTTCAGAGGAAGTTAGTGGCAACTGAGCGATGACGTTTATGAAATCTCGGATTCGTCTGCAGCTGAGACCGCATTGGATAGGATGCGATTAAACGACCAATGTTTGATTTTGAATTGGCACAAGAATGGGAACTGAGAGATCCGCCCGGTAAAACATGAATTGACATCGCAAGTGGTTTAAGAGAGAGTTTCACGGAGTAATTTCAAGGAATTAAATGCTTGGTATAGGTGACATTTAAATAAGATATTTGATGCTTGGGTAGCGTAACGAGAAACAAACGAATCATGTTCGAATTCCGACCAAAAACCTTATATTTATTTTCAATGTGAAAGATATGAGTTCCTGTTTCTCTGCCCAGCTTCAAATTAAATAGCTGGATCAATTTGTGTCACTAGCTACACATGGCAACCTTTCCAGAAGAAGGTTTTTTTTTTAAATTCAAAAACGAATTTTCTTCCGGTCAAACTACATTTTATACTTACAGAAAAAAAAAATTGTGGATTTCACAATATCTCAGTATTTTCTGCGGCCGATAAAGTCGTTAGGTCTGCGTATGTTTTGATTTTTCATCTCATTTTATGTATGAGGTTCCTTCAGGATGTAGGAAATCAGGGCTCTCTAAAACATCCTATGAATTTTAGCTCTTGGCTATAGATTAACAAAGATAGTTAATTATATTACCCGAGGTTTCTCTCCGCCTTTTAAATATGTACTGGGAGTTATAAGAATTCTTTCTTAAAATTCTAACATATTTATAATAAATTATTTGCCAAAAACAATATTATTATCTACATTAATTGTCCTTCATCACATGAAGAGCGCGCGCACACACACACACACAATCACACACAAACACATATATACAGTATACGATAGATAAATTGTGGTCTAAATTACGCAAAATAGAAAATAATACTGACATCAAATTTCAACCAATATATTTCCCAAAATTGCACAAAAATATCTTGAAATACGAAAGTTTAAATTTATTCAATAAAATCAACTGCATCTGTTCTAGAATGTCCCTTTATTTAAGTTCGTGAATGCTGTCGTAATCCTTGTTTTCAGTTCATAGTTGGTGTTACAAGCTGATTTGTTGGTCTCTTGGCCAACTGCACCTCACACGCAAATAATGAAGGGGCTTGTAGTCTCAGGATTTACCTGGCCACATATAACCTGGGACTTGGACTTGGTTCTCCTACTTGTGTGGTATGATGCCGGATTCTGTTGCCAGATATCGGGTTTTAGAATAACGATGCTGTTGATCCGGGTAACACTGTCTACTTAATGCACTAGATGTAAAATTTCGTGTTGAGTTCTTTTCTGATCAGAACGATCAGTGTTAGATTTCCGTAATCATCATTAGACTCATCCAACTCTTTCTATATCCTTTGCCCTGTTTTTAGAAACACTAAGAAATGATTGCATTGGGGCATTTAGCGCGAGTGTCAAGCAGTACAGCATGCGGAGTGAATTGTCATGGTGTTCTTTTTCTCACAAACAGTGCCCAGCTGACCCTACTATACTGCGCAGTCGATCTAATACAGAACGTTGTGCATGTGCAAAATTAAAATAAAATATGACGACAATTTACTCGTCGCAGCCTGTTTGAGTATATATATATATATATATATATATATATATATATATATATATGCAGTAATTTAATCTTGTTAAAATATTTTTAGAAAATTCCTAGCAAAATGTTAAATAAATTAGCTTAACAACATATTGCAATAACAATCATTAATTGAATGCTGGTCATTATTTAAGAAGTAAGGGCTACAAGAAGTTCATGACTTTTCCTATTTCACTTTTAACTTTGCTTTATTTTTAATTTTGTCATTGGAACAAGTTAACATATTTGATATCTTTTGTCATCTCACGCTATCAACATAGAATGGTACGTTATTTATTAGATATCAGCAGGAGATGAAAGGCACTTTTTTTCTTCTTCTTTTTTTCATTGAAACATATAGGAGGCCTCAGTGATGCTTGATAAATTGGCCTAGTGCCAAACACGTCCGAAGTCCCCACAATTTGAATATCAGAATGTTGAAAAGATACTGGGATGGATAAAATTTTTCGTTGGAACATTAAAGGAATGATTTATAAACAGAATAACGAAATTGTAAGAAGAAAATATATAAGTTAAATTTCGTCAACTAAACACTACAACATATTTGTGGGGAAAAGTGTTCATTGAGAATGGAGGCCGAGCAAGCGGGCGAGAACCAGGGAGACAAATAGGATTTAAGCTGAAATTTCTTGGCTGGGATAAAAGCATCGATGCCAGCCTTAACCCAAGAGGAGACCTCGGATGCACAGTCTTCGACGGGATAACTAAAAACGTTGTTCCAAGGGACGTCACAAAGGAAGTCGCGGAACGAATCCCAGTCGGCTCTTTGGTAGCAGTAGGATATTCTGCTGGCCTGGGTTTCTTGGGTAGAGTGGGAGTGGAATGAGATGTTGAAGAAAACTACGGCGTCGTCAGAGTTTCCGAGAAGGCAGAGCTGCCTGGTAGTGCAAGAGTCTGGGATGGAATTGAAGCAGAGGTCTAGTAGTAAGTCCCTTCCGTTAGGGTTATTGGAGAAATGCTTGGGGAATCCACCACTTGCATAAGAGTTTGGGTGATTGAGAAATTCATGTTATGGACTCCAGCAAGGTCGGTGACAGAGTTTTCCAGCCACTTGGTGTGGTGGGTGTTAAAGTTACCAAACACAAATATATGGGCAGATGAATGAGAAGAAATGGCTTTGTCGACATTGTTAGAGATGCTTTCAAGCACCGAACAGTCAGAGGAAGTGGGTGCGGTATACAAAGAACAGATAGCTAATCGAGCATAGAAGTGAGAGACGAAAGGGCATGAAAGAATGGTCCAGGGATTCAAGAGAATTCACCCTAGCTAGAGTGAGGTGTTCGCTAACATAAACACCAAGCCTGTGCATATGGACATTGGAATCCTTCCTGAAGAGGGGAAGTTAACCAGGAACGTAAAACTCAAAAGAGGAGATATAAGGGTCCAGGTTAGTTTCACATAGAGCTAAGATAACAGGTGAGCTCGTTTGAAGGAATGATTCTTCCCTGTAAAATTTACTGCGGATAACGCAGACAGGTTTCGTCGTTTTCTGACTAGCTAGTTTAGTTTAGCTTTGTTTGCTTGTTTTCATAGTGATTTACTTAGAAAGAGTGGTCTAGAGTAGAAACAGTCGGTCACTGTCGCATGTGATGAATGGAGACTGGCGCAGTCCGCAACATAATGTGGCCTCGGAGTTACCCACCGGAGGTTCATGCAGGGACGCCCGTCCATGCGCGATATGTCACTAAAGGAACCCCGATGCTATACAACTGTTGTTCAGAACAACCTCTCATGATGCTACGCAAGAGTTCGGTCTCCTAACTACCAGTCGGAACCAGCAACCAGGAAACTGCCAACCCCGTACCCTCAGAATGAAGAGACGTTACCACCATACTCAATAACTGCAAAGAGCTTCCAGCTGAACTAACACTAAGACCAGAGAGAAGGGAAATGAACCGGGTACTCCTTCCTAAACAAGAAACAAGGCGATCACCTTTACTCCTGTTCAATAGAAGAAGGTGGAGTGTGAAAACTGATGATAGTAGGTACTATCTACTCGAGTTTAAAAAAAAAGGAAATTAAAAAATTTACTAAGTTCTAACTAGTATAAGTCGAAACGAACCTTGAAATTCAAACTATTTTACACAATTTTGTCCAAGTGCACCGCAGAAGTAAATAGCAATTTACGTAAGTTAGTAACAAAAAAAAAAAGACCAAAGACCGGTCCAACCAATTGACCAAAAGAGAACATAAACTGAAAGGTAAGTGAAAATTTTGGAAGACAGTAATGCCAAAATGAAATTCAACTCTTTTTTTTGTCAGATATTGTAGGCGAGTCAATTGCCTATTTAAGTAGGATTAAACGGGTTGAAAGAGAAAGAGAAAGAGAGAGAGGGAAAGAGAGACTATAGAGCATACGTCACATGGCCAGGTTGAGGGGGGAGTAAAATGATCGATAGTCAAAGAGTAGCTACCCTTAAATTCTTTCATAGAATGACATTGCTAAGTAAATAAATAAAACCTTAAACCATTTATATCGAAATGAACCTTGAAATCCAAAGTAATTTACACAATCTTGTCCAAGTCCACCGCAAAAGTAAGTTGCAATATACTTAAGTTAGAAAATTAGAAAAGGGAAATTTTCACGTGTTGTAAATAAGCAGTGTACACACACGCCAGTCAGCGAAATAATTCATTCCTAGGGGTAACGCGTAAATCGCAAAAGTGGAAACTGTTTTTAAAATTTTCTTTTCCAGAGAGCTCAATCGTAATGAGAGCTTATATATTCATTTATGTTTATCTTTTAATGGCTTACTAAATTCGCATATTTCGTAGGAAGAAATTAATTGCTAAGTAAACGAATATGTAAAAATATTGCTGCGCAATACCACCAACACTTTAGAAACTCCCAATAAGTTGAACAGATATTACAGAAACTATAGGTGTGTTGTAATTGTCATACAAAAGTATATTGATGTAAATTAAGTTTTTTATTTTATGGAAAAAAACAAGAAAATAAACGATCCTAACACACAGTAATTGATATGGACGTAAATAAGGATATATATGTGTATACACTCAGATATACACACATATGTAAATATTTATCAGGTGTTAATAGAGCAGAGCTTATTGTAATAAAACAGAGTTAATAAGCATATAATAATAAATATACATATTATCCTACGTCTGAAGCACCAACAGGAGTTTCCTGCACTACGCAGGCATCAGGTACATATTATAAACTAACAGTTTTTAGATTTTCATTCTGGGTACTAGCGTCGTTTAATATCGTTATAAATTAAAAATCTGACATGTCAATGTTTTCATTTGTAAATATGTATAAGTTTATTTTGGTTTATACTGAAACCTAAAAATGAAAGGTTTAAAAAAAGGAAGTTAATATTAAATATTTTGAGCCCCATCAGTTAGCTAAGTGCCATACATGATACACTCTTGGGCGATCATGTCTCGAAAGGGACATGACTGACTGGGCAGAAGATTATCCCGCAGTAGGTTGCCATTGCTTTCTGCGGTAGACTGGTTGCCGACCAAGGCTATAGAACCCAATCTGTCCTGTTATTTAATACATAACTGGAGGGAAGAGACAGATAGACAGACATATATATATATGTGAGGAAGAAATAGGAAATCCTTTATAAATTTCTTATACATCAGTACCTTTCTTGCAGATTCTTCTGAAATTTTGGGAATGAGGAATCTAAAAAAAACAAAAGTGTATTCAAACATCTGAGAAGAAAGAATGAATAGACCTCAAAAAATGCTTGCGAAAGCTGTGTTTACGATTATATATATATAGTCAGTTTGTGTTTAGGTTCATCAAACTGTATTATAGGTTTCTTATTCTGGAATATGTTTTGCTCCTCCAGGACGTAAATGGTTAAGCCTCTTCTCTAAAATTTCTATACTTTGTAGTTCTTAAAATTATTTGTATACTTATCATACTTTCCATACTCCGTGCTGCTACTCATAACTCGTCATATAGATCAACGGGGCTCTCTGTCCTTTTTAAATTTCATGTATTCTGTTGGTATGAATTTATCAAATCTTGCTTTTCTTAGAAATGTTCTGTCTATTGTATTCTCAGCTTCATTCGATTAAGCTACAACTATTTTTCTCAGAAATTGTCTTCATCTCTCAATGAATTGTAACTGATATTTATTTCTTAAAATATACTATATTTCGTAGATTCGTCTTCGTTTACGTGCCATGTCCCTTCAAAAATAAGACTGTCTATGGTTTCCTCTCTTGTTTAGCTATAGGTAAATTTTGTCTTCTCATACCTATTCTGCAAAAATATTTCACATGCACTTTAGGCAAGAATGCGCTTCTTTATGCTGTTTTTATTTACTTGTCCTGTTAGTAACGACGATTCTAAGGCCACTTTTCTTATTTTGCGTCCTGAATATTTCATCTTTTTCTGATTCTAATGATAAGTGTTCTTTTTGCCTCTAGTTTGTCTAGAGCTTTGTTATTGCTCTCGAGTTCAGTCCATAGAATTCTCATCGCCATTCTTTAGAACCGCATTTCTGTTGCCGCAAGTCTCTTCTTCAACTGTGATTAGATTGTCCAGCATTCACTGCCATATAAAAGGAACTGATAATACGTAACAATTTTGTACTCTTCCCTTTGTTTCTGAAGACATTTGTCTGTTTGTTTATTCTGTGCTTAGCTGCATTTATCTATATTTTTGACGTGCGTTAGTATTTACTTTATTGATATTGTTGTCCTCATTTTTATTGCCACTGTGTCGTGTGGTCTCTGGTACGCGTGGCCCAGTGAATATAAGCGTTGTTTAGATTCAGTCACTTGACCCAATGATTTATGAATTTAATACCTAGTTTAAAACATCTGGAAGTGGTATGAGCCTTTGAAATAGAACACTATACCTCAAAGGTTGTAAAATATTCAGTTCGAAAATCCAAACACCTGAAAAATATCGCAGCCTACAATAACCAAAACGTCGTGAATATGAATATGGCAATAAAGATTAGGACAAAAGTCTGAGCAATGTAAATAATGTAAGTAATACCTCATCTCAGAAATACTGACAAATATTAAAGGATCGGTGTAAACCCAATATGCAAAATATAGAGACAGATAGAAAAGTTCCAATAAAAGCTGGATACATGGACACATTGCTCAGTGGATGAAAGCGTTGGTTAAATCTAGTGATATGACTCAGAGTCGTGAGTTCAATACCTGGCTACAGCAGTGATGAACAAATAACTTAGAGAAATTAATTAAAGTAAAATAACTAAGAAAACCGGAGGTGATATGATTCATAGCACGAGAACAATATACTCCGTTGATCTAAATAAAGATTTCGGTTTAAAATTTCAATCATCTGAAGTAGGCTGGAGTGTATCACAACCGAAACATCATGAATATGAATATGTCAATAAAGATGAGATCAACAGTTAAAACAATGTAAATGACGGGCTAAGCTGAGAAATACAACATTTTAATCGATTTTTAGAATATTATTACAACAAACTCCAAGTGGAATGACTATATAGAATCCAAAGCTGCTAAGAAAGTCGGTTCTCTGTGTAGGGCTAAGAAGTTTTTCCCGTCTGAAACATTCCTGTACATATATCAATGTACCATCCGTCCTTGCATTGAATACTGCTGCTGTATATGGTCCGGTGCTCCTGCTCTCCAGCTAAGGGTGCTTGACAAAATCTAGCGGAGAATCTCTAATGTGATCGATTCCGACTTGGCAACTCAAATACAGTCACTTTCTCAGCGGCGTAATGTGGCTTCCCTGTGTCTCCTCTACAAATACTTTTTAGGCTTTTGGTCCGATGAACTTAGCACAGTGGTGCCACCTTTATATGAATTTACTCGAGTCACTAGATTAGCAACTAGGTCCCACCGTTTACTGTGAAACAAATAAAATGTAAACGCAAATTCTACTCCAGCAGCTTATTTTCTCGCACTTCCCACGTGTGCAATTCCCTTCTGTTTACTTGCTTCCGCGATAGCTGCAATCTCCAAAAATTTAAATGTAAAACCAATAGTCATCGCCTGTCTCACTAACCTGCATCCTTTCTTTCATGTTCCTTTCTTAGTCTACTCCACTCTCATCAATTTTCTCATCCTTCTCTTACCCATTTCCTGACACCCCCTATAACCTGTCATAATTTCTCATAACTTTCCTCCTATGAAACCCTCAGTGAAACAGTGGTAGTAAAATGCCTTGCTTGGGCGAAATGATTATATATAAACAAAATAAAATATACATGGATAGAAATGTTTAAATTATTCAACCAAACAAGAACACGGACAAGTATTAATAACCGCTAAAGCAATTGTAACTTCCAAATAATAAAAAATAAAGATGGTGAAAACTACTTGAAACGTTAGAATGATTTGTTGTTTGAGAATCAGCATAATTAAACATTTTTTAAATGTATGTCCATATATATTTATTGTTTTGTTTTTCATAAATTTGTTATTTATCATTTTTATGGTTATCACCAAATAGGGCAGCCCAAAATGCCAAATACAGTTGGGAGATACTAAAATTAAGCAGTACAAAAATTTAAATATCTGGGAAGTTTTTTAACAGAGAACGGGAAGTGTGACACAGAGATCCGAAGGCGAATTTGCATGGCCAATGAGCGTTCCAGAAGCTGAGTAAAGCATTATGAGACAGGATATTTTCACTAGAAACAAAGAAGAGAGTACTAGTTTGTTACGTGATATTAGTTCTTCAATACGGCAGTGAACGCTAGATAGTATCATGAAAGATTAAGAAAAAACTTGAAGCAGCTGAAATGTGGTTCTATAGAAGGATGCTGCGGATATCGACGACCTAGCCTGTGAGCAATGATTTAGGTTTAAGAAAGGATGGAAACAAAAAAGAAATCAATATTGATCACCAGGAAGAGAAAACTAAAGTTCCGGGGACATGCAATAAGAAAGGAGGTCTTGGAGAACCTGATACTAACAGGCCATATGGAGGGAAAAAAAGAGACATAGGAAAACAGCGGATAAACTATTTGAAGGGCCTGCGCAGGTGGATAACAGAATGGGGGTTGGGTGGTGTCATTGATGTATTACTTACATTACAGTTCTTTTCATAGTTTATTAATATATAGAAATATTATAACGTCTTATCAAATAGAAATATATATTAGAATAATTATCACTATTTCTATATGTGCCGTGATCCTTCAGTAAGTAAAGGATAAAGGCTTTCCAAAATAACTTGTCTTTTGTAGGTTTGTTTTGTGCTATTTCTCTTAAACCCACTTCTGACCTCTATTTACTTAATGTCACTAATGCATTGTTTTCTTCTGTCCTTTTCTCCACTATTCTGTCTTTTGAATATAAGATTTTTTAATTCCACTCTCCTCATTAGATGCCCTATTGATACCACAACTGGTTCTTACTGAAGTCATGGATTTTTAAGAGAAAATAAAACACAAAATAAAATTTAGCCAATAAAAATAAATCCAATTGAATAGGAACCATTCTGTTGCACAACCATTCTCCATTTTCCCATTATCTTAAAAATTCAGTATTTTCAGATTTTTTGTGGTTTCTTGGCAAAGTACTCATTACGGTGGTTTTTCATGTCAGCCAAAGGATTAAAATTTTTAACATTTAGATTATTTTACAAAGACATTGATAAATAAAAATTAGAAGTAACAATATTTGGTGAATATGCCAGGTTGCTAAAGAAATGTTATGTCTGGCAATATCTTGATGGAAGACAACACCTATCATATTCAACAGTTCTGTGTGTATTTCTTGAATTGCTGCCTTTAATTTGTGCTGTTTCGCGCTGTAATTTTCAGAATCAATTGACTGGTTACTTGGCTGGAAGGGATAAAACAAGATTCCTTTTTAATCCCACCAGATGAACAGCATGGATTTCATAGGATGAATACCTGCTTATGAGATTGTTAGGGCGCCGCCCCTATTTGACAACATAATGGACTGTTCCCATTGCTATATATAGCAATGGTGGATTCTCTACAGGACAGTCGTACGGAGTCGTAGAGAGTCACTTGAGAGTCAGTGCGAGTGCGAGAGTTAGTCACACTTCCGGTGGCGTACCGGAAGTAATCACGTATAGACACGTCTTACGACGGATTGGACTCTTGTATCTTTTCTATTGTAAATATTACTAATTCACTTCTGTACCTACTAACCGTCTTTCCACGGAATACAACTTATATTCTGATTCTGTTGTTAAGTTATTCATTTATACTTGGCGACATAACAGAGATCGATAAATTTAGCTCTTGTTGTTTACCCTATCATACTTTCCAATTAACATTGTTGTAAACGATCCATTTCACATCATCCGTCACAATTTGCTTTAAAATTATGCATTTTCATTGTGTTTGTAGTGCAAATCACAGATAAAAATGCGTTCCGAAAGTTTCTTTTCATTCAGATCATGTGATAACAAAATAGCAAACCAATTTTCGTTACCAAATTTTACTGATATACATAGATGGTGTGTTTTGATAAATTTAGTGTTTCTGTTTGCAGGTTATTCTCAATTAATGTATTGATTTTGTAAGTAATGTATTGATTTGGTAATTAATGTATTGATTTGGTAATCAACTGTACTTAGGGTTTACCAGAACGTTTTTCATCAATAAGCCAACAACAATCAACTCTAAACTTTGCTAACCACTTCCATATATTGCTGTCAGCTATATCACCTTCACTGTAAACAGCACATACCGTTTTATTTTTGTGAGATATTTTTGCTTTTACCGTAATAAAAAGCATCAAGTGTCTAAAATGCACATTATTATCTTCCATTTTCATAGGGACGCAAAATTGACAAGAATTAAGTAAGTTCAAACTGTCTTTCTCAAGAGATATTTTAAAGTGTGCATTAATCAGAAATGTAAACCTATTATATCCGATGATGAATTTGACTTGTTATAAAGTGTTGAAACATGAACGACCACAAACTGGCATGAACTTTTTACAATGTCCAGTATAAACGTACAAAAATTCATATTAGTTTATTTTGTTTTTATTTTACACTGAAGACTTATACAATTTGCTTAAAAAAATGGTGCATTTCCATTACATTTATACAGCAAATCACTGATAAAATTGTGATCGAAAAGATTCTTTTCATTCAGATCATGTGGTACCCAAACATTATAACAATTTGAGTACCCAAGCTTCACTAAGTGCTCACTCATGGATGGTGGATTTTGATAAATTAGTGCTTCTGCAAATTTCTGTGTTGTGCAATGTGAGTTATTCTTAATCACTGTGTTGATTTCTGTAGTGGGGGAGGGGTCTGTCTGAGCATTCTTCATCAATAAAGCTACAATCATCAGCTCTAAACTTAGCAAATCACTTGTATACATTTTTCATTGTCACCATACAGAGCACATATCTTTTTTATTGTTTGCAAGACTTTTTTTACCTTTACAGTAATAAAAAAGCATCAAGTGTCTAAAATTCACGTTATAATCTTCCATTTTCATAGGGACGCAAAATTGACAAGAATTAAGTAAGTTCAAACTGTCTTTCTCAAGAGATATTTTAAAGTGTGCATTAATCAGAAATGTAAACCTATTATATCCGATGATGAATTTGACTTGTTATAAAGTGTTGAAACATGAACGACTACAAACTGGCATGAACTTTTTACAATGTCCAGTATAAACGTACAAAAATTCATATTAGTTTATTTTGTTTTTATTTTACACTGAAGACTTATACAACAGTGACTTTGAAGTACACGCGAGAATTCATATTTTCATTGCAAATATAAACGTTCAATTTTTTCTACATCTTCTGTTATTCCTCTTGTTGAAAACTATACACTTTCCTTGATATAAATGAAGAGTTAGTCCTTCTTTTCTAAATACTGTAGAAGGTACTGCAGTTAGCTTTTTATGACTAACGCCGTGTTGTCTATCTATCTTGTGGAGATTGTTTTTGCCATTAATAAATGCTGTTAAGACAAGCAGTTCTCTTATAGTAAATGTTAATTATGTCTGGGAAGAAAATGCCTTCACCGCTTTTAGCTTTTTGCGTATTATTGAATTCAACTTCTATTCATATACAGGCGGTGTAAGATCGAGATTATTCTAATAATATTTTCTTAAGAGACTTATCTTAGAATTGGAAAATATTTTTTGTCTCGCAACTTGTCAATAGCTTTTATATAATTCATAAAACATGGGTATTTTTATCATTTAAGCGTTAACTTAATGAATACCAATATTTGAGTAGACGCTCCGTTTTTTCCATTTTTAAACAGTATATATATATATATATATATATATATATATATATATATATATATATATTATCTTCTATGACTTGGATATTTTATAAACCTTATTAAATAATAAATAAACGCGATCCGGTTTCTTCTATTATAAGGAGAGGCAGATTCGAATTCTGCAGGTGGGCGCATATGTTTCTTTAATTAGGCTTTTAGATTATTTAGGAAGTAGACGAAATATATTTTTTTATATAATAGAATAGAGGAGCTTCTTAAATATGGGTATTCTGGAATAACGTCTACGTGAAAAATATATCTGGGAGTAATTAATTTCGAGAACCCATTACTTCTTTAGAAAAAATCGGTATATATCATTGAGCGTTTATACTGTTCTTTCTTACATACTCCAGTGTAAATATATGGCATTCCTAGATACAAAACGTGGGTAGAAATATTGTATCCACCTCTACAAGAATACCAACCGGCTTGAAAATGCGTTCTTTTTAACTGAAATATCAGCTTCTTTTATAGATGACAACACTTTAACTATGGAAAACCAATGTTACCAAAACAATGTATGCATGTTTATGACTATGAATGTGAATATGTGTGTAAAAAATTATGAATATTTGTATGCGTGTGCTGGTAAACATCGAAACGAAAATGTGATGTCTTCTAAATTTCAGAGAAAATACTGGTGCCACATGGCTTCCTCAGTAAATGATACAAATTGCTTCTTCGAAAAAAAAAAGACCAATATAAAAACAAATCGTAGAAAAAAAGTTAAGTTCTTTATTATCTTAGAAAAGATGTTCTGAAATATGTCCAAAATATGAGGCAAGATGCCGAACACGCAAGATAAGTTACAGACGAAACAATTGGTCAATTTTAGCAGTATATAGGATATTTTATCTATTACTATAAATGTATAGGTGGTGGAGTTGAGTATGTATTCATTTTTACATTGACTGTAGGGTTCGCCATGTAATTGGAAAAAATATTACTAAGTGAAAAATTAAAATGATGACCATACAAATCTCCTCAGAGATGAAGAAAAGACTTGAAGAAACAGAAATAGCAACGACGAGATTTTAAGGGAAATGGAAACAAAAATATCAAAAGTTATACATAAAATCAGGAAGAGACAGTTGTAAATTATAGGTCATATAATAAGGAAAAAGGTGTTGAAAAAACGAAAACTCACAAGTAAAACAGGGACAAAAGAAATAGCTAGAAACTTACTTGATACGCTATTCCCTTGATGCGTAAATGGATAGTAAAATATGGTTTAAGCAAAATGACATAAAGACAAAACTTATTAAAAGCTACGATAGTAAGGAAGCTGACGGCCATCATCAACTACATCCTGAACAATACATAAAAGAAAGTGGCATAACATTTAATATATTCTAAAATCGTAGAATTTTTCTTCTTCTTCTTCTTCTTCTTCTTCTTCTTCTTCTTCTTCTTCTTCTTCTTCTTCTTCTTCTTCTTTGTGACTTGTCTTTTCAGGACGTAGGCGATCATTACCTTCCACGTCTCCCTATCCCTGGTGGCTCTAAACACAGCTTCTCCTGTAAAACTACGCAACCCCTGTTATGTCATCCACCTGCTCAGGCCCTTCAAATATGTTATTCGCTAATTTCCTGTCTCTTTTCCCATCTATCTCGCCTGTTAGTTTCAGGTACTCCAAGCCCTCCTTCCTCATTGCATGTCCCAGGATCTTTAGCTGGCGTTTCCTGATTCTCAGTATTAATTTCCCTTTCGTTTCCATCCTTTCCAAAAACATCTTCACTGCTCACATGCTTGATCCATGCTAAATACATTTAAGTTGCTCCAAGTTTTTCCTTTATCTTTAATGATATTGTCCCGCATTCTCTGCTATATTGAAGAACTGACATAACATAGCAATCCAATACTCTCTTCTTTGTTTCTTCTAGAACGCCTCCATCGACATGCCAATTTTACCTTTTGATCTCTGTGTCGCACTTCCCATCTTCTGTTAGAACACTTCTCAGGTATGTACATTTTCGTACCAGCTTGATTTCAGTCTCCTCCACCTGTATTTGGCATTTTGGGCTGCTGTTTTTGCTGATGACCATGCATTCGGTTTTCTTGCAGTTTATTTGTAGTCCTTTCTTGTCAATCTCTTCAGCTGCCTTCTGTAGAAGGTCTTCTAGTTTCTTTCCGTGTTTGAAATCAGCATTGTAACATCTGCGAAACTTATGTTGTTCAAACTGTGGCCTCCTATAAAAAATCCTGATATAGACTGCATTATTTATATTTTCGGGCTATTGTCCCCATCTTTATTGCCATGTGTCCTGATAGACGTTGGTTAGTTCCAGTGACTTGACTCAGAGTTGTGAGTTCAATACCTGGCTACAGCAGTGCTGAACAAATAGCATAGAGAGTTAAGTTGAATTGTTATTATAAGGAGCATCGCATAGAGAATGAGAATGATATACCCTAGTGATTATAATGAAGTGGTTGGTTCGAAATTCATAGCACCGGAAGAAGACCGGAGCGTAAAACAATCGAAACATTATAAACATGGCAATAAATATAAAGGCAATAGTAAAAACACTGTACATAGTGTAAATACTACCTAATGTAAGAAATATAGACAAATATAGAATAGGCAGCTCTAGAAATTGTTTCGCCCAAGATTTCACAAAACACGTTAATCTGAAAATGTGAATCACGTTCTGAAATATACTTGGAAGATTGAAGTTTTCACGTTGCTGCAATGCATGAGGCCCAAACCACACAGATGTATCTAAACTGTATGCTCTATTCAACCGAATTTAAAATTAATGCTTAAAATGATTTTGAGTGTGTATAGCCTATGGGCTTTACTGAAAAGTACAAATCTTGTGGGCTTGGACTACAAAATAACAAGCAAAGAAATGTACAAAATAACAGAAAACACATAATTTGATGACATTGAAAGTAGCAACAACTAATATGTATATCACTGGTTACTCGAAGAGAAAATGATATAATATGTTGATATCCTACACTAATTAAAATAAAAAATAGGAAGGAAACCACCACAAATTCTGGAAAGAGTAATATGAAACATAAGTAACCTATAGTTTTAATACTGTTTCTTTAGAAAATTCAACTAAAAGTACTCGGTCAATGAATTAGGGATGTTTCCGTATAATGACGCAATTTATATGACTACTATGATTGCACTCAGTGTGATATGTATAATTTAAAAGTAACATGATCCTTACGAATCTGGTCCAGTCATCCGGCCGTACAGAGTGGTAGGGTTGACAGGTATTTTGGAAGTAACATGATCATTAGAAATCTGGTATAGCCCTCTAGTACTGCTTAGTGAGAGCACTGATATGTATTTTGGAAGTAACACGATCATACCAAATCTGTCCAAGCCATCCGCTCGCACTGTGTGGTAGCACTGACAAGTATTTTGGAATAATTTGATCATTAGGAATCTGGAATAGCCCTCAAGTACTAATTTGTGATAGCACTGATATGTATTTTGGAAGTAACACGATCATACCAAATCTGTCCAAGCCATCCGCTCGCACTGTGTGGTAGCACTGACAAGTATTTTGGAATAATTTGATCATTAGGAATCTGGTATAGCCCTCAAGTACTACTTTGTGATAGCACTGATATGTATTTTGGAAGTAACACGATCATACCAAATCTGTCCAAGCCATCCGCTTCCACTGTGTGGCAGCACTGACAAGTATTTTGGAAGTAACATGACAATAACAAATCTCTACCTACTGTCCGGTTGTAGATGGTGATAGCAGGGACACGTATTTTGGAATTACATGATCATTAAAAATCTGCTCTAGTCATCTGGTAACACTTATTCATAACTCTGACACTGAATCGCCCCGCAAATAATTGTAATAATATTTTTGTACCTTGTATTATGCACAAAGAAAAAGTGTTAGTATGAAATTTGTTCCCTATATTTATAGCCATAAAATAATTTTAGTTTTCAATATTAACTTTTTAAAGGTATTATTAGAGTAATACAAGTCTTACTATTTAACCCATATGAGATGAGAAAAGAGGGGTATTCATACCTTTCCTAAAGTTATTTGCCTCTAAGTAAATATAACGAATCTGCTGGAATTGGCAATTGCATCTTCAATTAACAATTTCAATCCATTATCCATTACACATTCCTCACATATAAGCTAAGTGTACTTGGCGTTCCCACACGGTCAACCATAGGTACGTATCAGACCCGACGTTACAGGAACCGGTATTTCAACTTGATGTGGCCGTACACCTATAATAGAATGCGATTGTGCATATAGAGTTAATTATAAGAAGGAATCTACTTATATATTTTGTGTATATAGGTAAGTAAGAAATGGAGTTATAGAGTGCATACATGTGATAAGTTTTAGCGTTTATGCAAAGTATTTGTCAGTATTTCTGATTGTGTAAGTATCTGAAAGTGTATGAAAAAACACAAGGGTGTATTCTGCTTATTTCTCAAGAAAAAATGAAAGCGGTTTTTTCCGTTGCAGAAATATGTAAGATTGTATCTATCTGCATATGTAGCAACAAAACAAAACACAACTTTGCTTTTTAGAAGACTATTTTCTCAAATAGACTCTGATCCTTTATAAAGAAGTTTTTAACCTAACATACGAAAACGTCAATGGGCTTCTTAGAAACGACCGTTTCCTTTGCGCCATAGACGACATTTTGACAGCTGCATATTCGATTTCACAGGAAATGCATTCCGTTGGAATCCTTTGTGGTATTTTCAGGCTGATATTACAGGATATCTGTCCACAAAATATTCCTATCAGCATACTGTAATCTGTTTCATTTTGCGAGTATATATTTAAGGTAAGTCATGTAATTGAGGACAAGTTACATTAAACAATGAATGTATATATTCAGATTTTTCTTTTTCAAAACGATCCAGACATAATCAAAACAGAAACACGTTACCCAGTCAAACTATACTCGGCTTTGAAAATAGAATGGAAAGTGACAGCACTTCTAGCTAAAGTGCTCCCACGAAATGGTTGTCACATTCTCTAAAATTATGAATTTGAACGTGTATTTGATATTACCAGGCTAAAATCCACCTCTCTCGGCTACTCAATTTCTCAATGATGCCAACAAAGGGTATAAAATTACAGAAAATATACTTTTCGGCACTGCTTACATTTACGTCTCAAAGAAACAATACTTAATGTGGTCTCCGTTGGTCTCAACAGACACAATGGATCTGAGCCCAAAGATTTATGATTTCCCTGCTGATACCGGCGCAACATCTGTTACTGCCGTACAGACCCACATAAGCGTGAGAGTCATGATTGCAACAAATATATTTGAAGATACTTTCAATTGAGGTCACTGAGATGTTTCTTTTTAACACATCCGTTTATCATTTACTCACTCCAGCGCTCAGCTTAAATCACGTTTCCAGCACAAGTGAACATTGGCTAAATCTTCATATCGCTGTTGTATAAAAACATATAGGCTGGGAAGCTGGTTGGAAGATATGTCTACGGTACTGTTTATTTTGTCGGACCAATACGTCTCAAAAAGCGAATACATAAGTTGTTGAGGTGTCGCTCATTTCTGGTGAAGAAGCTCCAAATATCGATGCTGTAAAGAAAAAACTCTGACAATCCATCTTCTCCAGAACACAGGCCTAAGAAATGTTTCATAAAAGATTGAGAGTTGCCCATGCAGAACATCTCTACACGCCCCAACACCGATGCAAGTAAGATGCCAATACAAATTGGTATCGGCATCGTCGCAGAACTTCCTAGAACGAAGTAACATTAGACGTAGCTCCGAAGACTTGCAAACCGTTACCTATGAAAACGGTGTTGGGCGAAACTATTCCTGGCGCAGGCTATTTTCTGCTGAAGAATTCCCTAAATAAAAAAAAAATATGAAGAAAATACTTTCTCAAAACACTAAAAATTTGGATACATTGCTTACTTGTTCTTTTATGTGCCGTGTCTCTTCACTCTTAACTATATATATATATATATATATATATATATAGAGAGAGAGAGAGAGAGAGAGAGAAAGAGAAAGAGAGAGTTATGTGAACTAATAAATATACCTATGAGGATGCACACATGTATAATATTATTATATAGGTATTAATGTTTTATTAATGGTGGTCAGTGTAGTCTGAACGGAACTATTTTATATATATCAATAAATATACATATTGTCCGAAGTCGATTGCAAGACTGAGTTTTATGCGTTATGCAATCATCGGGTGCGTATTACAAACTGACCATTTAATAGATTTTAATTTATGTTTACACGATGTTTATGGGGGCTACATCTTATAAATTTAGGTTAATGCTTTTTAAAAACATGTGTAAAACTTAAATACACAGAGACCGCGTGCAGATAACAAAATAAAATGAAAAATTGTAAAATCAGTATTATAATATTAAACTTTTAAAACAATATTTATTAAAATGCAAGGAGATGAAATCTAGCGGGTGTAATTCATAATTATTAATAGTTAATATTTACAGGGGAAAAAAGAAAAAGAAAGAAAGAAAAAAGAAATAGAAGGTTTACTTGCTTCCTCACAAGAGGGAGTTGTGACACACGATCAGTTTTTAAAGTGGGGAACACGAGCGCGGACAATCGGTTCAAATTTCAAATATTATCCAGCTATCGATGACGTAGCAACTGGGTAGGTTTTGAGCAAGAAAGAGGTAAACGTATACAAAGATCTTTATCAATCAAGGTGTAAGAATATAAATAAGTATTTTTCTGTGGCTGCATGTAGTCATTAAATCACATTTTCCTTAAATAGATTAATGTTATACACATCGTCAAAGTATGCAAGGTTTTATCTGAAAGGCGTATGGTACATCTGTCTTATTTTCTATTGTAAGATATTCCAGATAAAAATAGTGTTCTTGTAAGATTTTTTCATTTCCAATAATATATGGATAAAGCAGTTCTTTAACTGTATTTTTCCTGCATAAAGACAACATGTTGTTGTTAAAGCGAATTTTCCACATGTTAGCAGTCGATCCGAAGTAAAATTATACATCATCATCATCCAATGAATACAAGCTCTATAAAGAATACTTTCGAATATACAATGGTTATTCAATAGGCAGTTATTATTTTTTCACTAGTTGCAATTATTTTTATAGGGTCATTACTATTATTTATAGTAGGGTTACTATTATTATTCAAGTGCGCCATGTATTTAATTGATACCATATTATTATGCTATGAAACATATTTATGATGTTTAACGTAATTATAACTACCAATGCTTGTTTGGACAATACTAATAAATAATGTTACGTTTACGTGGTTTCTGTTTATTTCTGCTTACTTTTCTTTTTTTTTATATCCTAAACTAGTGCTGAGTTTATTTCTTTTCTACGGCATTGATGTATTAAATTTTAGAATTGTCAAAAACTTCCTTCTTGCTAAAGTGTTACTTAAACGAAATTGAATAAACCTATGTTGGTTGCTGATGATTCTGTGGGGGTGATTTGATTCCATATTGATTTATTTATGATTAAGTGTACGCTTTGCACAGACAATTACTCAGATCGAAGGAAACATGTAAGACATTTACGATTTTAGCTTTAGTGATATTAGTTATATTTAGATCGTCGTCTTTGTAAAATTTAATTAGATCCATTTTAAATTTTGTTAACTATTTTCAGTTTTTTTTTTCTTTTTGGTGATCATTCCCTCCTAGTCTTCCGCGATTTAATCATACAAAAGTTTCAAGTTGGTGGCCCACTGACAACTTCTACCCATTTTCACTTAGCCTAGTCATGTTCTGCGAGAGCCAAATTTTTGAAAATTTTCTTTTAAACTTATTCGTTGCTTAGGCAAACTGTTTATGATAATCTCGGCATGCTTCTCTAGAACGGTATTTATATCGCATCCTTTATTATCTTCATCGTTGTAGAAATTGTCCATTATTCGCTGACAATTAGGAGGGTGATATTGTCCAGGCGATTCACGGTCATTTCCTAATTTGTAAAGGACTTGTCTTATTTCTTCGTAACTTTAAATTTTCATAAGACTATCACAGCGCAACATCGATTTTTTATAGACATTGGGTTATTAAATGATCAGATAATAACTTCTAAATTTGACCGATTTGATAAACATCACCCATTCTAGCAACTTGTAATCTATAGACACGTAGACTAGGAGCAGATCAAACGGCTGATTAAAGGGCCGAGAAATAAAAGTTAAGATATCGAACTCTTAACGTTTATTCCATTAATGTGTGCGTCACTTGTAGCATGACGATATCTAAGACGTGTGACATTATAGCTCTCAGCAATTCTTTATCGTTAACACTTTACTGTAACTCACATACCCCATTTGCCATCATTTTAAGCAAGCTCCTTGATTATTTGTCTATATTTCTTAGATAAGGTAGTACTTACATTATTTAGATTGTTCGGGCTGTTGTCTTCTTCTCTATTAACAATTCACGGTGTTTCAACCGTTTCAAGCTCCGTTCTTGTTCAGGTGACTAGAAATTCAAACCAAAAATTTTATTTTGAGATATATTGTCCTCGCTCAATGAGGCATACCTCTTGAAGCTGTCTTAGTTACCTCTCTTTAAATGATGTATCCAGTGGATAAAAGCTTTGGTTAGATCCAATGATTTAACCCCAAAATTGTGAGTTCAGTACTTGGGTAAAAGAGTGGTTTGCAAATAACCTACAGATTTGAGTTAAAAAGAAATAACAAAGATAAAGATGAGGACAATTATCCTTAGGAATGTTAATCGATTTTGCATTTTTCTCTTTGTCTGAATATCTTTTGTGAGTTTCAAATATTCAAAGATCCTTTCCTCGTTTTTTTTTACGTGATATGCAATATACCTATCAGATTTTAAGAGCCAGTGCCCTATTCGTTCACATATTTTCTCCATTAAAACTTCCACATTGTTCAGATATTCTTGTTTTTCTCTGATTCGGAGATTATATGGTGTTAATGGCAGACACAGAATAATGTAGATATTTCTAGAAAAGATCGAAAGAAAGAGCGAAGAAAAGTCTAATAATCAATTTTAAGAAGTCTGTTTTATTATTAGCAAAATGAATATCATAAAACTACGAAATCTAACTTAGAAAAGCGCAGAAGAATTTAGCCTGATTTACCGCAATTAACCGGCTTAGGACCATATCACATTGAAACACCTGTTCCTCTACGATCCCCGATGTTAAGCATCGTCGAGCCTGGTTAGTACCAAGATTAGTGACCGTTTGAGAATACCTGGTGCTGCAAGCTTGGATGTACTGTTGGTGTCATGAATGAGGGTTCTGAATTGCTTTCAGAGAACTGTTACAATTCCATTTATATTACTATATTACTTTCCTTTTAGGAAATGTTATAAATCCACGTCTTTTGCTTCCAGCGATGGGTTAATTAGTAAAACTTTTATTGTTAAATAATTATTATTCCCCACGCACAAAAATAAGTTCTTTTAATCTAAAATATTTTCTGATTTTAAATAATCTGCAAAGTTTACACAGAGTAAGTCGTCACTTAAAAGGAATAATACGTAATTTTCATTTTTTTCCGAAAAATATATATCAATAAAATAAATCAATATAGACTGTAAGACACAATGTATTATAAATTACTTACAAGGACTAGGGAGAGGACATAGTTCGATTTGGTAAAAAAATGGAATGAATATATAAATACTTGTTGAAATTGTGTGTCATGGCAAAGAAACTGATGACCACCGATGTGTTGCATGAGTTCTTTTTAAAAAGGTAATATTAATTAAAATTAAAATGTTTGTTCTTTTTTGTTTTGCTGAAATATTTTCCCAGTATTTTAACCTCAAACTTGTTGAAACTCATCATTTAATTGAGAGTAACCATGTGTCTCTTAAATGGGTTTGGAGTTTAAATGTAAGGTCAATACACACCTCCTAACACACTAACCTGCTCCCATTCTATCAAGCACTCTTAACCATCTGCCCGACCCTCATCCTCGCTATCCTTACTCATCTGTCACCTTTCTCCTGACATTCCCTATGTCTATCCACTCCTTCTCTTTACCTTCCCCTATGTAGCCCCATGCGCAATAGTGGCAGTGGAATGCCCTGCTTGGGGTGAGATGATTAAAAAAAAAAAATGGGTGTCTCGGTATATGTGCTGGGTTACATGTTGATATTGTGAGAATTAATAGTTAATTCGATCCTAACTGATTGGATCATATCTCTGACTTCGTGCCAAAATTAAGCGGAGTTTAGACTGCACTTATTTATAACTAAAACAACATGTAGATAATAACAATAAGTATAATTACAGTTATCAAGAAAAGCAATAGATATCACCCGTGATAATTTCAAGGTTATTCTACTTTAATTTTTTTGATAAATCATAATTATAAAGTTCATGATATGAATAAGTTTATGACGAATTCTACGAAAATAAAATATCTATATAAATTCTACTGTGGTATTGTTAAATTTTTGAGAGTTGCAACTTTAAAAATATATTACAATAACAATCATAAATATGGTGATTTTCTCAATACTTGGAAAGTAGAGTTCACCTAATATAGACTGAACTTACTATTCATTCGCTATTTATCTAGCTCGTTAACAGTTACACTATGTTGAAGTCTTTAATAAAGATTATAAATATGAACGCTGGCTATCATTTTAAGAAGTAACGATATTAATTAGAAATATTCAAAATTGAAAACTCTTCAATGTCACTAAAACAGACGTTAAAGACATCCATATTTTTCTTTATTTCATCCTTTCAGTCTTTTTATCTTCGAGACCATGTCCCGTTTCTTTCTCCCTGAACAACGGAATAATTCCTTATTTTGAGCCATTGGTAGGGCAAACTACTTAAAGACTAAGAGAGAGCCAAGCACAATTCGAATATTCTGATTATTCAGATTTTATTCAGATGAATACGTTATAAGCAAATAACTTCGTTGACCTCGGGACTTAAACTGAAAGAAAAAATAGTTTGAAAAAGTACAAACTGTTTTTAATAAATGACATTTGAACAGGTCATTCCGTTTCACACGAGACCGACGTCTATGATAGGTATAACTTTTCAAAAATTAACATTTCAACTCCTGTATAAATTGTAGATTTTATATTATATTATTTTAAAAACAAAATGAATAGCAATGAGACGCATCTCCTTCTTTGATGTATTTTTATTTCCAGTAAGGGCGGGATAAATAAAGTTTACAAAGCTTCTAAAATGGTACGTGTCGTTTATGGAAATGTTAACATAGCTCTAAGAGTATTTTTGTAAAGTATTTCGTAAGCTTCAAAATTAGAAACGTTAATATTGGTCTGAAAGACCGAGAACATCCCGGTCTGCGTCTAATGGAGGTAATACTGTATTTTGGTTTGAGTAGAAAGATAACGATTCTCATCCAACATGTCCTACTACATCGGCGATATTCACCTGATGTTGACGTGTCTCTATCACTAGAGATTTCTCCTAATAAGAACTACTTCAATTCTCTGGAAACCCCTAAAAACATCAAGAATATTTCAACAGCTAGAACATTTCCAAATTCCAGAAGGTTGGATTAACGATTCTGGCTTAAAGACTATGAAATTTACTGAAAGAAAATGTAATTTATATTTATGTACATATTTCTAAATATTATTCATAAAATTCAGTTAAAATAACCACGAATATTTGATGTTATCCAATATATTTATTTGGTTAGGTTATTTTAGTTTAGTCGCATATCAATTTCTATAGTTTTCAATGTCCAGCTCTAAATGTCGTAAGCAACTTCAGAGCTTGAACTAAATATATTTTAAACGCATTTTTATGCCTTCAACTAAATATGTTTTGTGAATAATTTTGGACTTTCAGGACAATGTATGTTTTATAGATCTATAGTGTGTAGATAATTTATTGCACGTATATATATATATATATATATATATATATATATATATATATATATATATATATATATATAGTATGAAAGTAATTTAATAATTTTAAAAGTAGGAAAGTTTAATTCAAATGGAGAACATGACCACTTACAACTTTGAATAAAATCATTTAAAATTAGTTATAAATTAAACATTTTCTTTTACCATACATCTTTTCCTCTTTTATGGTGTCTTTTTACATAAACTAATCATATTAACCAATATCACCCCATTTCTGTAAATATTGTATGAAATTATCTCAGGTCTCTTTCTTTATCATGCCTATTTCACTTGTATGTTTTCTTGTTTGAAAATATATATTTTCATTAATCCTTTTTTTCTTTAAGACTTACTCAGACCTTCTCTACCTTTACTTAACACTTTCTTTTAATATTCCATATTTTATAGTATTCACTGCCTGATATGAAGAATGTATTCTTTTCTTTGTTTCTAATGATATTATACTTACACATTATTTACTTTCTAAAAGATATCTTTCGCTAATATGAGATTTTTCGTATTCCTGTGATACGCTCTATGTCGTCTTTGTAAAATTTCGAGCATGATGTTCATTGTTCATGCAGAATCACAATAACTTGTCACTGGTATTTTTTCTTGGGTGGGAGGAGACTACTGCTGAGTTCTAGATTGAAATATTACATCGTTCAACTGCGAGTCAAAATGAGGAAATTTTGTCCACAAATGAATGCATTCAAAATGTAGGATGAACAATTGTACTTCTCCAGATTATGTTTAATGAATCTCGGAAGCGTGGCTAGAAACATTCATAAGATTTATTTTGCTCCTACTCAAACCCGTCTGATAATAAACAAAATATGGTTCAGCAGATTTTGCCAGGGCGATTATAATTTAAGTGATCACTTTGATAAAGACCCTCTCCTTGCTATTTTAGAATTATTAGTTTTCGACGGAAGTGATTTCTAAGAATTCGAAAGTCATTCTCACCTGCAGCTTGGCATTTGAAGAAAGTTGGATTTAAAAAAAAACACCGATGTTGGCAAATCAAAAACGTAATATTTTCCACCGTAACAACGTAAGACTGAATGTGGAAAAACAATCACTGCTGAAGCATAAAAAGTGGATATAAGAAACACTCTAGCATCCATTCTATTATCCTGATTTTCTTCCTTGGTATATTCATCTGTTCCGGTATTTCAATGACAAAATATTTGAATGTACAATCAGTCGAAATATATAGCCCAATCTTTCTCTAAAATACTCCAAGTCTCTTTATATATATATATATATATATATATATATATATATATATATATATTAATGCAGGTTTCATTGAATAATATAGACAAGTTTTGTCTATTAATTTTGTGTAGGATCCGTTCATACCGTCTGATATACTTGATAGTGATGTCATTGAAAGAAAACAAAAAATCACAATATTTGTTGAATTTTTTATCGGGTCTAAGCTTTCGGCTCACATAAGAGTAAATATTAACACACAGTAAACATAGAACATTTAAGCTATTAACAATAAAGAAAATTGAATTGAAAATATAAGTCCATCCCTACCGTGGCGGATGGCCGAAGACAGTGACAAAATAGTGGTGTTGTGGTCCCTGGTCTGATTACAGACATTTGAGTACGTTATTGGAAATATCGAAATTGATTGTATTCAAACCAGGTTTAAATTGTTTAATGTAGAGTGCTTCGAGAATTTTTAGTTTCTGCTTATTATTTTCTTGTTTGAGTATGTACGTGTTATCAACAAGCGTTTTTCTCAGAAGTGTGCGTTGATAACCGTGTTGTTCTAAATGACGGAATATATTTGAATTTTTATTTAAGTGCAACGTCAGACGCCGTGAGAGCGAATTTGTGGTGTAGCCGATGTAGATATTATTGAGGTTGTTAGAGATACATTCTCTAAATGGACATATGAATTTATATACTACATTGGTTTTTTGCAAATCACTAACGGTGGGGGAAGAGTCGTTGCGGACAAATGAATTAGATGTAGTGGATTTAGTGTAATATATAATGAACTTAATTCTTTTGTTAGAGTCTGTCGGAGAAATATTAGTATTTATGAGTTTTTTTAGAATGTTTTCATCTAGTTGGTAGTTGGTGTGCATCTGGCTACGGTATAAGAGAGTGATATGTTTAGGATTGGCTGGGTTAGTATCATGTGTTGTTTTTTCCATGTTAAGCTTTTTAAGAAAATAATGTATTTGTTCATCAACTATGTAGTTGGGAAAATTATTATTGATGAGTGTCTGTTTTCTGTTTTTTAGTTCACTGTAAAAGATCTGATTTGTAGATGAATTGACTTTTGCACGATATAATAGATTTTTTATGATGGCTATTTTGTATATATTAATGCATGTTTCATTAGATAATATAGACAAGTTTTGTCTACTTTATTTTTCATATTCTCTCATAAGCTTAAGAGCATTAACATTAAATGAAGAAAGAAAATTACAATATCGCTACATAATGTTTTAATAATTCAATGTAAGCTTTCGGCTTATATAAACCATTTCAAAGATGCCAAATTACGTTATATATTTAAACACAGACAAACCATAATGACAAACTGTTTTTGTTTACATCGAAGATTTCCAAACAACAACAAAATCGTGTATTTAAGACGCTGGAAGTAAATGTCGCATCACAGCTCATTACGTCACACATGACCAAGCGAGAGTGAAAACAAAACAAAATATTAAGCATGGGAAGCCATTGGAATAAGCCAATGGCTTCTGTTATTAATTATAGGTATTTAAGGATATTTGTGAAAATTTCATAGTTTATCTTGTTCGTGTTACGTTTCAACTGTTTTATGTATATAGCTTCGAGAATATTTGGTTTTTGTTTATTGTTTTCATGTTTAAGTATATTGTGTTTTCAACTAGGGTCTCCCGGAATTGTGTACGTAGCCAGGCATGTTGTCTTAAATGCCTAAAAATGTTAGAATTATCGTTCAAGTGTAGTGTCAGGCGTCGTGAAAGCGAGTTTGTGATGTGACCAACATATTATTTAATCCGTTAGAGATACCATCTTCCAAAGGGCACTCGAATTTTTAAAATATGTTGTTCTTTTGCAAATCGCTAACCGAGGGAGAAGAATCATTTCGAATAATTGAGTCGGATATACTAGATTTACAGTAGTATATGATTAATTTATTGTTTTCTAGGATCTGTTGTGGATATATTAGTATTTAATAATGTTTTAGTATATTTTTATCAGATGATGACCTGACTTCCCCACTAACTTTTTAGCATTGTGGCTCATTTTTAAAATTTTTATAAATATAAATATCCTTAGCCTAATAAAGATCCATAAAAGTGTTGTTGGTGTTATGCTAGAATGTATTAGACTAAGTCACTTCTGCAATAATGAAACGTATAATTTGCCCATACAACCGCAAAATGAAGGTCGTTTTAAATGAGCGTGCCTCTTCATCCGACATCACGAATGCTGGTGTCCCACAGGGCTCTATCTCGGGCCTGACGCTCTTCCTTATTTTCATCAACGACCTCACAGATGAGATCAAATCCCAAGTAGGCAGTACGCAGAAGGCACTACAATATACTCCCGCACCAGTAAGAAACCTGTCGTGAAGGACAGACATAATCTCGCTGCTGACCTTGAACGGGATCTACACTCTGGGGTGAAATGGGGCAAGAAGTGGCTTGTCGACTTCAATTCGTCTAAGACCAAGCTGTTGTCTGTCAACCATTATGGAACCACTATATTGAATCCATAGCAAAATCTACTGCTAAGAAGGTTGTGTCACTATGTCGATCCAGGATGTTTTTTTCCGCCTGAATCCATCCTGCATATATACAAGTCAACCATCCGTGCGTGCATGGAGTACTGCTGCCATTTGTGGTCAGGAGCCCCTGCCGTTCTCTTCAGTGTTCTTGACAGGCTCCAAAGAGTCTGTAATGTGATAGGTACTGATCTGGCGGCTCGACTGCAGCCATTTCCCCACCGTCGAAATGTGGCCTCCCTTTGTCTGTTCTATAAATACTTTCATGGCTTCTGCTCCAACGAACATAAGTCACTGGTGCCTCCTCAACAGGTGTTTACTCGTGCAACCAGACTGGCAACTGGGTCCCACCCATTCACAGTCAGGTTAGCCAAATGCAGACGACAATTCTACTCCTGCAGCTTCTTCTCTCGCACTTCCCGCCTGTGGAACTCGCTCCCATATTCTTGCTTTCCTGGCTGCTACAACCTCCAGAAATTTAAATGCAATGTCAATACTCATCTATTAACCACTGGACTCTAGCTCTCTCCCCACCCCCGTATAACCTTCCCTTTCTCTCCACCTATGTATCTGTTATCGCACCTGCACTCTCAGCTTTCTATTGGTTCTTTCTAACTAGTTTGTACTTCTCACTCTTTTCTAATTAATCTTTTTAGTGTTATGTAGCCCCCCGGACATCAGTGGCATTTCTGCCTTGCTCAGGGTGAAATGATTTTAAAAAAAAACCCCAAAAAACCGATGATCCGAATTTTCTGGTTGCTGAAAAAGTGTACTTTCATTGGTGAAAAGCTTTTGCATGTCTCATGGAGTAATGTTGCTACGGAACATCCAACAAGTTACGTTACTTAACAAAGTATGTTTTGACGAGTATTTACAAATATTTCTCAGAAGCAGCCACCTAAAAAAAAACACCAAAATGTCCTGATAAGGTCGACCTAACACCGATGATCGTAAAGAACCCGCAACATACCTGGTCATTTGAAGAATTTTCATCTATATGAATAAAATAATTAACGTGGGAGAATGTGCTAATAATATAAGCCTGCCTCATATCTCTCGCTTGTTACTATCCATTGCAATGAATAAAACATTTTCAGCATTAGACATAGTCTAATCAATGTTCTTGGTGTTATTATACTACAATGTATTGAATACAAGGTGTAGTAACTTCATGAAAATACATGTTTAGCTGTTCTCGAATTAAAACATGATTTAATTCCGTATGAGACAAATTGGATTCCTGTAATATTCCTTTAAAACGTATCGAAGTCTTTAATGAGCCCGTTCAAAATATATAACAAGAATAAAAAATTACGCTGTACACTTCGCTACACCCTCCAAACAGTGTGACACCGAAGCAGCAAGCTTCTTTACTATTTATGTTTCGAGTTGATTAATAAATGGAGTATCATGTCGGTGTTCTATCACATGTGGTCAAGGGAAAGAAATTGTTTATTATATCCTCAAACCTGACCCCGAACTATAAAGGAACCAGGCGAAAAGCCCCGTGTCATAAAGAGAGGCCAACAGCACGTGGGGGAAACTGGTTAACCGATGGAAAGAAATTCAAATAGCATGGAATGTTCCACTTTTACTTTTTAGTCAACGATATGAGTAAGAAAACAGTTGGATATGCGTCACGATATCATATATAGTTGAGGAAATTTAGCGACCACTGCTCTTCTGTATCGGCTGAGTCGGTTGCATCGGGGCAATAGACAATCGTCGTTCTTTAGAATCTTTTCAGTTATCACGTATCCTTAATTCAAATGGATCCTGAGTGACAACTTGGGAGTTTTATTGAGTAGACGAAAGCGTACAATGAAAAACCTTCCTATTCACTGGATGATCCATTTCCTTTATTTTTATATATTTTTCTAGGGAGATGAATAGATGAACCAACTTGATATGTATTATGTCGATCCGTTTCTAAATCTTAAACGAGAAAAAATCCATAACGTGAAATATGCATCAGAGATGTCAATTAAATACCATACACGATTACGCTTGGTCGATCATATCTGTTTTGAGTTATGACTGACGAGATGGAATATTTTCCCGCAATAGTTTGCCATTTCTTCTGCGGTAGACTGGGTTCTATAGTTTTGGGTAGAAACCTGTCTACTCTACTATTTGCACATAGCTTAGGGGAGAAGATCTGAATTCATATCTTTCCTTAGAATATCACTTTAGTAAATTTCGAGTAAAATTCGAACTACCATTCATCACTTCGAACAGAAATCCATTAAGTCTATCAGGTCAATTAACGCAGGATGAAAAATGGGTCACTAAAATGCAAACGCACATTTGAATAGAAAATTTGCCTTTTAAAATCTAAGCAGTGTATTAAGAAGCAAGAAAAATTTTAGAAACCACGATAAAATAGATGAAGCGTAATGTAACTTATACGGCAGAAAAAGGACAATTTCCTTAGAGATGCAAAGAAATTTTGCATGTTTCTGGCTATACAGAACAATACTGAAAGTTTAATGTACGCAGTTTATATGCATCGAAAATATTTACGTAAAATTGAAACGATAAGAACATTTATGAGCAGAATCAAACAGAGATGTACATAATGAGGAAAAATGTTTGAAAAGACTTGACACTCTGAATGTCCGATATATTGAACGCAAAATGACAGCAAGAGTCAGGGATATACCGAGCTATGTAAATGGGTGTCAGAATTAGATATATGGAACAGCATATTGTGGAGAGTCATGCCCTGATGAGAAACTGCTCATAAAACAAGAAGTACTGTTAGATTATAATTTGAAGTAATGTAAGTTTTGACATCGTCTGATTGTACTCGTTTTAACAATTGAATTTATATATGGGATGTATAGTTTTTACGTTTTATCAACTTTTTGAAGGTTATGTAAAGCCAGAAAATAGTTTTAGGTTGTGAGAGATTTTCAGAGATAATAATGATTTATTGAAGCACGTTCTCATTTACCTAGAAGGAGAAGAGGTGGATGCATACTTTTCCAAATAATATTTACGCTTAAGTGAATATAACGAACCTAACTGGGATTTGAACTCGGCTCTCCGATTTTCAATTCCGAGCTGCGATTGTAAGCACGAGATATTCCCAAAGGTTTTCCCACCTAGATACTAGTCTTGCCCGATTCAAAATTGATTAACTTCGCTGATCGTACAAGAATTGTTGTTTCAAAACGATGTAGTTGTAAGTCCATAATATATGTGTGGTGGGTTTCATTAATAACGACTGAACATGTACTGCAGTTAAGCTTTTTATTTACGTTTTCTTGTGCTCGTAAAAATTCTTATTGTTTCTGTGTATAAACCTTTAAAAATTTTTAGTTGTTCAGAAAGAGATTTAACAAACGGTAACAAGAAAAATTAAATGTAAGTCCTTTGAAATGAATATATAAAAGAATGGTTGCTGCCGAAATACACAGTTATATATATATATATATATATATATATATAACCCTAAAATTACTCCGGGAGTAATCATTAAAACAGGCGTTGACAATTAGAATATATCAACAAGGGCAAGACCCGCACGCTGCGTTAAGTAGATATACTGCTAGTGAACTGCTAGTCAGTATAATCACTCTCTAAGACTATTGCATTCATCTGCCTCCCCACGAAGCCGGAATGCGACACAAGGCCATTATAAATATGAGGTCTGTGAGCCCTTCAGCTCAGCCGAAGATATCCGGTTGATCCTGCACAAGACAGGGTAAGGACTACTGTCGATTTTTCCCTTAGGCGAAGCCCTGTCTGGGTATCTCCTGCCCATGGACAGTGAGAAAGACAGAGAAGAACGTCTGCTAGTCAATATAAACAATCTACTAGGTAATTACCACCTTCCCACTAAGGCGGATGCGACATAAGTTCATTTAATGTGGGGATTCTGAGCCCTTAAGCTCAGCCAAAAAATGTCCTGCATATCCAGCTTAAGGATGGGTCGGGCTCTTGTTTAATCATTCCAGACGAGACTGCTGTTCGGTGGAGCCCCTGTCTGGGTACCTCTCTTTCGGAAGCAGAGAGTTAAACAAGAGTGAAAGAGATTTGAACGGTATGATAATTCTCTTTTGCTAATAAGTATTTACCACATTCCCATCAAAGCAGAACTCGTAGCTCCAGCTTTAGGCTGGGTCAGTCTCTTCTTTTTACATTCCAAATGAGACTATACCCTTCGGAGGAGCCTAGTTTGGGACGCTCTCCGCTCGGAAGCAGAGAATTGAACGAGAGAGAGAGAGAGAGAGAGAGACCGTTTTGATCAGTATGATCACCCTATTCTACTACTCCAGTTTACACCAATAGTGTCGACGTATTTAAAAGGACAGGAACATTCCATTCGTGTATACAGGTAGGTATACAATATATATGTTTGCGGATGCGTATATCCACTGCACCACAACGCACATACGACTTCTGGAAAAGCTTTTACAAAAGATAAAACTTTTAAACGGAGACACTGATTTTACTTTGTTCTATATTTATTATATCATATGAACATTTTTATTATACAAAGATTCAAAAGTATTTTTAAAGTGTCTGTTTTAATATTTAATTTTTAACAATTAATAATAATAGCATCTCTCTTGGGATTTTGCCTGCATGCCACTTACTTTTGCACACACACACACACACACACACACACACACACACACACACACATATATATATATATATATATATATATATATATATATATATATATATTAAAAACAAAAATAAGGGTTTCTAACGAAGAAAATTGGCATAGAAGAAAAGTGCGAGAAGCGGTGAACATTTTGTTTAAAGTGCAGATTAATTCTTGCTAAATAGCAACAATAAATCTACACTATATATATATATATATATATATATATATATATATATATACAGTGTAGATTTATTGTTGCAAAACGTTTACGGCTTCTCGAACTTTTCTTCGTTAGAAAAAACGCCTATTTTAGTTTTAGCTATATATATATATGAAATGATTTTTGTTCGATACTCATATTTAAGTAGATATTCTGTTTTTAATTAAACACTATTATATATTTATATCTACTGGCCTCATTATTTACGATAAATTTTTATTACGAAAATGTGTTTCATTCGGTAGGATTCGAACCTGCTACTTATAAATATAAATTAAAATTATATTAATTATAATTCATATTATAATTATTATAATTATATTAATTATAAATATAATTAGATATATATAATACTATAATATAATATATATATACATAAAAGGCAAGATGTTTGTGTGTGTATCTATTTATCTGCCTGTATGTCTGTATTTTTTTCAGCCCTTTTATTTCATTTTTTGCTTTGGGTTTGGCTCTAAGTAGGTATAATTGTAGTTCTTAGTCTCAGCCATGATACGATTTACTCAGAGGACTTATTTTGACTTTAAAATTCAGTTTACGACAAAAAAACTTATTTGATATCGATACCAGGAAAGCAAAATTTGACTTACATTATAGTGGGTTATCTCTTCTAGTAAAACGTGGTTGTGTGTTGAAACAGATTAACTGAATTTGGCCTCGTTAGTAGGTAGCCCACTATAAGGGGGATATAAACAAGAAAATCAAGTATAGAAATAGCATTTATATATACACAGATATCAATTAAGTTTTTTGTTACAAATAAAGTAATGTCTTTAGGATGGGTTCAAAGGACATTAAAATGTTTATAGCAGTAAATGCCGAAAAGAGAGTTTATACGTATGTATGTGGGAGCGTTTGTCAGTTAGGAATGTCTTCGATGTCTCCTCTCCGTAGATCGGATAAGTAGCTCAGGGAACTGTGAAGAAGAAAAAAGTGAAAGAGAAAAAGGAGGCGAGCATAGTATGATCGCTTAACGAGGTCAAGGGTCGTGCTAATTGTGCTCGTACTTTCTCAACTGACGATGCTTTCTGTGTCGGCTTTTTATTTCATCTTTGTGGGTCCCAGCAGGTCATTTGGAAATTCATACTCGTATTTAATTCTGGGCTTCCCATTGGACGATAAATAAAATTCGCGTAGGCTCGCGAAAAGGAATTTGATTTTTATTAATTTTTGGTTTTCTGTCGGAACATATGAGTGGATACGGGTGCGCAAATGACCAGTTTTGGTCATTAGCTTTCTGGTTCTCAGTGGGCAAACATCCGGTCCCTCGCTTTGCTCGGAATCACCAGACCATCCATTCATTTTTCTTTCTACGGTTTCAGTTTAACTGGAAACAACTATTGCTTTTTAATCCTTCGTACAAACCTCCAAAATGTCTGAGCTCCAGAACCATGGAGTAGTTTTAAAACTGTTATTACACCCGTGCAACGCCAGGTTATACTGCTAATATATATATATATATATATATATATATATATATATATATATATAGGATAATCGATTAAATTTACCACATAAAGTGGTATAATTTTATATTCAGTTGATATCTTGGCATTAATGACAGTTTCTAAATTTACTACAGCTTCTCAAGTTTAATTTTAATGTCTATTGTTCTAACAGTGCTGATGGGAACCGATAATACTAAGAATAATTCTTATGATTCTTACTGTAGGACAATTTTCTGGATTATTTTGTTAATTTCATTATTATTTTCCATCTTTCATCTTGTAAATGTTTCTTCTTATTATTCATTTTCTTCCTCTTCTTCATTTTTTCCTTCTTCTTCTGCCAAATCCGTTCCTCCTCAACATTTTTATGTTTTCTCATTCAACTATATTTTCTTCTCAGTATTATTGTCCTGTACCTCTTTTGTCTATTTCTACCCTTCGTCACCATTTTTATCGTCTCCACGTCCTTCTCCTTTCCTCTGCACGTCATGTTTTCCTATTTCAACTTTTCCTACACTTTCTCCTTTCTTGCCACCTCCGCCCAATTTATTCCTTCCTTTTTATCTCTTTTCATTCTCGTTCGCCTTCAAACATTTTTTCTTCCACTCCCATCTTTCTTTTCCTTTGTCGCGTCTTTCTCCGCCTCCTCCTATTTCTTCTTATACTCCTACTACTACTTCGCCTCTACTTTCTTCAGCTACTTCTGCTTCTTCTTATTCGACTAGTTTCCCCTCTTCCTTATTATTATTACTACACAATTAGTGTGTTTGCCGCCGTCATGACTTGGGATTTAGACTAAATCTTAAGTTGTAGTAAGTCTTCTAACTACTCCAACATATTTCGCCTTGTAATATCGTATGGATGGTACCGACTCTTCTCTTATATTTCAGGGAATTTCAAACTGTCAAACGTGCTCCGTTAACAACTCGAAATACCCTCACTTTCATTTTGCTTTAAAAAAAAATTCTTTACTTTTTACTAATTTCGAGATATGTTTTCTTCCAATGTTTTCTCATTTTACAGATTTAATCTGTCGTCTAATATTAAAATTTGTGTTTTTTAATCAATTAATTCCAGGCAAGACAATATTACGAGGAGGCAATTTAATAAGTAAAAACATATATTCTTAAACTTGACATTATAAAGAACTTAAGGTGACAAAATAAATAAATAAATAAATAAATAAATAAAAATGACTACAATTATGTTTAAATGTTTGGAAGATCAAACTTGATCGGAAAGCAAACGTTTTAGTTAACATAAATATTACGCAAAATGAATGTGCGTTGTGGTGCAGTGGATATCGGCTCGGAACGAGAAAGCAGGGAGCCGAGTTCGAATTCCAGCCGAATTCATTGCATTCACTTACGCACAAATACCCTTGGGAAAGGTATTAACCCGTCTGTTAACAGTTAAATAACAGGACAGATTGGGTTCTATAGCCTTGGTCGGCAACCAGTCTACCGCAGAAAGCAATGGCAACCTACAGTGGGATAATCTTCTGCCCAGTCAGTTATGTCTCTTTCGAGATATGATCGCCTAAGCGTGTATCACGTATGGCACTTAACTGACTGAAATATTACTGCAAAAGTTTTGAGACTTACTGCCAATCTCCATCTTTTCCCTCTCAAATCCTCCGCCCACTCAAATTAATCTTCCGCTAAGTCAAATTAATCCTCCGCCCACTCAAATTATTCTTCCGACTACTTAAATTAATATTCCGACCAATCAAATTAATCCTCCTCCCACTCAAATTATTCTTCCGTTAAGTCAAAATAATCTTCCGACTACTCAAATTATTCTTACGCCTCGTCAAATTAATCTTCCGCCCAGTCAAATTAATTTCTGATCACTCAAATTAATCATCTGCCGACTCAAATTATTCTTCCGTCGAGTCAAAATAATCTCCCGACCACTGAAATTATTCTTCCGACCACTCAAATTAATTCTTCACCTAGTCAAATTAATCTTCCGACTACCTAAATTAATACTCCGACCAATCAAATTAATCCTCCTCCCACCCAAATTATTCTTTCGCCAAATCAAAATAATCTTCTGACCACTCAAATCAATTCTCCCCCTAGTCAAATTAATCTACTGACCACTCAAATTAATCTTCCGCTTAGTCAGATTAATCGTCCGTCCACTCAAATTAATCTCCACACAGTCAAATTAATCTTCCACCTCGTCTAATTTATCTTCCGTTGTCTGTTCTATAAAAACTTTCATGGCTTCTGCTCCAACGAACTTAAGTCACTGGCGCCGCTGCAACAGGTGTTTACTCGTGCAACCAAACTGGCAACTGGGTCTCACCCAATCACAGTGAGATTAACCAAATGCAGACGACAATTCTACTCCTGCAGCTTTTTCCTCGCACTTCTCACCTGTGGAACTCGCTTCCCTATACTTACTTTCCTAACGGCTACAATCTCCAGGTCAATACTCATCTTTTAACCATGTGACCCTCGTTCTTTCCTCACCACCCTGTATATCCTTTCCTTTCTCTCCGCCTCTGCAACTGTCCTCACACCTGTGTCACCTCCCTTTTCTTGCTTCCTTCTGAATAGTTTGTTCTCTTTACTCTCTTCTGTTTAGTGATTTTACTCTTATACACCCCCCTGCATATCAGTGGCGTTATCACCTTACTCAGGGTATTATGATTTAACCCCCACCAAAAAACAACAACCCACAAATTAATGTTATAACCACTCAAATTAATCTCCTGTTAAGTCAAATTAATAAAAAAATACGATCATTCTAAATTTATTATAAAAACAATAAGACATTTACAAATCATGGGATAGTTTACACACCAACTGGAAAATCATCAGCTGCGAGGCATCCCTGGTAATACCGCATCACATGGTTGTACAACGCGAGGCACTTGAGAATGGTAGCCATCGGAATCGCTTCATCAACTGAACTTTCGACATACCTCAGTCTGTGCTCCACATTCGACATCCTCTCAGGTGGTTGCCGCACCATCTGTTTGAATGTTGACGCATTGTGCCTTTTCATACGCCTTTTCAGATTACCACAATAACTCAATGGAGTTGAGCACGCAACTATAGGGGGTCAAGCGTAGTATAATGAATCCTTCAAATTCAGTAAGATGTACTGGAATTATAATCCCAATAATATAATACTTGTTAATTCTATGTAATATGAATTCAAAATCAACAAATTTATAAATGAATATAGTTAATTTAATCATGCGTGAAGATTAATTTGAGTGTGCAGAAGATTAATTTGATTGGGTAGAAGAATAAGTTCAGTGGTTGGAATATTAATTTGAATGAGCGAAAGATTAATTTGACAGGGAAAGGTCTAGTACTGCTATTATTCTTAAATAAGAATAAGGTCGTTAGTTGTAATAGTCCCAGTAGTAGTTGATGTGGTAATTGTTGCAGAATAATTAGTTTTAAGTTCGTTGGAGCAGAAGCCATGAAAGTATTTATAGAACAGACAACGGAAGATAATTTATAATTTTTAATTTTTTATATTGTAGATCCATTTTTTTTTATTTTAGCTGATCCTATTAAGGGGCTGATGACTTCCATTGGTGATTTAGGGAATAAGTGATTGCCAACTCATAAATATCCCAGGACTTTTCCCAGTACCTTAGCGTTGTTTAAGCCCACTCCGAATTTTGAGATGCTCAATAGTCGAGCTCGAATACTAGTCGGGTCTGTAACATTAAATTAATCGCAAATACACATAGTCAGAGGCATGAATCGATTTCCTCTCCCTGATATGAGTAACATGGTAGAATTCAGTATCTGAAAAGAGAATATTATTTTTCTAAAAACTGTTAATTCAATATTCCCTTGTAAATATTACAATATCAAATATGCTTCGGGTATTAAAAGATAATAATAATTATGACGGTTTGATAAGACGTTTGTGCTGTTGTATGCTCCGGCTTCCGTCAGGTGATTTGCTTCTATCCTAGTGTAGGAAATAAATCTTCGGTACGAAATTCTAATCAAATGAAGAATGCCGAATCGGATAATAGCCGAAACTTCGTTTATATTGCAATAAAGATGCCCGAACGATGTAAATTTTGTTAATAATTACAATACCTAATTTCAGAAATATAGGCAGGTTTTATAAGACTTTAAAATAAAATAATTTAATAAAACTACCCTAATTAATATTCTCTTCCGTTTTATATAATTTTTCCAAAATGTTTTTTGAGACAGTGTCTAGTTCTCTAATAACTACTGACATGACAGTTACCACCATATCTTTCATCTTTCTAGATTTTGTTGCATGTTCATGATATTATTTTTTTCTTATTTCATTTTCTTCTGCTCTAAATGTAGTTTGATGAATGAAAGAATTAAACACGCCCAGAAGGTTTGTTCGGCCTGACTTAGATCAGATCCGTTTTTCTGATCACATTGTTAAGATTCATTCTTTCTTGATCTAACCTAGTTTATATGCCGATTGTTTTGTCTTTGTTATTATCAAAAACAAGACATCCAAAAAGATTATTTAGAAAAAAGAAAAAAAAAAACGAACCGCAAGTAACATTATTTATCTTTACTACGATCAAATCCTTTGTGATGTAATTTAATTCCCCATCAAGGGTAACGGTATGAGACTTCTTCAGTTGCCAGATCCGGAATTGAATTACCTTCCTTAACACAGAAATGGCATATTTATCCGTATTCACGTTGCAGATATGTTTGAATATCTGTTTATATTTATTTGGTCTTTACTGTAAAACTCGACCCGAGACTATTTTCTTTTACTCTTATGTGATTTATTTCCCTTTAGAAAGATTATTTCCCTTTAGAAAGATGATTATGAGTGAAGATATAGCACTTTTGAACGGCTGACATTAATAAATGTTTTTTAATGTGTATGCATTTATCGAAAAATTGCAGTTTAAACACTATATAATAAAGCAACATTTTGCAATTTATTAGTGGACGTCCTTTCAAAAAGCAATAAACGACCATATGAGGTGGAAACGCCATTCCTAGTACAATCGCTGAAGTTAAGCGACATTAGTAACTAGATTGGTGACCTATTGGTAATAACAAGAACTGTAACTTGCTTGTGGTTGTTGTGCAATGGATAAAGGAATTGGAAGTAAACTGTCACGCCTGTGGAAGTTCCTTCCGTATACTTGCTTTCTTGACGGCTACAACCTTCAAGAATTTAAATGCAATGTCAATTCCCATCTGTTATCCACTTGACTCCAGGCTTTCCCTACTACATCCAATTGATTCCAGTCCTTCCCTACTACATCGCCACGTGTATCTTGTTCCTTTTTTACTCTCTACCTTCGCAACTGTCTTCACACATGTATTCCCATCCTTCTCTAGCACTTTCTCAGTCACTCCCTGTGACTGGTTCTTTCTCTTCATGCTCCTCCTGCTTTTTACTCTCTTATGTAGTTCCCTGCGCATCAGTGGCGGTACCGACTTGCTTGTGATGAAACGATTAAAAAAAATATCCCGTCGGTTTCGTTCTATTCATTCATGCTCATATACCCTTTGAAAGTTATCAACCTACCTCTTCTCCTCCAGCCATGGTTTAGTTAGCAGGACTTGTATCGTTTAATAATTATTAACTCCACAATATTGTTGCAATCTCAAACTAGGTTCACGAACCTAAAAAAAATGGATAAATCGTAAAATACAAACCAATCAATCTCAGAGCGATAGAACTCTTTTTTAATTAAAATAAAACAGATTATACAATGGAAAAAAATTAACTTTAATCTGAAGAATAAAACATAAGTTATACGTTGAAAATATTGTATATCATAACACCAGTGAATGCAGAAAATCAGCGAAATTCAAAAGCAAACTAAGAGGTTTCCTGAAATAAGACAGTTATCACACAAATAAAAGGACTTTTACAGCGCGTCGATCCGAAGAAAACGCGAAGGCGGAGTAGAATTATTATCAGAGGGTACAGTCTTGATAATTGAAGCTATGCAGATGAAGCCGTGTTTATGGAAGACAGTCGAGTAAAACTGGGGGGATTTTATAGTCAAAGAAAACAGGAATTTTGAATCCAGATAGGTTTTCTCATTCGATTCAGCATCGCCTCAATGTAAATGTTGTGTGTCAGGTGAGAAGACATGTCTTATGCCACTTTCTATTTCAGCGTATTTACTGAAGAGTCATATTATTTAGTTTGAACATGGAACACAATTTAAACAATCTCTGTCTGTCTCCCTGCCTTCTTCTTCTTCTTCTTCTTCTTCTTCTTCTTCTTCTTCTTCTTCTTCTTCTTCTTCTTCTTCTTCTACCCTATTGGCCATAGTTATTAGGTCACCCCAGTTTTTAAAAAGAAAAGATATATTTCATACTATTTTTATTATTTATTGGCAAGTGGATAATTTTAAATTAAAAAGAGTGTTTCTTTTGTTAGTATTACTTTGCAAAATTTTACAAGGCAGCCAGGGAACCTTTGATTCGGTCTTCCAATAAGAAGAGACTAGCATAAGGAACAGGTCACAAAAAATGGACATCAGAACAGTTATTTTGATACACATATTATTATGCAGTGTTAAAAAAGAACAATTCTATTTTCATTTAGAATTACCAACTTGCCAATAAATACTAAAAATAATATAAAATACATAGTTTTTTTAAAACTGAGATGGCCTAATAATTATGGCCGGTAGTGTATGCCCCTTTAGGTCCTTAGTGATCAGATATTATAATTGTTTGCTTTTGTAGCTCTCAATACATATATTTTGTGCATTTACTGATGTTACAATGAAAATAGTGGTATCATTTTGTTTACACATGGAACCTTATCCTTTTTCTATGAGCAGTATCTCTTCAGGTCTTTGGAGATCAGGGCTCTCTGTAATTTCATGTCATTTTAAATTAAATTATTATTAAATTTGTCTTTTTTTATCACCCTCTTCTGTCATTCACATACCCATGATCGCTTCACAGTCTATGAATTGTTTTCTTATCACTTCTTGCCTTTAATATCTCCTGTGAAAATCAAAATTACCGAACCTTCTTTTCTCATTATGTGTCTTATCCTTCTGATTTCAAAATGTTTCTTTCATTAACTCTAAAACTTCGTCGTTGCTCACATAATCAATCCATAATATTCTCATCATCCTTCTGCAGAACCATATTTCTGCTGCTTCATCTGTGAGGAGATTATTCATAATTCATGTTCGAGCCATGTAATTCTCAGCATTCATCTGTAGAACAATTCTTTTGATTCGATTCTATGCTTCCTCCGTGAGAAGATTCACTGACATATAGGAGGATTGATACAATGTAAGTGTTCAGTATTTTTCTTTTTCTTTCAATCCAAATTGTCATGCTCCTTAACACACTGATTAGATTTAAAAGGCATCTTTTGCTATCCCAGCGGCCCTTGCAAAGATTCAAATATAAGATACAAATTGGATTTTATAATAAGCCAATTACTTAAAGATATTTTCCAAGCTCAAAACAGAAAAAAAGTCTTAAACAAGTTAAATTGACTTTACTTTTTGGAAAAGTTGTTTGTATTTGGAAACAGTGCTGCAACATTTGAACTTCTCTATAGAACCTATTAGTTAATGAATTAAGACAAGTACAAACCGGAAGTAACATTTATGACATTCCAGATTTAATGCTCTTTACCTAACCAAAAGTGAATACGGAATATATTTAAAATAGACGTCGGTAGAACATACTCAATATGTCAGAGTTCAGTATTGATCCGGAAATGGTGAACATTTGCAAGATTGTGTAAGTTCGCCAGGTTTCTTTGATCGGTAATTTTAAATATTAAATCAACGACAAGAAGTTTTTGTACGAGTAATGGAAGAGAGATATTTTAGGAATACTCACGTTCTCTAAAACAACCCGAAACATAACAGTGACGCGATCAGTTCCTCTGGTGACAAAAAGCAGTTCATCAAAAACAATCAGGCAAATCTACTAGAAAACAAATGTGAAATAGCAAAAAGAGAAATATAGCAAACACGACTCTTCTACTATAATAGTTTCTTTTCTCGTATTTCTCGTTTGTGGAACTCATTTCTGTATTCTTGCACGGATAGCTGCATTCTTCGAAAGTTTAAATGCAACATCAATTACTGTCTATTATTTCTTCGACTCCTATCTTTTCTTGTCCTGTAATTTGTTATTCTCCTATTTAACATTACTATAACGTAACACTCTTCATCCCAGTGTTTCCATCCTTTACTTACCCATTCTCTGACACCCACTGTAACATGTTCCTCTATCTATTCGTTCTCCACTTATGTAACTTATCGATTTTTCTTATGTAGCCCCCTGCGCACCAGTTGCGCCACAGCTTTGATTGGGTTGAAACAATTTAAAAAATAAATAAATTCATTACTGTTACAAGAATTATAGCAAAATATAGTTTAACTAGTTGTTCTAAGGTCATTTGGAAAGTTCGACTAGCTAATCTTGAATACTAAAATTCACTCTATCCTCAATTAAACGTATTGCAAAGTTATAGAGTTGTTTTGAGTTTTGTATATTTCTTAAAAAGGTCGTGGGAAGTTGAAAAATCAACGACTCTTTTCACCGCATGTGAAGTGAAAGATAAAATTTCTACATCGTGGTTTCCACAAGAAGGAGGCTGTCTTTCAGAGTTACCATTCTTCTCGTCTGGTTGCCATTCAAAGTTTGAGAAATTTGTTTGCACTGTTGCTTAAGCTAAGGCTTTGGGGTGGAAGGAAATAGATCCATGCCTTATCGGAAGGTATCTTTTCGAAAGCTAACACAACTACCTACATTGTAATTCGAACACAAAGAACTAATTCCTCATTCCATCTGGATAACTGATGTCAGTCTTTCCCTCTCTTCATCTTTTCTTCACTCGCTATTTGTAAACAAATTATTACGCAACGTAGATTTCTACTATGTCGTGTCTTCAGGCTATTTGTAATAACCGATTTTACCGTTTTTAAGAACCCTCACGTAACGGGGATTTATTTTAACGCGCAATTTTCAAAATTAAAAAATTGTATAACGTTTTCATCCATGGTTGTATGAACCTAATAAGTATTTTATGGTATGGTTAAACTTAATCATTATCTCTGTTCTTTCATTTAGTAATTCGTTTTTGTTTGGGAATAACAATAGCTAACTTTTCATCCTAGCACAGTCCACATATTTTACCACTGTTGTAAGACTAGGCTGTTTTCACTATACTTCACGTTAATTTCCCCACGTGGCTAGCCAATTTTTAAAGTTTTCTGTTTTAAATGTAGATCAGTGATTGAACCATCTAGTTTTAAAGTATCTTTGGTTGATCCCGGACATGTTTTGTTTTGAACATTTAAATCATGTACTTTTGCTATATATATATATATATATATATATATATATATATATATATATACTACTACTACTACCGGCTATAATTAGTAGGCCACCCCAGTTTTTTTTTTTAAGAAAATCATGTATTTCATGCTATTAGTAGTATTTATCGCCAAGTGGATAATTCTAAATAAAAATAGAATTGTTCTATTGTTATGATTACTTCGAAAAATTTTACAAGGCAAGGAAGCAAAGATGAATTTGTCCGAAATCACTTTAAATTTTCTTCATTCTTTCATTGATGAAGCAGCAATATAGGTTTTTATAGGTTTTAAAATATTTATAAATTCATTTGATACACATGTTATTGTGCAGTATTAAAAAGAACCAATATATTTTCATTTACAATAATTCACTTGGTAATAATTACTAAAAAAATAGTATGAAATACATCATTTTTTAAAATAGTGCCATGGTATAATAATTATGCTCGGTAATATATATATATATATATATATATATATATATATATTGTGTGAGTGAGTGATGGTTAAATGGTCTTCTAAATTGCGCAAAATAACACTGCCATCTCATTTTAAAAGTTATATTTTCAAAAATTCCACACAAATATCTAGAAATGCAAAAGAGTAAATTCATTCAAAAACGCCATGAGTTTCAACCACGGTTTCCAGACTACTTCGGAATCATCTGTAACTCTTTTGAATGGTTCCCTTCAGTAAGTTGGTGAATGCTTCTATAATCCTTTGCTTCAGTGTTATCTTCGGTGTTACAAAGAGTTTTGCTTGTCTCTTGCTCAACTTGCCCCCAAACATAATAACCAAGTGGGCTCTAGTATAGGGAATTAAATGGCCAGGGTTAGTGGTGATATAGTCACAGATATTGTCTGATAGTAATGACTAGGTTCACCTGTGACATGGAGTAAAATCACGTTGCTAGACATAGGATCTTCTAGCAGCCACCCTTATGACTCAGACCAGCACTACCGTCTCAAGGTATTTGATGTAGGCCTTTGTGTTGAGTCAGAGACCCTGTGGTAAAATGAATGGAAGCATAACGTCTCAATCACTAGTGCTCACTCAAAACACTTTCATAATCGTCATTAGACTCATCTAACTCTAAGTCCTCTGACATGACCTCGAATTGACACTCAAAACAGTCTGAAATGTTCGTATTTGAGCTTCTGGCGCGAATGCCAAGAAGTACATCAGGCCGATTCAAAATTTCTGGTTGAGTGGATTGCGTTTAGTTAACTTTTTCTCCCGCAGGATGCCCAAATAAAATAAGATACGGGCATGCCGGAAATAAAATTATAAAATGGTGACTATTTACCCATTACGCTCTATATATTTATTAAAATGAGTTGTCAGTGTTAGTTTTTATTAATTGAAATATAATTGAAACGAAAATTCACAACTGCTAAGTGATATATTTTGTATGACAGGAAACGTTGGACGATTTCTTCAAGGATGAAGAAGAGGCTCGAGACAGTAGAAATGTGATTCTACAGAAGGATGCTGAGGATACCATGGACCGTACACACGAGCAACGATTATGTGTTAGAGAGGATGCAAGCGAGAAGAAATCTCATCAAGAAGAGAGATCTGTGTTTCCTAGGACATGTAATAAGGAATGAGGGACTGGAAAATCTGATGCTTTCAGGACTGATAGAAAAAAAAGAAAGACATGGGAAAGCAGGGTGAGACATATTTGAAATAGTAGATGGCGGAACAGGGTTTGGGAGATTTATCAAGTGGAAAAATGTTAAGAAAGGGGGCAGTGGCAAGTACACGTCCGTGATCACCAATATCCTGAAAGGTAATACGGCACAAGAAGAAGAAAAATCTGTTTTCTTAGATGATATTCTAAAATTCGAAATTATTTTACGATCAGACTAATAAATAATTAAAACATAAATATACAAATGGTCTGTGTGTGGCTTCAGTAAATCAAATAAAAGGCGCTACATTGCTAAATTCAGATGACCCTTATTGTAGATTGGTCAGTATGAAACTACTTCAGATAGACCGTTTTTCTTAGGATAAAGAATACAAGAATTAATCATACCGTTAGTTTTCTTTTATATTTCCTAGTTGTTCTGTATTAACGATTGAGGCTGGGTGCTTCATATTGACTGTAAATGAGGAAATATTAATAAAATAATCTTAATATTTGAGTGCACATGTCAACTCTGCAATTTATATTCAACTTTTTAATTTCTTTTACTAATTCGTTGTCTACATCTATGCCGTTCTTTCATTTGATGTATTTCTATCTTAATTGCCTGTTTTTAAATGCTGAAAGAAAATTAATCATTGCTATGCCAAATTATGCAACCATGCCAGAGAAGATATTTGGACAAATTACATGTGCTTTTAATACCAAATCATTTTTTAAAAAAATTGCTGTTGCTTTTTATTTTTAATGAAACCAGTTGTTTTATTTTCGTTATATATTACTCAATATGTTCTGTAGTTCTGTAGTAGATAGAAATCTGAGTAAAAGTTGGCTTTATGACGGCTGTATCGATGAAACTATTCTTTTAACTAGTTTTTTTTTTATCTGAAATTCAGGGCAAACGTTCTAGTTGCATTTTAAGTTAATCATAGTAATACAGAAATCTCTTGATGAATGAACATTTGATAAATGCATTTTCTATTCGTGCGCTAAAATGTCTGTACAAAAATTCGGTAGGTGCATGCAGAAAATTCGATTAGTGCTGCAAAACCCTCTTCATTTAATCTAAAATTGATTTTCTTCTAGTTACCATTAAAGTAAAAATTGAAAAACGGGAAATTATTAACTATTTTTTTGTCAAGTGTTACATCATCTAAATAATTCCAGTAGTGATAAAAATATGGACGGTTATAAACAAATAAATTTCAAAATATGAGCCTATAATAAAAGCTATCGAAAAAAAATTAATTTTCAAGCTAATTATATGACGAACTAAAGAATAACAAAAGACAAACCACACTGAATAAGTTTTTCATTAAATATCAAACTGATTAACATTAGTTCATTACATTTTTATTGTATCTTCTTATATGCACCTATATTTTAATTTAAAAGTATGCTAATTAAGAATTGTTAAGGAGACTCAAATTAGAGGTACAAATGTCATTATCCCCTATAAGTTATTATATTCTATTAATATGTTTTTGATTAGTGTGTATCATTAGATGCATTAATTGATGCATTCCTGTACAGAGCTCGTTTGTCTGTATGACACTCAAGCATTTCTACGCAGGATCAAAGTATTGTGTATACATGATTACACTATATTTATGACACTTTCATTTAAGTGTCAAAAACTTGACTGGTGAAATTAATTAAATGAAAATTAATTAAATGGTAATAATTAAATCATGATAATAATTATTTCTTAAACCATTATAAAAATAAGTTCATTCTGGGTATCCAACATTTTTAAGAACCAGGTGTAGTAAACCGAAGTGATAAAGTATAAAGATATCTAGACCCAAGCGGAAAAGGCTGACCTATAAACTGTCACTAAAACAAAGCACTCTACAGGTGTGATGACCTGTCAAAAATTACTTCAATTTCAAAATATAAACATATTTTGAGCGTGGCAAACATAGGGTCGTTTCAACCGGGTTGAGTGCAAGTATAGCACAAGGTAATAAATCATTGATCAACAACCACAGGGCCTGCTTACTAGCCCACCACGAGGACTGCGACTAATTGGCTGATTATCTATCAGATGCAACCCAGGGCGGTTGTTACGACGATAGACATTGGCCGGTAATCCCTATTGTCTGATCAATCAGGAGCTAATTATTCGGGATTCAGGCCCATAAATAGAGAACACCCAGAGGTAAAAAATCGAGTCGGTTCATTCTTCGCTGCCAAGAACCGAATCCGTTGCCTCTGCATAGTACATCATTGACACTGCCTAATTGCAGTTAAGATTTCTTCGAGCTAAGGAAACTTTTCCGCCAGTCAACTACATTCACCCCTCACTTCGCCGTGCTTGTTTTACCTTGATAAAAATTATTGTATACCTGTGTAAATAAACTTTTGTTACTGTTTATAACAAACGCTTTTCGTCATTTCTTTGATGGTGTGGCAACTATTCTTCTTCTCCGATACCAACTTCAACACTCCATGGACTGAGTTGTATCCATCCCCGCTTTCGCGGATCTGAAAAAGTAACATGGGCGCGGAAGGAATCAGAGAATAACCTGTCTGGAACATATGGTAATCACGAAACCATCGGACAACCCGGTATCGTGAAAATATACTACCACATTTGGTGCCTTAAGACGCAGGATCGACCCTGTATAATTACCACGGTGGATCTTGTTGCATCTGTGCCTCAGAATCCAGTGTCGACCCTGAATATGTTGATGCTTCAAAACACAGAATTAACACTCAACTAATTCACCGGCACAACGACAACTCACCCAGAAACCAGCCCAGAAAGCCATCAGTTCATTTTACAGCAATACAGCCTTTCAAGGAAAAGTATCACCAGAAACATCCACAGAGTCGGGGTAAGTGACTAGTTTCCTTTGTTTCTCTACATTCATTGTGCAGAGTTGGTTAGTGCTAAAGAGCTTCTTAGTGTCTTTGTTTCCTTATATATATATATATATATATATATATAGAGAGAGAGAGAGAGAGAGAGAGAGTGTGTGTGTGTGTGTGTGTGTCGCCGACTGACGCAATTTCGGTCGAATTTCAATCCTGGGTAAAAAAGCAGTCGGAGTTTAACCGTACTGATGAGCTGTGATACGGCGAAACAGATCTGTCTGCAGATGACAATATATATATATATATATATGTATCAAACATTTCACCTATGTTGGTAACAGCTGGATCGAAGATCCCAGTTTTTGCTGGATGGCCGTCCTCCTATGACCATGGCTAATGGCGTTAAAAAACAAAAAAACAAAGGGTCCATGATCTAACGGACCCCGAATTAATTAACTTGGCTTATGACTATCCGAATGGGTTGGAAGCTATCTTGACGACCATACAGACACGTCATGTAAAACCTTATTCGATGAGATCACAGCACAGTATGGGGAGTTTATAAACCCTGCTGATGCTGCTCGAGCATTGATTAAGGTGACGCAGAGAAAAATTGAATCGCTTGCGGAATTAGCTAGTAGAATCTCAAGTCTTTCAAGGCTAGCTTATAGGGACTCTGAGCTGAGAGAAGCGTCAGCTGTACAAGTACATCTGGCTGAATCCTTCATTGATGGGATAAACAATCCTTTTATTAAAGAAGATGTGGCAAGAGCTAAACCGAAAACACTGTCGGGGGCTTTGTCATCAACCAGAGAAAGTGAAAGGATCTATGAGCGAATTCGGGGCTGTAGGGAAATAGAAAAAAAAATTATTCAGGTAGTAATTATTGGCGACAGGAGGGAATAGGATTACATACAGTATTAAGGGAACAAAAAACGGAGGGTTACCATAGAAAATGGGCTGGAGAGAGCCATTGTTCTTACAGCTGTAGACAACCAGTACCAAAAAGGAAAGGGAATACTTCAAACCAGCAGGAATGCTGGAATTGAGAAAAACAAAAGTGTCCGAGGTCTGAAGGCGGGAATGTAACTTAATCAACTTCAGAAAAAGGAAAAACCAAGAAACCGGCGAAAACTAAAAGTCGCAAGCACTATCCATATTCAGTCATTAAAGAAAGAAAAGAATAAGGTTACTTTAGCTCCTAAAATAAAACAAATCCAACGAATTCCTGCTCAAAACGGGAAATGGTTAATGGTCCCAATACAAAAAGAGCTGAAGAATATGAATTATTCACACAAGGCTCGGACATGATAGGTAGAGTAGATATCATGGGCAAGCAGGTGGGAGCATTGATAGACTCCGGATCAGAAGTCTCGCTTCTAAAGTCCTCAATTTTTGAAGACCTAAAACATAGCAAAATGAAATTGAAAGATTCAGACTTAAGAGTAACTCAAGCAAACGGACAAAAAATGGAACTAAGTGGTATGATCAACCTACCTATCAAAATTGGAAAGATTAAGACAGGTTCAAAATTATACATTGCACATGACTTGGACCAATCCATGATTTTAGTGGAGGATTGGTTAAAAATAAATCAGGCACAATTATGTTTTAATCCAAATCGACTAACGATAAAAGGGGTAGAAAGTTCCTTGAGTAGTAAAACCAGCGTGGAAATTAAAATGCAAAAACAGTGTGAACAAAGAAGACAAAAACAATGTGTTTTCTTATTGACATGAAATTCCCTGCAGACTGTAATATATATTATATATTAGCATATCTTCCAAAAATGATGTGGCACAAGTCAATAATTTCGGTTGTAGTTGGAACCCTTTTTGAAAGAATCATCAAAGAGATCGCTTGTTGCACATGCCTTAAAGAAATACAAAATATTTTACTAACAAATACAGCTCTAACGCTACAAAGAATTTTATCTATATAAAATATGTGTGATCTAGTTTTTTTTATTTTACAAAAACGCTCAATAGAAAGTATCATGATGTCATTGGTGACCTCATTTTATCACAAGACAGAAAATGGCTTTTTCTATTGTCAGAAATTAAAATAAGTTTCGTTTAGAATAAAGCGGTTAAATCTGCCTTGTATCAGCGTTCAAATTAATGACAGGACGTGGAAAATCATTGTTATTTATAACTATTCTTTTAGCTATTATAATATATCTAATTCTACTATTCCACAAACTCAGTCTCCTGTCGTCTATTTACACAAGAATGTTGGATAGTTTCCTTGTTTCCCTCTGTTTATCTTGTCCTGTGTGTATCTCAAATTTACCAAGGTTCTATATTTCTTATATATATCAAGAATTTCACTTGTCGTTTTCAGTTTTTAAATGTACAATACCTTTATATTATTCTACTTGCTGACATAATCCATCATTGATATGCTGAGCATCCTCCTGTAGAAATGTATTTATTTTGCTTTAAGCTATTATGTTAACTATGAGAAAACGTTACATCATTAAATTATATATTTAGAGACTGGTATTACGTTGCATTTCAACGTTATTTTATGTTCTTTTTATAATTAGATTTTTAATTTTTGTAGGGTAATTTGCTTGGTTCTTAGAAAGCATCTTTGAATTTGGCTTTTGTTTTCAGATTTGGGTGTCTCATTTGCATTTTCGGGTAAAAACATTTCCTGAAACGCAAAACTTCGCTACCTCATAATTTTTCGTTTACAATTCGTAGCTAATATCTTAATATTTTCATGCCGCTAACAAATAAATATATCTGAAGCCATCAGAAATAATCCGCTATTCTAGACAGGCTAATAAATAAAAGTGAGGAGAAAACAAGAACATATACATTATATATATATATATATATATATATATATATATATATAATATATATGTTTTAGTTTTCTTCTCGCTTTTATTAATAAGCCTGTCGAGAATAGCGGTTTATTTATTATGGCTTCATCCATTTTCAGTGTTACCTACAATGCGTATTTTGAGATTAATAAGAATTGATAAGGAAATCGATATACGGTTAAATGGCAAGCAACAAGAATTTCAGGAAGAAATCAAAAAGTGTCACACCTGCTACGGGTTGATTTTCGACGAAATCTGAGTCTATCCCTTTGAGCGTTCGACCGGTGGTTCTTCAGGGTCGATCCTCGGTCACCGATGAACTCTCTGCCCACGTTGTGTTTTTTGATCTCAGAAATTCACGTTGGAAAACCTGGTAACCGTTTCCTTACCATACCAAACCAGACCAGACACTTGTATACACTTGTGTTAAATAAATAAATAAATACGGCACCAATAAATAAATAAATAAATCAGTTCGAAGACGCCCGGATGAGTTACGAAAGAAAGTCTTTTATATATAAAAAATATTAAAAGCAGAAAGTACAATCGCCGAATTTCAAAGTTACAACGTTTTGTTTAAAATAAATACTCAGAGCTTTAAATGTTTCAAATAAAAATAAGTCGATTCGAAGGTTCGTTAAAAGTAATCAGAGCTTTTAATTTTCAAATATAAACAAAGCTTTCAATTCTCGAAAATAACCAGAGCTTTCAATTTTCAAAATAAAAATCTGAGCCCTCAATTCTTCCAAATAAAAACACGACTTTTCAGCATTTATCAAACTCTGCTGAGACGGTGGCGACTAATGGTGATGAGGGCGGTGACGGCGTTGGGGGTTCATTTTGGTCTTTGTCTCCTGACAGCTCCGAAAAAGTGCGAGAAAAGAAGCTGTTAAGAGTAGAAGTTGTGGTTACATTTTATTGGTTTCACTGTAAAAGGGTGAGACCTAGTTGCAAGTCTAGTCAGTTAAGGGCCATACGTGACACACGTTTTGGGCGATCATTTCTCGAAAGAGATATGACTGACTGGGCAGCAGATTTTCCAGCAGTTGGCTTCCGTTGTTTCTACGGTAGGCTGGTTGCCAGCCAAGGCCATAGAACCTAATCTGTTCTAGTATTTAACCCATAACTGGAGGGAAGAGGCGGATTAATAACTTTCCCAAGGGTATTTGTGCGTCAGTGAATGCAAGGAATTCAACTGGAATTCGAACTCGGCAGCCCAATTTGTCGTTTCAAGTAGATATCCACTGCACCACAAGACACATCGTCAGTAAGTTTAGTAGCTCGAGTAAATTCATGCAGAAGTAGGCACCAGGGAGCTAAGCTCATCGAAGTAGAAGCAGTGGAAGTATTTGTAGAAGAGACACAGGGAAGCTACTTTACGTCCGTCTGAAAGTGATCGAAGCTGAACTATCAGATCAGGATCGATTACATTGCAGATTCTCCGTTGGATTTTGTCACGAACCCCGCGATGAATATCAGGGTCACTCGACCAGATGTGGTAGCAAAAATCTACCAAGTATGTTGAAGTAAATGCATGGTGGAACAAATTTTAGGATAAATACCAAAAAGAAAAGAATTTTTAAGGAAAAATATTCTACAGAGCAATGATCGCCTATGTTCTGTAGATAGAGGCAGTTGTACAGGCCAGCCATACTTTAGATGCTGACGAAGGTCATTGAGATTATACATGCTTCCAATACGTCTATTTCTATTTTTATATGTTTGCTCAATTCAGTTTCTGTCCATAGACGGGCAATTTGCTGCCAATATCAATACGGTATTATTCCTATATCTTTCCCAAATGAATCAAGTTTCCTATCAGTTCAATTAATAAATGCTTGTGTAGTTTATGAAATATATGTCGTTCTACATTTGTACTGCTATCTCTGAAAGAAGTAGTATACTGAAAATGAAAGTGAAATTCATAGGTATGCAAGAGAAATTTTAAATATAATAGAATGTTATGAAAAATGTTATGACCCCAGGCAACGTCTACTAAACGATATGGTTTTAGATTTCAGAAGATATTAAATTAAAAAGAAGCAGATAATGTGAACTTCATCTGGACGAAACATTTTTAGTATGGCGTCAGCGTTATGACATTCAGTAATATACTGAGTGTGTTATTTTGAGAGTAATCTTGCAACATATCACCGTGGATAAGAGGAGGGACTAGTTTTTTCTTTTCTTTTTTTTTGTGTGTAAATGTGTGTGTGTGTGTGCATCAATATCGTTTGGTTATATATAGTTACAAATACTGGAACAGAAATACCTCATATTATAAGATTGACAAAAAAAAACTAAAATAGCTGCCATTATAAAATATATTTTATTATTTTTTAAAAAATAGGTACAAATTTAACTCGTTTGTTTTTAAAAATTACGTACCTTACATGGCAGCTTTTATTCGCCATCGACACTTGTAGAAGATTTCGAATGTTTTTCAGCACCCGAAAAATCCAGGTTTTTCCTGTGACTTTCTTTTAAGCTCTGACCTTGTGGCTCTGAAATTTTTAACCCATAGCAGTAGTGATTTTCCTTTTGGAATAGTATCATTTCGACGTAACATAAAATGAGCACGAATAGTTCTTTATTGTACAAATAAAAATTCACTAGGCTTAAAAACGGCAAACATATAGTGTACACCGGTCAAAGTCATGTAGTTAAATGAATAAACTTGTCGAAATTCAATAACACCATACAGATGGGAAGTATTTCCGTAGCACCATGTGTCGGAATTGGAGATTGATACTAAAATAAAGTGGATTATACCAACATTCTTCACAATACAAGTATTTAAAGTGATTACTAAATGCAAGTAAAGTAACCTAGTTTTATTGCTTTCGTTTAAAATTTATTTCGCTCTCACTATTGAGCATACCTTGTTTTGTAAATTTCTGTAGAATAAAGCGAAAACACAAACAAACATGACGTGTAAGACGTATGCGAAAACGAGCTCTGTTTGAAAGCCAAGACATTGCCGAAGCTGACAGAAGAAATTTTATTTCGAGTTTATTACAGCAGCCGTGAAAAAGTAATGTACTCGAAAGATTAAGTGGCCATTTTCCCTTGCGCAGATCGTACAAGAGAGCTGCGTAGATATTTATGACCTGTAATGCAGACAACGCAGTTCGCGGCGTAAATGTTTACGAGAGAAAACACGTTCCCATAAGCAAGATATATAAATTAGTATTTAGAAAGAACTAAATTGTTAGAAATACCAAGATGGATGGACGTGGGTGGCGAAAGTGAATCGAAAAATTTCAAAACGAGCTGGACAATCGCTACTGAAAAATGTAAACGGGTTTTCCATAAGTGATTTTTCCCCAGGGCCGATCCTTTATGCAGTTTAGGAGTGGTTAGGCGTTCACTATCCAAGCAATGAAAATAGCATTATTTTACATAAAAAAATATTTCATCTCAACAAAATTTCCTTCTTTATTAAAGCTTTTATCTTAATTCTTTCCACATACCAAGTCAGCAGAATATAATAATATAAAACTTCACATTAAGATTCAACTACTGTTAATTATTTCATTATATATATATATATATATGTGTGTGTGTGTGTGTGTGTGTGTGTGTGAGTGTGTGTGTATATATATATATATATATATATATACACACACACACACACGCACATATATATATATATATATGAGCATCGCTCATTCAGTAATGGATTAGTGCTCACTGGCTATTGGGCGGGCATATTGACAATATACACGCTAAAAAGAAAAATGGCCCAGAGGTAGAATCGCTGACTGACGCCAATTCGATCGGGTTTCAATCCTGGTTTAAAAGCAATCGGAGTCTAACTGTGCTGATGAACAGTGATGCAGCGAAACGGATCAGTCTGCGGATGACTATATATATATATTTCTATACATAAGCATGCAGTGTAGATATAGAAGAATTCAAAGAAGTATCCTGTACATACAGTGATAGGATAACTTTCTAAGAGAGCTCGAAATATATATGTGTATAAACACATATATTTTGCAAGGAGATAAAACAAAAACATTAAAATTAAATATTATTATTATAATACCACTCTATGAAATTAAGAGACGTAATTGTATTATTGTTAGTATTAATATATGCTGGAAATAAAAAGAAAGAGTGAAAATAAGGGCTTGAAAAAGAAATAGACAAACGAATAGGGGAGGCTGTATCAATCAAGGTTTAAGAATTTAAGTATTTTTTCTATGGCAGCATGTGTTCATTAATTCATTTTTGTTAAGTAAATTAAGGCTATTTCTTTGATTTCAGATGACAAAATTTTCTAAAAGGCCAAAGTTACATCTTATAGTCATAGAGGTGCTGATAGCACTGGAAGAATTTGGTATAGGGAAAATTACAGAAATAATAAATGAAATTTATAATAGTGGTGTAATACCACATGACCTCAGTAAGTCGATCTTCATAGCACTATTTAAGAAGCCAGAAGCAAATGAGTGTGTACACCACAGGACCATCAGTTTAATGAGCAATGTAACGAAACTGATCGTCCGAATCCTGATGAATAGAGAGAGAAGCAGAATCAAGCCAGAGATAGGACAAGAACAGTGCCCTCTTCATGCTTAGGATGATCTCCGAAAGTGCGATACAAATGAAGAAGGACTTATACCTGTTCTTTTTTAATTATTCGAAGGCGTTTGACAAAATACGCCACAAAGAATTGATGGAGATGCTCGGCAGCCTTGACATATTTGGGAAAATCTTTACCGCTTGTATACAAACAGGTAATGAATTCAGCAGGTATACAAAGATAGAAAGGGGCGTAAGACAAGGATGTGTCTTTTCACTGGATCTGTTCAACTTGTACAGCAAAAATATTTCGGGGACCCTAGAAATTATGCCTAGATTGGTCATCGGAGGCCACAATTTAAACAACATAAGTTACGCAGATGATACAGTGCTGATAGCAGATAAGACCTCCTACAGAATGTAGCTGAAGAGTGTGACAAGAAAGGACTACAAATAAACTGCAAGAAAACCGAATGCATGGACATCAGCAAAAAGGTTAGCCAATATGCCAAATACTAATTGGGGATACTAGAATCAAGCAAGTACAAAAATTTAAATACCTGGAAAGTGTTATAACAGAAGTCGGAAAGTACGACACAGAGATCCGAAGGCGAATTGGCATGTCGAAGGAAGCATTCCAAGAGTTGAGTAATGTATTAAGAAACAGGACAATTTCGCTAGAAACAAGGAGGAGAGTAGTGGATTGCTATGTGTTGTCTGTTCTTCAATATGGCAGTGAATGCTGGACAATATAATCAAAGATGAATGAAAAACTTGAAGCAACTGAAATGTAGTTCTACAGAAGGATGCTGTGCATATCATGGATCAAGCATGGGAGCAGTGGTGATGTTTTGGAAAGGATGGAAACAAAAAAGAAATTAATATTGAGCATCAGAAAGAGACAGCTGAAGTTCCTGAGACATAAAATAAGGAAGGAGAGCTTGGAGAACCTGATACTAACCGGCCAGACAAAGGGGAAAAGAGACAAGGGAAAGCAACGGATAACATATTTGAAGGACCTAATCAGATGGATGATGGAACGAGGGTTGCATGATTTAACAGGACAAGGCGTACTAAGAGCCACCTAGGATAGGGAACGTGTAAATCCTTGATTGCCTACGTCCTGAAGGAACAGGGCACATATTATTATTATCAGTAATTACTGATATATATATATATATATATATATATATATATATATATATATCACTAACGACGCAGATAGCTAGACACACCAAAACTGCAAGAATGGTGAAAGGATGTAAAAACTTGGAAGTAATTTTACTGTGCCTCAAATAACATACCACAAGTTCACTTTCTCATTTTGTCTTACAATTTGCCCAATTCTGTTCTTGATATACACGTATGTATTGTTATCTAATAATCTCGACAGGGAAAAACTTCAAAATATCATAGAATACTGTTACGTGTTAAGTGTAAAAAAGAAAAAAAAATGATAGATTAAAATTCAAAGTTAAAAATCACATACAAATATTTAATTCCCTGTTTAGGATGTGGTTGCCGGCTTTCTCTTTTCAAATCTTTTCACTTTGTTTTTTCTTTCGATTGGAGTAGATAGATGTATCTATTGCCCGGTTCACACTCCACCCATGTCTATTGAACAGGTTAAGAGGCTCATCTCTTGTTCCCTGTTTAGCATGTGATTTCCGGCTTTCTCTTTTCCTATCTTCTCACTTTTTTTTCAATTGGAGTAGAAAAATCTATCTATCGCCCGGTTCACACTCCACCCATGTCTATTAAACAGGTTAAGAGGCTCATCCCTTGTTCCCTGTTTAGGATGTGGTTTCCGGCTTTCTCTTTTCCAATCTTCTCACTTTTTTTTTTCAATTGGAGTAGATAGATCTATCTATCGCCCATTTCACACTCCACCCATACCTATTGAACAGGTTAAGAGGCTCATCTCTTGTTCCCTATTTAGGATGTGGTTTTCGGCTTTCCCTTTTCCAATCTTTTCACTTTTTTGTTTTTCTTAAATTGGAGCAGATATATCTATCTATCGCCTGGTTCACACACCACCCATGTCTATTGAACAAGTTAAGAGGCTCATCCCTTGTTCCCTGTTTAGGATATGGTTTCCGGCTTTCTCTTTTCCGATCTTTTCACTATTACGTAGCCCCCTTTACAACAGTGGCTTTTCCGTCTTGCTCGGGGCGATACGATTAAAATATATATATATATATATATATATATAGACAACATTTACAATTTGTTGCATTCAAGACAGAAAGCTAAGTTTCCTACTGGTGGAGTGACAGGTAAGTGTTTCGAAGGGGAAGAAATGTGTGAAATCACTTTACCCGGTTAAAATAGCGATAAAGTTTGACAGAGTCAAAATATCTATTTACCCATATTGTTCCATGAGGTTCTTATTTAGGTTTTAGTTGGTCAGCAACTTTTATTAGAGATTATCTCGGCTGGATGCACAGATCCAAGAATCAGGTCGGAGTTGATAATGTCAGCAAATACTGTTAACAACTAACTACTCTCGTCCCAAAACCTAGTTTATAGAGGTTCACACCTAATTCGTATATTTCTAGAACATTTCGAATTCTCTCGAATCTACTGGAATTTTCTACAATCTTTTCATACGTTCTATTCTTAATTTCTCTATTTAGTAACTACTTCCGGAATTAAAACTTTTTGTAATAACAAGTAGGAGTCAATAGAATCTATTACTATAAATTTTTATACATTATTATTATTATTTTTATGTATAAATGGATCCTCGTACCAAAATACAAAAACCTTTAACTTCGGTCAAATTATTTAGAGACCGAACAAATTACTGCTGAAATGCATTGATGAAAATATCATCTCACGATGCACACACAAAATACTCTAAACATCAATTCACATTTTTCTCAAATACGCTCACGTTTTCCTAAAAGCATATGCGAAAAAGAATGGGAAGTTTTCAAAAAAAAACTAACCACAAATAATCCATAAGTGCTTGAAAGGAACTCTAGAAAAAATGCGTTTTAACGGAAAAGACACAACTATAACAAACTATCAATCAAATCATTGATTATCAAAACAAGAAACTTAGATAAAAAATACAGCAGCCTATCCAGCAACAACAAATAGAAATGTTGGAAAGCGTAATCTAATAAAAAAATCTCTCTGATATAAAGCTTTCTAACAGAAAACGAGAAGCCTACAGCTTCATTTTATTAGTTGCTGCCAAAATCCGCAAATGAGACGTCGTAGGTATTATAGTAAAAAAAAATCAGATGGAAAACGAATACCAAAGATTTCATTCAAGGCATAATAAGTGGTACGTTAGAGACCAACAACGAAATTACATCACCAATGAGACATAGAAATGAACTAAAGAAGAAGGCGAGAAATAAGTAAATCATTCTGATAAAAAGGGGGAATTGTGATCATAAACAAAAATACATACATAAAAAAATATTACTCAACAGTACCGACACAGACGAAAAATGAACGAACAAAATAATAACCACTGAAACACACACACACACACACACACACACACACACACACACATACACACACACACACACACACACACACACACGCACACACAAAAAGAAAAGATCAGTAAAATAATTAAACATAAAAGAAAATGTGGTATAGACTTATTGAATATTACCCTAGAACACACAAACTTTACGCTCCCACTGAAACTCACAAAACTGGAATTTCAGGAATAGACAGCAGCCTAAAAAACTAAAGAGAACCATAGCAAAAACTGTAACACCCTGTCTTTTGAACAATAATTCCATCACATATTAAAAATATCAGGTTGCCTTTTCAAAAAAATGGAAATCAGATATAATTGACAAACTTATGTCTAGTCCAGATATAAAATCAATTTACATTAATGCTTAGATCACTTGAAAAAGCGTTTAACGCATATCAACTTTTTCTAAGATAAACTGCTCCTTATTATTAGCTAAAATAATACAAGATATGCCGTCTAATCACCAATCACTTCTATGACTTATTTATTAACAATTTAAAAAAAAAGATTACCAAAGTCGTGACCTCTCATTTAAGACGATGTCGTTATATTGTAATAATATCTCGAATCTGTTTGTTTCCAAAATATTTTATCTCAACAATCAACTAACATCCGATAAATTGATGCTATTTTACTATATGCCCGTGATACTAACTTGCCGGATATTAAAGATAAATTCAAACATAGAACAAAATTTACATACGAAATGGAATAAAATAATGCTTTACTTTTTCTAGACTTCGTTTTACAACGAGTTGACAGCAGCCTTAAACTTAATATCTACCGAAAATCAACTAATAAATATGACCTAATAAATTTCCACCATGAAAATAAAATAAAATCTGGAATGGTCATTGGATTCTACCTAAGAGCACAGAGAATTACAACCCTTGATATTTACAAGAATAGGAGAAATATATTGAAAACACTTTAAAACCCTTCAATACCCAATTTCATATTCAAAATAGAGCTCTCCTTCCTGAAAAATTCAACGAATAAAAAACAAAAAATGATTCCACCCAACACTATCTCAAATATAATCCCAAAACAGTATCTGAACTCAACATAAAATTTGTCAGAACTACATTTAAAATAATAAAAGACTTAATCAATAAAAAACATAAGAGCAAGCCAAAAAATGAAATATTAATTTTTTTTATCAGCCTCTATGATCGCCAGAAAAAAATATACTGGGGAAACCTAAAAAATTAATCAAACGATTCTATGAACGCAAAAGAAACATTAAAAACAATACCTAAAACGCATTTGATTTTCACTGTTAAGAAACTGAATTTTAACATAAAAATCGTACTCTTAGTAAAACGGAAAATCATTCACTAAGAGGAAAATACGTAAAAAGTGATTTAATCACTAGTTCAGCCAGAGTAAATTTACGTACAGTTTCTTACAAACATTTATCATTCTTGGCAGATTTTCGGTTGTCAAAATGAGGGATACGTATTGAACGAAAGAATCTTAAAGAATATAGATGAATTTAGCTAGATTACAATTTTTTTTTCAAAAGTTTTGAAACTAACAGCTTTTTTTTTCATGCGCATGCAAAGTCAAAACAACTTCAACAAACTCAGTCAGATAGAGTCCTAGCGAATATAAATATATTTATTGTGACGCGAAACGCGTCACAATAAATATTTTAAAGTTGATTTGAAATCTCCTCAATACTCTTATATATATATATATATATATATATATATATATATATATATATATATATATATATATATATATTACGTAGATTCATCTCTATTTATTGATTGAAGGCTAATGTAAGAGCACAATTTTTCATATTTCTTTTCTTGTAGATTTTTATTAAATAATTCGATCAGACTACGACTTTCAGGTTTGCAAATAAACTCATCTGATTCATTCTTATAACCTACTGTCATATATTTTTGTAAATGCTTTTCCATGGTTGACTTCAATATTTTGAGGAAGCTTTCTTTGGAGAGGACGCAAACATCTCGTCTACAAAGGTGTCTGTTACCAATGTCCGTGTCATGGGGGTCTGGGAATGCCGCACTTGGCGAGTCACAAGCTTGCTTCAAGTGTCGTTTTTCCCAGGCGCACGTTGCTGGAAGATTCATTGCTTACGGGCATAGGGAGGGACGCGTACCCTAGCCTCAATATCACTCCTCCGGTCTCGGGGTGCTGCCGCAAACCTCGGGGGCGATCGAAATTACCGCTCGAATGTGCGAAGGCCTTGCGGGCCATTTCACGGTCTAGTGACCTTTCTCAGCCTAGGAAAGTCTTCTATCGGGAATTAGTAGCGGGCGTTGTGAAGGATTCATTATGCGAATCGCTCGGCATGTGGGAAGATGAGTTTCGTTCGTATTGGTCTTGGGCGCCAGGTGCGGATAATCTCAGCAACTCCGATTTTTCTCTGACTTGTCGATTGGCTCGGAATCGGATGTCTCTCAATGACATGCGTTTCATAAGATTGTGAACGCTGCAACCTTAGTGTAAAGGAGACGTCCGCGCACGCCTTCTACCATTGTTTGCTGGCTCTCACGATATGGGATCATGTCGGGGAGTTGACTGCTCGTATCGAGCAGCGTGAGCTCGTATGGATGGTGTTTCTGACGCTGCTAGCCACAGCTCGATTGGTGATATAGACGACGCGACTGGAGGAAGTCTTGCGGGTGATCGTCTTTGGCATCAGGATCTGATCCGATATTTTGAGCATCAGCTCAAAATGAAGATTAGAACTGATCGGAAACGATTGACGTCCACAGATTTCAGTGAAAGGTGGATAAAAGTGGCAAGCCTGGTTCGCGTGAACGGGGCTAGTCTTGATTTTCTCTTTTAGGTCTGGTAGTCACATCGGGGTGGATTCCTTTGGAACCCTCCCCTTGGTTAAAGTAAGTCCCTTTTTGTGTACCTAGATAATGTGAGTGTGTGTGTTTCCAGGCCTGGTCCCGGCACTATCTCTTTTGTTATGATCCAGCTCGAGATTCCCAGCTCCGTTTTATTTTGTCCAGTATAATCTCGTCTGGTTCAGTATTTCAGTTTCCCCTATCCAAATTATTTTCTTCTCTCCACTCCCTGTAGAAAGAGAGCTTCTTGATTTTGTCCTATGAGCAAAATACAGCGGCCTCTTTGTTTTGAGGGTGATTTGAGTCCAGCTAACATTATGTCTTTAGTTTGTATTTTATGTTGAAATTTTTTATTTGGGGAAATTGTTACCATATCCCTCCCCCTCATGTCATTTCATGTCAAATTTCTATATATTTTTGTAATTATTGTACATTGTGGAATTTTTATGTTCATTTGGGGTGATCCCCGGAATGTTGTGTGGTATTTTGGTAAATGACAGTGTGAGTGTTGATGTATAAGTTCTTGTGGTGACTGAGAAAACTTGTAACATATGTCTGGGTCGTGAGTCGGATTAGCTAGATATAAGATAGTTAGTGCCAGACAAACCCAAGTTTTGTTCCCTCTCCCTTTTTTCGGCCTTGTGCCATAATTTTGTAAGACAAAATAAATATTTTGAGGAAGCTGCCTTTCTTATCTGTTTAATCGATTCATCCCAAGGAAGTCGATAGGAAAAATAGAGTATATCCTCCTTCATTAAAACATCAAATAAACTTTTCTATTAGTCAATTATATGAAATTATTTTCGGTACTAAATTTCGCTATGCATTTCCATAAAACAGGTACTATAACTAAATGCAAAAAAAAAAGAAAAATTAATACATCCTTCTTAGTGAAATAATTTAATCATGGATTCCAAAAATTTGGCTTTTATAACAAATTCTTCAATATATATTGTCACATCAATCTTGTTTACGTCCTAAATCTTCAAGAGTACATTCCAAAACGAATCATTTTATACCATATTTCACGAACCATTCTACATCTTAAGAATGATTGAATGTTATCCAAATTTACAGTTATTCATTTGTTTGTAACTGAAATTCACTGTATAGTAAAAACCAAAAAGTATGATATATTATACCAAATAAACCAATAACGAAAAAAAGAAAATGTCAATATATAAATAATCATACTGATTTATTAAGAGATTTCAATCAAATTTATTATGTGAAGTTTGCTTCAAATCATATTTATATAACAGACAAAATGAATTTCACATGAAATAATTAAAATTTTATTTTTAGTTGCAATATTTTAAGTAAGAAATTTGTTATTTTGTACTTCACCAGAATATTTTGTCCTTTATTTTTCCATGTTTAATAACTTGTCTTGTTCTTTGCCAGGTTTAATATAGTCTCAAAGATATTATTCATCATGTGCGCATTTTCCATGTAATCCATGTTTTACCAAGGCATTGCTATAGATTTGTTAAAGATTAAATGCTGAAAATCACATTAAAGTATTTTAAAGAAAAAATATATATGCAATTGATTAAACAATAAAATATTTATTCATAATAAATTCTGATAATCAGTTTTAATTAAATGTAAAGTGATAAGCGAGGTTTCATTAGAAAAATTATAAAAGATAACCCCAGAATTTAAAAGCTTATAATCGCATGCAAAAATATTAAACAGAAAAAAGATATAAAGAACTAATTTTATTATTAGAAGCATTAGTCACTCAATGAATTATGTACTCATGTAGGTAGTCTCCCTTTCGGATTTCATATATTTTAATGTAATTTTTTTCTACTGAACAAATATTCAAAATTGTTTCAAAATGTAGTTAAGGAGGTGTCCTATCTAACTCTGTAAACTGTTTGAAATTTGTTTGAGAATTGAATTAGCACTGAAGCTTGAAAGCTGCCTCAATTCACTCAATGTCGGAATATATTGCATATATTAGGTTATATATATATATATATATCATGTTGCTCTGTGCTATCGTCATACTCAGGTTGCAAGAAAGGTTTAAAATTGGAAGCTTAATTCAAATTATTTAAATAACATTTTTTTAAAAGAAAGACCATAAAAGTGCTTGTAATTGCCTTTTGATAAATATTGCATTTGAATATTAAATAAATCAATTAATATTCAGAAAAAAACTCTCAAGAAAAATTAAATATTATCCGCAATATATTTGTTATGAGTAATAATATTTAAGGGAAAATACTAAATTAAACTTATATGATAAATAATTCTTAAACAAATTTCACAGAATAAAGGGAAAATATTTGTAGAAGAAAAGATTCATTTAAAAATTAAGCATAACAAAATATTATTAAAATTAACTATTTTCGAGAGAATGTTTGTACTATTTGCTAAAATAAAAGTGGAAAAAGGATCAATAACGTATTTCTACAAATCAATTAAAATTAAGTATTTTTCTGCTAAAAATGCCAAGCAAGTTTCTAAAAGATTCTGAATGTAGATTTCTTAGTGAATTTCTCACAAAATTCCGTTTATAAAAAACAGTAGGCATTACTTTATTACTCTTCCGAAATAAAGGCAGTGCCGTGTTTGTTTCAGTTATTTACTGGTAAATCGGAATCACCTCTCCAAGACACAAGCCTAGGCAATGGTATATCGAGACCTGCGCTGTCCAGACTATATGGGCTAACCATTGGCTGTACCGACAAGATCAAAATGAATGCATGACATTATATTTAAGGTCGGCGTGAATGCCGGAGTTGCCGTAATGATTTCAGAGTTCTACTTCAGGTTTTCTGTCAAGACTTCCATAGCCTTTTCCGTTTTTGTATATGCACTTAAGGAAGTGAAAATTTAAAAATAGCATTTCCATTCCACTAGATTGAATACTTTTATTGAATATCTACTCCCATCAACACGCAGACATCCCTCTTGCCCTCCTTCGCTCATTCTCCGGCTTAGAACTGGATTTAGGTGCTACAGGCTATTAGAAACATAAGCATTTTATAGACAGTGCTCGTAAAGTTTTACAACTTTACACAATATGGTTTTAGGCATTTTAATAGTTACATTAATTCAAGTTCGATTGCAATTAGAACATATGTTGAAGTATTCTATCAAATAATTAGATTTTTAAATAATCTTCAAAACTTATTCCCCGAAAAAATAATCGATATTTAGTAACTCAAAAGTTTACAACAATTTTTTTTTATTCACAACAGTTGTTTTTCTAAAAGTGTCAAATTTTTTTGAATGTTTTAAATGCAGATGGTGTTAATTTTAGAATGTTCCAGATTAGTTTTATGTTTACTCATAGGAAGGAGTGAAAGTTTTGCGTCATTTTTTCTGTCAACAGTCCTTTAAACAATGACAAAATGAGGAAAGCCAAATAATTAATCATGACCACCGAAAATGTATTGTTGACTTTCGTACGAAAGAACTTGGTTAAATGAAGATAAAAAGTCAGTTAAATTTACCACTGAGTTCAGTTGGTACGATACCTTGCCACTGGGATATGTGTCATTTTATTCGTCCCCCCAAAATTTCTGGTCATCCTAGAAAGGTAACGAAAAGTACGGCAAGTGTATTAGCGAGAAAAGTTGACAACGAGCATTGAATAACACTTAAAGAACTTCAGATATATTAGAAGTAAGTGGAGTAAAAGTGAGAATGAAAAAAAAGTAGTCCTTCACTTCGTAGATATTATATCTTTTCGAAAACTAAGGAAAAACATTTCTTAAGCAAAAATATTCTTGCTAGAATAGATTTTGCAAACGATCTTTTTATCAAACATGCAGGCTTTGTACAAAATATAATTTTGTCAGCGAAACGAAAGCTTAGATTTTTAGCAGAATTGCAGTGGGAAATATCTGAAGAAAGAAGGGTACAAAATATTCAGCGAAGAATGCTGTTCAAACAGTAAAACAAAAAGGCGAATCATTGAAATCATAGAAGGCAGGATGGATTAACCATATTATAGGGATATTTTCGTGACAAATTTACGTCCGAGTGACATTTACTGGACTTGAAACAAACCTGGGTCTTTCAACAAGACAACGATCCTAAACACTGCAAAGCTTACAAAATCAATAGTTAATGTGTAAAGACAATAGACGTTCTAAAATGGCCAAGTCAATATCGAGATCCCATATATATATATATATATATATATATATATATATTAGCAGTATAGCCTGGCGTTGCTCGGGTGTAATGAAAGCTTTAAAACTAATCCATGGTCCTGGGAGCTCAGACATTTTGTATGTTGGTACGAAAGACTAAAAAGCAATAGTTGTTTCCAGTTAAAGTGAAACCGTAGACTGAAAGAAAAATGAATGGTTGTAAGTCAAATTTTGATTTCCTGGTATAGATATCAAATAATTTTTTTTCGTGGTTAACTGAATTTTGAAGGTTAAATAAGCCCTATGAGTGAATGGTATCCTGGCTGAGACTAAGAACTTCAATTATACGTACTTTTATACATTTAAACCCGAAGCAAAAACTAAAATGAAAGGGCTGAAAAAATACAAACATACAGGCAGATAAACAGACATACACACACACACGCACAAACATCTTGCCTTTTATATACATTATCGATTTTCTGCACTATTGTAAGAACTTCATCCTTGAAACTTCTGAATATCGTTTCTTATGTCTTTATCTATGAGTGTATCAAATTTGATTAAAATCGGAACACTCCTTCTATAACACGATTTTTTCGATTATCGATTTTCGATATTTATCTGGGCTACCTCGACACAAAACCTATCTAAGGACATTCGCTGGCTGTGTAAATTTTCACGAAAATCGGTTCAGCCGTTTCGGAATCTATAGGTAACGGACACTTACACATACACACAGACAAAGTTCCATTTACAAATAAATTTAGATACATATATATATATATATATATATATATATATATATATGTGTGTGTGTGTGTGTGTGTGTGTGTGTGTGTGTGTATAACAATATTGGTCGTACCTATTGAAAAAAATCTATTGCCATTATGCATCAACATTATTTCGTTACTGAAGCCAAGGTCTTTTCGCCTCTTGCGTCTAGTAAACCTCGTTTCGTCTCCCTGGTGAGTAATGCTGAAATGAATGTCTGCGAAGGGGAGCAGACAAACAATATTTTGGCATTAAACATTGCCATAATTATGAAAGAATATTTCTTTTCCCGCATATATCAAATGACAACACACGTATGCGTTTACAAAACTTCATTATTGTTTGCTGATGTAATTAGTATAATAAAATTCGTTCGCTTAATTGACAATCAATCTACTGGCCGCGTTGTAATTGACATCATCAATAATAAGAAACCGGTGAATGCTGATGAACCGGTGTCACATGGGATAAATATAAAACACCGATGTCAAAAACAACGACAGAATGTAAGCCAATCTACTAGAAAATGAAATTCAGCTAGAAAAAATGTTTATTTTAGAATTATTTTGTTTTTAAATCAAGAGATATAATAATTAAATAATTACTTAGATGTGTATAGAGAACGTTCCATCTTTTACTTAACTGTATGGTTAGAATAGAAACGATCTAAAATGTGGGAGAGAAACATAAAGACGCTAAAAGATACATATCATAATCTGGACAAGTTATTAATGGCAATGCAAATAGCAATATTTTATAATCTAATCATTTTATCCTAATCAAGGCGAGAATAGCACGTGTACACGGGGGTAGGATTAAAAACAGTACTTTAAAGAGAAGACTGTGAATAGTGAGTATTAAGGATAGAAGATGAACGGCATTCGAGAAACAGAAGCTGTCGATCGATTTTAAATCTTTATTTTCGAAGACTGCAGTTTTTAGGGAAGCAAGTAAACGGAAAGCCGTTACACATGACCCAAGTTGCCTTGCAGTAGATGCATTCATTTATTCGATGTAATCGCTCTACTTCAAGTCATTTGAAACGTGTTGCCGAGAAGGCGCAGTGTATTGCTCAACAGGAGTCTTGCATCAGCCATGATGAGGCCAGACACAAAAAATTTCTCTATGATGATTAAATAAGTTCAGTTTTGTTTTGGAGGCGTTAGAATCTAAAAACCATTTCCTGCCTCAGTTAACTACAGATTGGAGGCCGATTTTAAGAACAATTTAATTTAATTTGTCAGCGCTGACGGATTTGCTAATAACACAGGTTTAAATGGTAGAATAGTTTAACCGCTGTTTCACAAGAAACAAAGGAAGCATTTTGCTTTACTGATCAAGCTGTCCGTACTGCCATCGCTTAAATTTCTCAAACTGTTTCTATAAAAGTAATTTTCAGGAAAAACGATTTTTCGAGTCTAGATTTTATGAGTCTCTTTCGTAAAGTTTTATTTAAAGAAGTATGGAATGTCAACATGTCTAAATCAATATTCCCTCTTCGAATTACACTTGCTATGCATTCTGGTTGTTGCTGCTTTTGGTAGTCTGCAAGTGATGGGCTTTATATTATTTGGTGCAATTTTTTCTTTGTGATTTTGTAGCGACATTTCAGAATTTTCGAATAAGTATAGTCTTTTGTTAACGCCCTCACACTTCTCACACTGAAGGCAATTTTAAATATTGAATTGAGAAAGCGGTTGTATTCTACTGACAGTTTAGATATTTCTGAAAGGGCTTGGCATTATGCTTGATATCCTATGAAATTATCACTTTGACGACACTATTTAATATCAAAACCCGAGTTTCCGTTTGATATTTTTGTTTTGTAGTAAATGCAGTTTTCTATTTTGTGTTAAATTTGCTTTTCTTACATTCTAAATTTGCTATAATTAATCCATACGCCAAGGAATATGAAGTGTTCCAATTTACTAATTATACATTCTGATTTTTAATGATAAATACAAGGTATAATCCAGGTCGATTTTCAACTTGTGGTAAAATACTCAACTTTAAATTTGTAATTTGGCATGTTAAGTAATGACACAGGTAAATAATGACAATATTTTCCTAATTTTACGTTTGTTTGATATACACTATACTGATTAAATTTAGGTTAAATATCGTAAGGCTGCAGTTACATTGCAGGGATCAGTAAAAGCTTTATAGCACACTTATACAATTTATAATTTACGAACGTTTTATATAGTTTATATAAACAAAATGCATGGTACAATCACAATAATGATAAATCGTTGTGCCAACAATTATGACATTTAATTATTTCCAAGAGAAATAAACTGAATAATTTATTCATCATTTGATGTAATATATTGTGCAGTATTTACAGTGTCATTTTCTATCATCTATACCAATTTTATACAATTTGGTCTTATAATTTATTCCCAGTTGTTTTATGGTTTTATATACATTTTTACTAAATTTATATCTTTATTACTTAGGATCTCCTAAATGATCTAAGAAATTGTCTTTACGGAGTAGATATTTTTGTAATATTTTACAAATTTTTCACAGTTTTTACTCATCGAATACAGTTATAAATGCAGTTAATGATGTTTCTAATATAATACCCAAACATATTTTTAAGTAGCCAAATTTAGATTTCAAATAGAAATAATGCTTTGCACTTTACGTACGTGTACAAAAACATGGTAACGACTTAGAAAACATATATTAATGCAACACCAAGCACTACTGCTCCATCAGGTGGATGCAAGTGGATGGAGCTGGTACATAATCGATGATGTCACTCTTAGTGTGAGAAGAAAAAAATCGTTAAGATTTCAGTCGCTACCAACGATGTCGTGTTTAAATTAAAATATTACAATACATACAAATATTTGAATAAAATAAAAACATGGATTCTGGCTACAGTCAAATGTAATAAATTGTATTTGCAATGCTACAACGCAATAATCATGTTACTTGTAGCTAGGTTGCTTTTTGAGATTTTCCATTTGTGACAAGTCATGTCACCACCTGAAAAAGTTTTTGATTTAGGAGGTTTTCAGATTTTAGACTTTCCGTTAAAAGATACACAGCCTTTAGCTTTCATTCACGTCAGAAATGATAGTATTAAAAAGATTGTCATGACGTTTAATTTGATCCCCTTTTAATTCCACATCAGTTATAAATATTGGCGATTATATGTCGTCACAGAATAGTTTCATTGATTGTGAATTAACACGCTTTTAACATGTGGTTTTGACAGGTTTATGGATTCTTTGCCACTGTCTTGACTTTTTAATTTTGATTTGTGGCTACCGTGCTCCAGAGTAGGATATGCCATGCTATTTAAAACATTGTTGGGTGGAAAAGTGATTAATTCAGGTCGTAAGAATTACTCACAGTAAAGCAATTATCGAACAAACGAAAATTTATTTGTAAAACCATGCAGATAGGTATGGAACAATTAAAGAAGACCAACATTGTCTGAAAGACAGAACGGTACAACCTAAATAATAATTGTAATAAAAACTGAACAATTAAAGCAGTTTTGAAACAACAGACAAAACCGCTTTGTTTTATTTTTTTCTTTAATCATTTCGCCCAAATCAAGGCAGGACCGTCACTACTACACACAGGGGTTACTGTGAGAGAAAAGATTTTGTACAGAGGGTGTTGCAGAAACAATAGACTATAGATGGGATCAAAGAGATAGATGATGACAACTGACGTCAAATTTAAATTGTTAGTGATGGTGGTTCCTGGATGGAGGTAGAGTAGGAAGAGATGTTTACAAAGTGGAAAGCTGCATCTGATGACATGAGTTATGGATAGAAGTATAAAAGATACCTTGAAGAAACTATATCCGTTATGCTTATTGAAGAAAGGCGCGCTGAAATCCACTACTTGCTGAGTGATTGAATGACTGAAAAGTTCTGGTTTTGGATGCCAGCAACATCAGTGACAGAGTATTTAAGCCACTTAGTATGATGCGTATTAAAAACACCGAACACAAATATTATGCAAGCTAATATAGATAAATGATCTTGTATATAATGTCAGAAATACTATTTTGCATGGAACAGTCAGGAGAGGAATGAGATCGGTAGAAGAAGATATAGCTGACTGAGTTTAATATAGGGAGACAGAGACACATGTAAGAATGGTTTGGGGATTGATCTCCATAAACAGCGGGAGATGTTCATGGATATAAACTTCTATGCCATGTATGTGAACATTAAAGTCTGTCCTAAACATCTAAGATTCAAGAAATCAGAGGTGAACGTAGAGTTTGTCAGAGATAACGTTCTGTGAAGGTTTAATTCATCCTTATTGAAGGGGTAAGCCAATCGGCGATGAACGAAAAGAGGAATTATTCCCACGTGAAATATTAATCCAGGGACTTGCAGTGTAGATTCATGATCACATTTATGATACAACATAGAACGTTGAACAGGCATCAGACGCTGTGTGTCGAGGACAGTTAGCCTAGGGAAGTTAATTTATTTCTAGGTTTGTTATAAATTCAGAATTGTCTATCTATCAATTTGTTTCCTCTACAAACACTTAAGAACACAGTTTATCTTATAATTTACGCTTTGAATTAACCATTGTTGTTTTTATAAGCAACTCCTTTATAAGCAACTGTACTTAACTTGATGTCAGTGTGACTTAAGCAACTGAAAAGGAACATGAAAAACCTTAATTCAACAAGATATAAATTTAAAGAAGAGTCATTTATGGGTTAGTCAACTCATTATGGATGAGTCCGTCAGTACAGTGCAATACTTTATACACGCTTGGGTGATCATGTCTCTTTCGAGATATAACCGACTAGGCAGAAGATTTTCCCACAGGCGGTTGTCATTACTTTCTACGGTAGACTGGTTGCCATCCAGGCTATAGATCTGTCCTTATTATTTGACCAATAGCTGGAGGGAAGAGAAGTATTATTACCTCCTCCATGTGTATTTGCTAGTGAGTGAATGCAATGAATTCAATTGGAATTCGAACTCGGCTCTCTAATCTCTCGTTCCTAGTCAATATCTACTGCACGACAACGCACCTCTTGAGTTATACATGATGATTGAACGATGCGATAAAATTTGTGTTAATTTCCTTGTTCAATAATAATAAATTGTATAAATCTGCTATAAGGCTTTTACTGATCTCTGTAATTAAAAATGTTACGTGTTTTTGAGCATAGTGTTTTAATTAAATTACATTTAAGCACATATTTCCTGAAATACTAATCGGGAAATTAAACAGATATCTATGAAAAAATTTGTTTACACAATCAAAAAGTTATCTACACAACAAATATGAGGACAATAGTCCGAGTATAAATATATTCGTAATATTGTCCTCATATTTGTTGTTGTTACCACGATGTTTTTAGTCTTCTTCAAGTGCATATCGATTTGGGTAAGCGAAAGAGAATAGTAATCTGAGCATTATTTAATCTACGGAATTTGAAGGATCTCGTTCCACTCTCCATATATTCTAGTTCTCTATTTACTACTGCTTAGGTATTGCTTGCCATTTTGCAATGTTTCCAGATATACACTGCCCGACCCAGAGATTGAACTTTCGATCATTGCTGCTGTTTCTAATGTGTTCACTGCTGTTACTGCTCGTCATTGTTTGATAACTGCTGTTGTTATAGTCTTGTTGTCATTCGTCCTTTTTTTTTCTTTACTGGCGCTTCCCATATTCCATGTATTTATACGCTAGGCCTACGAATGTGGTCAACGTAGACTAGTGTATGCGCTGATAATTTTAGAGGTCTATCTCCTCAGAAACAATGGATGAAAGTTGTCTGTAATTCCGAGCCATAATCCGTTAGAGTAAATGCACACCCAAGCTTACAGCTGCTGGTATTCTCAAAATTTCCATCGGTAGAGACGTTGCTTAACTTCGATTTTCGTCCGGGAACCGGTGACTGAAACGTTGTAAAAACAACAACAATGATAAAGAGAATTGTGAATATGTAATTACTACGAAAAATGATAACGACTTATGATATAAACTGACACCGAAATAAGTCCTATCTTTTGGCACATAGCCTGAGAGAGACGGGATCGGGTTTCACATTTTTCCAAGGGATTTTGCACTTAAGTAAAAACCTTGATAAATTCGATCTCTTGTCTCTGAGTTATCATTCTGAGACGCCATTCCTTACATCACACCCATATCTCGCATTCAGCCATGCTAAAATTAATCAGGTGCATGTCGACGCGATATACACCTGATGAAGTCAAGAAAGCACAATTGTTGAATATTTGTGAGAAGAAAAAGAACGATGAGGAAAGTAGTCCGCATGTAAATAGTGTAAACAATTCTACTTGAGAAGAGTGATGGATTCAGAACATTCTCAAAGTTAAAATTTACTTAATTAAATTTAACCGGCACGAGTTACTGAGTTTTCATTCCTACCCGCTATCCACTGCTCCGCTGTAATTAGTGTTAAGCATTTAAAAATGTTAAGAAACATTTAAAGAAACAGCGTACTGCTGCGCTAGCATTCGGTCGGTCAGATAAATTCCATGCATGATACACGCTTGAGCTATCATCTCTCTTTCGATCCATGAGTGACGAAGCAGAATATTTTCCGTCATTAGGTTGCCAACCAAGGATATAGAATACAATCTGTCCTGCTATTGTATTCTTTTATACAGATCAGTCAGTAAAATGACATACGTGATACAGTTATAAAAGGCTATACGCTTGGGCGACTATGTCTCATTCGATCTATGACTGACTAGGCAGAGTAATTTCCCGCACTATATTGACATTACTTTCTGCGGAAGACTAATTGCCAACCAAGGCAATAGAACCAAATCTGTCTGCTATTCAATTTTTTTTTATCATGGTCAGTCAGGTAAGTGTCATTCATGTCTTTTTCGATCTATAACAGACTAGCAGAGTATTTTCCGGCAGTAGGGTGCCAATTCTTCTGCGGCAGACTAGTTACAAATCAAATTTATAGAACCCAATCTGTACTTCTATTCAACCAATAGCTAGAGGGAGAAAAGATGGATTCATACATTTCCCAAGGGTATTTGCGTGTAAGTGATTGAAACGAAATGAACTTGACTACCCAAATACTAGTACTTCTTTTAAAATTGTATATAATCTAGTGTGCAATCTTTTACGACTCTTATTTCCTAGCCATTTCGCACCAAAGAGCAATAATCGATTCATAAAATACCCATTTGCTTTAATCGAAAAAAAAGTCTGTCTTATCCTGATTCATTTTTGTTTTGTTCAATATTCACTGACTGTGTGAACCTTTTTGCTTAATATCGGACTTCGCTTCAAATGCACTTGCATAGATTCATCGCTTTTGTCTAGCCTGCTTTTTTTTATTAATTTCATTATTAATGGAAGCAGTTGACACATTTGAATCGAATTAACCTAACTACTCGTTATGTCCCCAATGCTCATTGACTGTACTTCACAAGGCAAAACTTTTCAGCGTAACATTTTCAATAGCACACAACCAGCTTTTTGATGAGATTTTTATGTACGGCTTATGATTTCATTGATTCCAGTTTTATACTCGTGTAGTAGATAAGTTCCCGAAATAAACTCTTGGAACTTCATCTTTATTTCGTCCACTACAACTGTAGATATATTTTTATGGATGTTGGTGTGCAACGATTTTGCTCAGTTTCACATTGTTAAAACAGTCAGCCGATAGAATGTTTTTATATTTTGATCAAAAAAGGGACCTTTCCATTAGAAAGAAATATTTTTCTATATTTCTGAGATAAAGCATTGTATGTTTATCTTATTTGTATTATTTGGACTGTTGTTGTCATTTTATATTGTAATATAGACGACGTTTCGGCCGTTGTACGCTCCGACATTCTTCAGGCTGTATACGTTGGAATTTCGTACCGAACACTTTACTTCTTCTACTGGGCTAAGATTGTTGTAGTTTCATGGGCTATGCCTCTTCCAGATATCCAGTCTTCAGTTATTTCCTTTTAGTAACTCAATTCACTCAAATCTCTGCTGTGACCCGGTATTGAACTTACAGCGCTTTAGCTCAAATTGATTACTTCAACCAATATATAACAAGTATAAATAAACAAAGTAGAAAATATATTTTATTCGCCTTTCAGGTGACGTGGTTATGGACTAGCAGGTGGTGTAAGAGGTGTTAGCACACACGCATCAAGCCAGTCAGAGGCCGCGCTCATCTGCTTATTTTAACCGCTGGATCATGAGCGCAAAGAAACATGGCCCAGGGGTTAAAACCTTGTTAATGAAATGACGGGGTCTCAATACTAATCTTCTCGACTATAAAACCGCTTGCTTTTTTTGTTTTGTGAGAAAATGACGATATTCTCACTTAAAATGACGCCCGTAATGCGAATATAGAAACAAATGTAAACAACATACTTATTCGCTTTTCAAGTGACGTCGTTGTGGATTTGGAGGTGGTGTCGGAGGTGTCAGTATACACACGCATAAGCCAGCAAGAAGCCGCACTCACAAGCGGTTTTTCCTGTGTCTTTGTCAGTCTGGGTTCCGATTCAAATTTCACCAATTCCTTGTTACTACTAATCTGTCTCTTTTGTAAGTGACTACGTCATCTTTTAACACATTGTTTACCCCATTTCAAGACCCACATTATCAGAGTTTTGCCCGCATTCATAACTTTGATAACAATCAAATACTCATCAAAATTATGTCTATTTTTTTTCCCCCGAGCCAGTTAGCATATTTTGCTGTTTCATAAAAATACACTTCTTCACGAAATTATGCACCTGCTCAGATAATATACAACATGGGAAGGAATGAAAACCTAGAAAACGCCTGCTGGTTAAATTTACTTAAATTTAAATACCTTTGATGATGTTATAAACATCACTTTTTAACCTTCACAATGCAAGTGTATTCTCAAAATTTAAGAGGTATATGTCATTATTAATTATTGTTGGAATTTTCATTTGATTTTCTTGTTTGTCTTTTGCTCTCAGAGTTATCTCTTGTTATTAATTTTCTATTTTAATTTCTGTTATTGTCTTTCATTATATTTCATATCTATTTTACATTAAAAAACATACTAAATAACATTTACATAATTAGAATAACGATTCTTTCTCATTTTCATATGTTTAAATTCCTATCAAGATGCTATTAAAAAATACAATCAATAGGGAATAAAAGCTTTTGTGAGAAAGCCGCCGATATACTAAATAGACAATTGATGAATATAATCCAGTGCTGTAATTTTAAATGGTATTTTGGCTTTTACTTTAACGGCAATAATTGTTATTATAAAAGAAAAACTGATTCTTGTTACTTCACACAGTTTCTTAGTGTAATTTTGCATATGCCTGTGTAAAGCATATGCATATGTCTGTGGTGTGCATCACGGACTTACAGGTGTTTTCTTTAGGGTGACAAGAAAAATATAATTCGAGCATATCAATATATAGGTTTGTAGGCTGTAGCGAGGGATATTTATCTAGTTAAAAAGTAAGCAATTTTCGAAGTTTTTTTTATAGCATATATGCCATCATTATATACCTGACTAGAGCAAAAGCCAAACTAGGTCTTACTGATTAAATGCAGAATTTATAAGAAAATAATATCCATAGGTCGATGGGATGAGAGAGCCAAGGCAACTTGATAATCATATTTAAAACTTCAATGGGAAAGACTGGCATTTTCGATATGGAGAGTTTTCTTGTTGAGTACTACTTTCAAATAAATGATGATAATGATTTCAGTCATATAGTCATAACAGTGGGAAACATCGTTCTCGTACGATGTTAGGCAAATCAAGCCTTATCAGTAATGAGAAGTTTGACTAATTCGTAATAACAGATGCTGTAAAGTCAAGTTCCCACTTGCAGTCATGTTCCGTATATTAGATTAGGTGGAAATATTCAATTGAATCCACCTTTACTCTCTCAAACCAAAGGGTAATTAGAAAATGTTTTTAGCAATCTAAAATATTGTCTGCCTTTAAAGCGTGCTTAATTAAATTACAGTTGGGCCGAGCACGTTTTTAACTTTTTGGGACAGACACTGACATCGGGTAAATGGCAAATTTGCAATTATCGGCTACTGGAATATTTCTCAGGTCATTTCGTTGACGAACGTGTCTTCTTCAGTGATTTGATGTGACACTGAATATGATATCTTTACACTTGATATGATTTTAATACTACAATTAACACTTCTATCTATATGCTCTTGAATATTTATCATTTGGGACGTTTCGTTTAGACGGAGACCGTTTGGCGGATGATATAGGCAGTTCTGCACAAAGTAATATTTTATAGGACTGAGGTGCTGATGTGTTCAGAAATTTTTCTCCCCTAAATTTCAGTTCCCTTTATTATCATATCCAATGTCCCTATCACAACAGAAATAAACGTAGTTTTAAGTTTTCTCATTTTAATGACTTCGATTTGCAGGTATTTATAATTTGAAACTTTTTCGTTTAGTTGGGCGATTTCATTTATCAGCATATCAAATTCAATAGGTTATTTAATACCGCAAAACTTAATATTTTTTATCACAATTTTGTATTATCTCTGAAGATTATAATTGTTTAATGATAGAAATTTTAGTAATCAACCCTTAACTGGACAGCAGAAGCGGATTCATACCTTTCCGAAACGTAATTACGTGTAGGTGTGTATAACGGACTAAACTGCCGTTGATACACAATTCTCCGATAAAGAATTCCAAGTCATTATACATTAAACCACCTACACATCCAAGCTTACTGCCACTAGTATTCTCTACCGGTCACCCATTTAAGTACTGAACAGGTTCGACGTTTCTTAACTTCGCTTATCTTACAGAAACCGGTCTTTCTCAAAGATGATATTATATTTATTTCAATTTTTATATAAGTTGAAATAGGATTATGAAAAATCTTACGGAATCACAAACATATATTATGGAAAACTTACAGGCTCTTTGTGCCTAATATTCTATTTCATAAAGATCTCATCTTTTGTAAATTATCTTTTTGCAGTAGTTATTTTAATGTTATGAATAACTGTCTTCCAAGCAAGGTTGAAACTGAGTAACTAAACTGAATCTGATCCTCTTATATGCAAAAAGGTCTATATTTATTCAAGATAAATGTTATTCTACTATTGTATACTGAAAATTGTAGAAGCTTTTTTTTTGTTTTCTTTAATGGAATAGTGCGGAGATAAAACCTTCTTGATCTTGGAGTCTATTCTCTACTCACTTATTTTGTTATTCATTTATAGTGTTTCTTTAAAATCAATAACCACGTTATATTTAAAACCAAATACAATATCCAATGGAAATACCATAAAACACTGGATTTCGAGGAAGATCATACACATTTTTATAAATCCAGGAATGGAACAAAAAAAATAATGATTCTTTTTACCTTAACTGACTTCAACGTGATGGACTTTTTTTTTCTTCATCTAAGCAAATAAAAAGCAAAACAAATATTATGCTATTGAAAATGATATTTTGATGACGAGGAATTTACCCGTATAAAATTTTTTCGTAACGTGATAAAGTCATGTAAAAATATTTAACATACAACGAGACATGTTGCAGTAATAGGCAGCAACACAGAATTGGAGAGCCGAGTTCGATTTTCAGTTGAGCTCATTGCGTTCTTTTAATAGAAAAGAATGCTAGCAACCAGTGTAGGCGAAAGAAAGCTCTGAATTCATACCAACTACTCTAGTAGGTATTGCCTTTTTAACTTATTGAAAGCGGGAAGGGGTAACCTCAACTTCCCATTGCACTACTTAGTTTTCAATGTCACCATGAAACATAATTGTGTTATGAAGAGGGTAGTAACAGTAGCGAAAAGGTCAAAATGATAATGATAAGCGGCCACCCATCTGTGTACTGACCAGGCTCGGAGAGTGTGCCGCGCATTTTTTGTCTTTTTTGACTCATCGCAAGTTGGATTTACGTGTTTTTGTTGCCCGAAGTTTGACTGTGAGTACCTGTTTTTTGCTGTCTTTGTTCTGTCTTCGTCGCGCGTGGCGCTTTTTGAACTTTTTGTGAATTTTTGTGTTTTGTGAGGGTGGGGGGGCAAGTCAAGCTATGGCTTTGTCTCCCCAGCCCTCAACTTCTGACGCTGTGCCCACGGTGACTCCCTCACCGACAGTATGGGCAAAGGCACCTGTTAAAAAAGACTCGAAATACTACCTGCAAATGCAGGAGAAATATAAAGAATTTATCACCGAAAACGAGTTAATTGTAGTCCCGGAAGTGGTAAATGTCATCGCACCAAGGACGATCTCCCTGCTGACATCCGATGTCAAAACACGAAAATTCATCAGTGTCAGCAGGGAGAACATGGAAGATGCTTTGAAGGCCTTAAATATTGTACCCTGCGTCCTGGCGAGAAGGTCCCGTGCTATGTGGGATGTCCTATTGAGCACGGAGACGGAAGCAAAGAATTTGGCCGGTAATACCTTGGAGGCCAAGGGTATCCAGATGCAAACAGAGTATCTGGGTACCCGAAAAACAAAGATAATTGTTCATGGAGTGCCGGTGGACATTGATTGTGACCATATTGGAGCATTTTTTGCTCGATTTGGAGCGGTTGAGGAGGTGGCTAGGATAACAAGTAAGGCAGGTGTGGCCACGGAGGACGTCAACGTCAGCATAGTGGTGGACAGGCCGAACTTTTTGAAAGTCCCGGTGTCAAAAACAACAGGTTCCCCGGAGAAGATATCTCAGCCAAAGAGCGGTGAATAGACGGAGGTGGTTAGGAGGGGGAAGAAAGTTGCTTCCCCTCCTCCGGAACATGACAAGGCCCCATCTCCGGAAAAAAGAAGCCGCGTAAGGAGGCAAAGCAGCACCAACAACAGCAGCAGCTCGGACAAAAGCAGCAACAACAACAACAAAGTCAACCAAGAGAGCAGCAGCAGCAACAACAACAGCAACAACAAGTAATGGAGGAGGAAATGCCTCCCCCCCGTTCCTCATCATTGAAGAGAGGACGGGAGGAGGATGAGGAGGTGTCCCAAAAAAAAGGGAAAAAGGACGTACCAGAACGCGGTAGAGCGGAGAGGGTCAGGGAAATTACTAGAACCCAATCCGCCCCTACTTCACCCACCAGAACTGTTTCTCTTGAAGGGAGGAGTAAGTCCACCTCCCCTGTCAGAAAAATAACTTCTCCTTCCCCCACACCTCCTACACCCTCTCCCCAATCAGAAACTCCAACTTCACCCCTTAAAATTAATCCTCCCTCCCCGAACCCAGACAAATCCTCCCCGAAAAAGGGAAAAATAAAAAGAACGTTTTTTGCAACGCAGATGTGTGCAAAATAGACAGACAGGCCTTAGAGAGGGACCTTTCTTCTCAGAAGAAGGCCCTCCTAAGGCCATTATTTAAATTAAAATATATTGATGGAAAGTCCATCGAGGACCCTGCCAATTTCCCAGGAGCCCCCGTGGTACTTACGTTAATACGAAATACCGGGGGTAACAGAACAAAAGCCTGGGAATTTGTGCAGGGGGCCGTTGAGGCTTTCCCACAAATACAAATGGCCCAAACGGGCACTAAATACTTGCAAAGGCTTTCACATTTTTGTGCTGGGAGGGTCCCCGTCATCCTCCATCCTTCTTTGTATAGGGCGGTAAAACTTACGTTTCCCACGGACGTCGGCGGCATTGTCCAGGACGGACGAATTACGTCCGATATTGGTACAGGAAACCTGGGACAATCCGTCGGGGTCCCTACTCCCATTGATTTTCGCTCCGTATGTGACCAGAAGTAATTTTCTGCTTTCTTTTTCTTTTCAGGTCTAAACGATGTCAATTAAGTTAGCCAGTATGAACGTGAAGGGCCTTAGGGATCGGAGTAAGGCTGCCCGCCTGCTTCGGGACCTCTTGTCCTTCGGCGTGGATGTCGCCGCGATCCAAGAGACTCACTTTGTTTGCAAGGTCGATGCTTGTGTGCTGTCTAACGACTTTGTCGTCTATTCAGCATATGGGAACCGGCTGGCCAGAGGAGTTTCTTTGCTGGTCAAGCGTACCCTGGACGCGAAGGTGGATCTTGTCCATGTCGGTGCCGAGGGCCGGCTGATCGTGGCCGATATTGCAGTGAAAAGCAATGCGTTTCGTCTGTTTGCGGTTTATGCGCCCAACGACCGGGAGGAGCGCGTCTTGTTTTTTCGGCGGTTGGAGCCCTTCCTGGTGGATTCCAAGCGACTCGTCTTAGTGGGGGACTGGAATGCCATCCTGGACCCCAAGTTGGATAGAGGGTGGGGAGCTAGAGGGAAGGTACGTGATCGTAGCTTGGTTGATCTCATCGAGGACTTCGGTCTAGTCGATAGATACCGGGCCAATCACAAGGGCGGGAGAATGTGGACGTGGACTAATAGTTGGCCTTCTACCAAGGTGGCTAGCTACCTTGATAGAATGTTAGTTCGTGAAGCCGAGCTAGATTTCTTAGATTGTCCCACGTTCCACTGGCTAGGTTACTCGGACTACAAACTCGTTTGTGCCCGGGTAAATTTAGAAAATAGGGTTAGATTGGCTGGTTACTGGAACCTTACTGGACAGGCGGGACTTCCGGCGCCAGCTAATTAACTTAGTGCAGCGGGCGTTAACTGGGGGGGGTTCATCGGGAATAAGTGGTGGGAGAACCTTAAGGATAGTATTAGGTCTTTCACCACTCAGTTCAGCATTCGGCTCAAACTATATAAGGCTGACAAGGTGAAGACACTTAGATCTAATTACTCCCGGGCGGTGGCTGGTGGGGATCTCCTAGAGATAGCCATAGCTAAGGAGGCCGTGGACCGGTCGAATAGCGATCGTTACATGGGCCAGGTAGTTAGACATAAGTTAAGCAAGATGTCTTCCGAAGCTGTGAACATGGGCGCAGAACTGCGCAAGGAAGAAATTCGCCGCGGAGGCGACCGGTACATTCGAGTGGTTCGCAACCCGGAGGGACACACTCTTCGGTCGACTGACGACATGTGCGAGGCGTTTCGGCGGCATTTCGAGATCCTGTTTACCAAGGAGCCTGGTCTCCGTGATGAAGAGTTTCGCAGCTATTTGGCTGACTTCCCCCGGCTTTTGCTGGCTGATGCAGCTAGCTGCGAGGGAGAGATTACGGAGGGCGAAGTCTACGCGGCGCTGAAGAAGGTCGGCAGTGGCAAATCGCCGGGTCGATGGTTTGCCCTATGAATTGTACTTGAGGCTGTCGCACATCTTTGTCCCGATTTTGACTGTCGTGTTCAACAACTGGTTCCGGCAGGGGTCCATCCCCAACTGGTTCACCAGGGGTGTGATCACGCTGTTGAGAAAAGGCAAGGATGTGGGGAGGGAGCTAGAGGGTTACCGGCCCATAACTCTGCTAAACACAGAGTTAAAGATTTTGGCCAAGATCTTGCAAAATCGTTTGCAATTAGTTGCCGAGTCTCTGTTGGGACCTGAGCAGACTTGTGCTGTGAAGGGCCGAACAATTCAGAGCAACCTGCATCTGATACGCACGATCATAGAGGGGATAAAAGACGACGACGAAGCCGCGATGATCCATTTAGATCAGTCCAAGGCATTTGATAGGGTTGATCATCGTTACCTGGCGGCTGTCCTGCAGGCAGCTGGATTCGAAACCAACTTCCGCCGCTGGATTAGCCTCCTGTATCAATCCCCGACGGCTGTGGTACAGGTGAACGGAAAGTTGTCGGGCGTTCTGGCGCTGTCTAGGTCGGTCCGACAGGGTTGTCCACTGTCGCCCCTACTTTATGCTTTGGCGTTGGAGCCCCTCCTTCGCCGGCTAAGGGACAGGGCGTGCAGTCCGGCCCTACGTGGAATCGCTGTCCCTGGTGGTGCTCGAGCCAGGGTTTCCGCGTACGCCGATGACGTCACTACTTTCGTGTCCTCCCGCAGGGACATCGAGGTGGTACAGAAGGCGCTTGAACGGTACGAACAGGTGACAGGGGCCAAGATTAACCGCAACAAGTCGTCCGGCTTGCGGTTAGGCGCCTGGAAGGGTCTGACCCTCCCGGGGCCCTTCGACTGGACGGACGGCCCGGTGTGCATTCTTGGAGTGTGGTTCGGGCCCGACCTACAGTTGGAGAAAAATTGGTCTGAAATATACTGGCAAAGGTAGGCGCGTCGGCCAAGATTTGGCACCGAAGGAATTTGTCCTTAAAGGGTATGGCTGAGGCGTGTGCTACATACGTCTTTCCCATTATCCTTTACCAGTTGTCAGTACTTCCACTTTGTAAACGGCATAGGAAGGCGATCGAGCGTTTGCTATTCTCCATTTTATGGAGAGGACGCAAACACTATGTCGACAAACGTGTCTGTTACCAACGTCCGTGTCATGGGGGCCTGGGAATGCCATACCTGATGAGCCATAAGGTTGCGTCAAGGTTGGTTTTTCTCAGGCGAGCGATTTCCGAAGACTCATTGCTTAGGGGGATAGTGAGGGACATGTTCCCTTAGACTTACTATCACTCCCCCCATCTTGAGGCGGTGCCGTAAGCCTCGAGAGCGATCGAGTTTTCTCCTCGAATGTCTGGCGGCCCTGCGGGCCATTCCACGGTCCAGTGACCTTTCACGGCCTAGGAGAGTCTTCTATCGTGGGTTAGTGGAGGGCGTCGCAAAGGATTCACTACGTGATGTGCTGCGCTTGTCGGAGGACGAGTTTCGCTCGTTCTGGTCTTGGGCGCCAGGTAGTGATTATCTCAACAACTCTGAGTTTTCGCTCACCTGGCGATTAGCTCGGAATCGCTTGCCTCTCAATGATAAGGCCTTCATATGGGGCCTGGTGGATTTGCCAGATTGTGAACGCTACAACCTTGGCTTGGAAGAAACGGCTTCGCACGCCTTCTACCATTGTTCGCGGGTTCGCCCTCTATGGGACCGGGTCGGCGAGTTGACTGCTCGTATCGAGCCGCGAGAGCTTGTGCTCATTGATCGTGCATTTGCCTGTGATAATGTGTCGCCTCCGTTCTCTGGGATGAAGCGTATGGTGTTTCTGTCGCTGCTAGCCACGGCTCGAATGGTGATTTGGACGACGCGAATGGAGGAAGTCTTGCGAGGTCGGCGTCTTTCACATCAGGATCTGATCTGTTATTTTGAGCTGATGCTCAAAATAAAGATTAGAACTGATTGGAAACGTTTGACTTCGACAGACTTTAGCAAAAGGTGGGTAAATGTGGCGAGCCTGGTTCGCTTGAACGGGGCTAATCTTGATTTTCTCTTTTAGATCTGCTGGTTACATCGGGGTGGATTCCTGTGGAACCCTCCCCTGGTTAAGCTAGTTCTCTCTTGTGTACCTAGTTAAAGTGAATGAATGTGTTCCTAGCCTGTACCCGGCTTTTTCTTTTGTTATGATCCATGTCGAGATTCCCAACCTCCCCAGTTTGTTTTGGTCTCCTTTTATCTCGGCTGGTTCAGCCTTTTTATTGTCCCATTCCGCTAATTTTTTGCCCCCCTCCCCACTCCCTTAGCGAGTGTGCTTCTTGATTTCGCCGTTTGGCGGAATACAGCGGCCACTCTTTTTTCTGGGATGGTCGGTTCTTACTAACATTGATTATTATAGTTTAAAAATTTGTTGTATTTTTAGTTTATTTTTGGGTTCATTCCCCTCCCATCATTTTATTTTTCATTAAATATTTTATAATATTGTACATGAAATATCTTGTACATTTATTTTTATATTGTATATAAATACATTTTTATTGTCATGGGTTAATTTCCCCACTTTTTAGGTGTCCCTTGTAAGTTTCTGGCATTGTGGTGTACGAAGGATTGGGAGTAGATGGATGGGTTCTTATGGTGACTGTGCAAATTGTAACGAGTGAATGGGTCGTGATAGTGTTTAGCTAGGTATAGGATAGTTAAGCGAGAACCAACCTCTTCCCCTCCCCCTTTAGGCCTTGTGCCATAATTTTTTGTATTTTTACAAAAAATAAATACAGTGTTTAGCTAGGTATAGGATAGTTAAGCGAGAACCAACCTCTCCCCCTCCCCTTTTAGGCCTTGTGCCATAATTTTTTGTATTTTTACAAAAAATAAATACAGTGTACTGACCAGGCTCAGTGTTTCTTAACTTCGGTGGTTCCACGAGAAACGGTGTTGCAACTTAACAATACAATTTATATTTTTATTTTTAACTGATTTAATTTTCTGTCACATTTTTATGTAATCATTTCACCCCAAGAAATGCGGGATTGCCACTAATGTAAAGTTGGTTGCAGTGAGAGAAAAGACTGGGTACAAGGTGTATTGAAGAAAGGAACAAGGATGAACAGGATATAAGAATATAGAAGATAGCAATAGAAGTTGCATTTTATATTTAGAGAATGTAGCTGTCAGGGAATCATGCAGACGGAAGAGAGTTCCACTGACCGGAAGTGCGTGAAAAAACTGTTGGAGTAGAATTGGTGATTACATTTCAACTATTTCAACACTGAAAGTATGATACCGCGAAACCAATCTAGCAGTCAATCTTAAATTCACATGGAAGGAAAACTACAGAAATAGCTCGTCACAACAGTAGCCATGAAAATATTTGTAAAAACATTTAGAGGGAAGCCACATCGTGTCAGTGAGAAAGTGACTGATTTGTTGATTTTCAAGGATCGTATAACGGTATTTTTAGACGCTGTGTGTGTGCTATGATATTTTTAAGAGATTTGGTAGGATTCCTGTTTAGTAGCATTAATTTAGATCAATCGTCTATAAGGTTCTGTAATTCTTTAGGCTGAAATTTGACCCAAATTACAAAAATATTGGAGTTTATTGAATGCTTCGGTGTCATTGTTCATAACAAATATAATTTCTTCACATATGCACACAAGATCAATTGATACTATAATTTCTTCTCTTCGCCCGTGAGACATTCATATTAAGATTTTATTATTAAATTTCCACTGTTCGTAATTTCTTTTGAATTCCTTACTAAGTCCTGTTGTTAATATGGTTTAAATACTATATTCCTCTGCATTTATTCAGACTTGAAAAATCACGGCTCTAAGACCATTTCGTTTTTTTTTTGTAGCTGTTAGGAATCTTTTTTTTCTTTTTACTACATCTTCTGATCCCTGTTCACCCAATCATTTACACATTTGGGATTACTCTTCTTTCTAGTCTCTAAGAATTCAGACGAAACGTCTTATTCTTGTAACTAACATTGTTCAGTAACATAGTAGTGACTTTAAATTATTTCCGAATTGGTTAAGTATCTTATCTCGCAGAGTCTTTCATATAATCAATATGACTTTGTTTTTCTAGCTTAACTACTGATGTATTAACTGTTATTGCTGAAAGATTCTGCCAAGCTTTAGTTATAAGTGGTGAAGTTAGATCTCTAGCTTTGGACATCTCGAAGTCATTTGAAAGGCTTTGGCATCCGTCTTCATGTTATGAGATTATGGTATTCCTGGACGAATTTTTGTACTTATACTGTATTTTTATCGAGTTCCGAAATGAAAGTTTACTTGAACGTCAACAATTCTGGGTGATTTTGCCTTAATGCAGACGAACTGCAGGGTTTTACCGTGAAACTACACTATTCCTAATTCTAATTAATTACCTTACCAATAGCAGCAGTTCTCAACTCGTTATCTATGATGGTTACACAACTAATTTCTCATGTTTTTTTATTAAATAATAATATTGTTTGCTAACTCGTGCATCTAACGCAACGTCTTCGAAACCAAATAGCTCTCTATTAAAAGATGGGGATAACACTTTCTGCAGTATGCTGCGAGGTAGCTGGATATATTGTCACACGTCGAGTTTTTCTCGACTGAATATACCTTATATACTTATGAGTCTACTCCCTTTCTATGCTTTGAGAATTTCTACCATATAGTGTTTGATGCTCCTTAATCGGCAATGTTTTTGGTAATGACCTGGCATCTCAACTACAGGGAATTTCCTAACGAATTTAGATTCCCTCTGCTTTTTCTATAAACATATGCATGGCAATTGTTCTGATGAGGTTTCCTCTATGCTATATAGACTATGTGCAGTACAAAATTGTCGGCAATGTCTCATTGTTTTACCGTTGGCATTATTAGGTGTAACCATATCAGTTTCTTTTCTCACACTTCTCGCTTGTAGAACTCTTCTGCTTTTCAGTCAAGCTTTATGTACAAAAAATTAAATGCTATGCAAATCGTTATCTTGTAATTACTGTTCGTTTATCTTTTTTGCTCTTTAATATAATTTTTGTTTAATCATAGCCATTCACACTCAGTAACACCCTGCGTTTTTTTTACTGGCCGACAGACTTTGGCGAAAGGTGGATATATGCAGCGAGCCTGGTTCGCGTGACCGGGGCTACCCTTGATTTTCTCTTTTAGATCTGCTAGTCACATCGGGGTGGATTCCTTTGGAACCCCTCCCGTGGTTGAGGTAAGAATTCTTTTGTGTACCTAGTTAATGTGAGTGAATGTGTTTGTCCCGGCCTGTTCCCGGCTCCAGTGCTTTTGTTATGATCCAGTTCGAGATTCCCACTGTCCATTGTTATTTTGTCCCGTTTTTCATTCTCGTCTGGGTCAGTATTATACATTCTCCAGTCCCTCGTTATTTTTGTACCCTGCTTCTCCATTTCCCTTAGAAAGAGAGCTTCTTGATTTTGTCTTTTAGGCAGAATACAGCGGCCTCTTTATTTTTTGAGGGTGTGTTTGGGTCCTACTAACCCCATGTATATATGTCATTTTGTTGAAATTGTTTTTTGTTTTGGGGATTTTTTTTTCTTCATCCCCCCTTCCCATCATGTCATTTCATGTAAAATTTTTAAAGTTATTTTTGTAAAATATTGTACAAATTCACAAATTTTTATGTACATTTGGGGCATCTTGTAGGTCCCCGTGTGCTTTGCTGTATTTTGGTGCATGATAAGTATAAGTGTTGATGGACAAATTTTTATGGTGAGTGAGAAAAATTGTAACGTTTGTATGGGTCGTGAATCTGATTAGCTAGGTATAGGATAGAGTATCGGAAGACCAACCCAAGTTTTGTCCCCCCCTTTTTTCCGGCCTTGTGCCATAATTTTGTATGAAAATATAAAATAAATAGTCCCTGCGTTTTACTGGCTTGGGATGAAATAATGTATGATAAAATATCATATCATGCGAAACATAGTTTTCAACTGCTATGTAATATCAATCCTCCTCTAGGAAAGTTAATATTGAGCCTTCCTTACAAATGAATGTAGAGTTGAGGCAAATCATACAGAAGAATGCTGAGAATATCATAAACGAATCATGTAAACAACTAAAAAATATTAAGGAAAAATTAAACAAAAAGCTACTGATAGTTAAAATAAAAAAGAGACATTTTTATTTGAGGTGCAATTAACGAGCAATAAGGGATACGATAATTTAATTGTCTCTGCACATATTAATTTTAAGGAGAGCCGAGTAAACCCTCAAAACATGTTTGTGGAAATGAATGGCAAAATAGAGAGCGGAAGAGTAAAACGCCAGAGCTACAAATGATAGGAAGTTGTGAAGAGCCATGATCTCTCACGTTATGAAAGATAAAGCACATAGAAGAACGATGTGTTTCAGTTTTTCAATATGTCTACTTTTGCTGATGCTGTTTCATTATCTTCGTAAATTTTTTACTTTTGATTTATTTGTTTTATCGCGTTTCTGTGGTTTTACACCGTTAAAAACACTCCCATCAGACAAAGTCTCATTATCCGATATTTAGTCTTGTTTAGGTTTTAACGTGATTATACAATCACATCAATAGATCATTCGCTTAATTCGGGTTCTCCGAACATGTCGGCGAGGCTTCATTTCCAGAAGTGTGTCTCGTTTGTCTTATGCCAATAAATTTCAGTTGTTGAATAACGGCTTTCTTAGAAAATACTGTAAAATGAAATATTTGGATATACATACACTTGATCTCGCATTTACTGAAGATCGATGAATTTCTCTGTGACGAAGAAAACGATTTTAAACTATATTAATCGTTAAGCGAAGTTGATTAAATTAATCCAATTGTATTTCAAGGCCAAACAGAGACGTAATATAGACCGAAATCCATCCATATTGGAACGTCTGGTGTTCCTTTTGCTTATTGAATCCTAAAATTTACAAGTGTACAAAATGAAATCACGACTGCTACATAAAAAAATGCCGCTTACAAAGGTAAGAAAAAACACAAAGAACACAAACAAGGTGGCGTATATCATTAGGAGCCATTTTTTATATTTTATAAATTAAAAAAGGAAGCCAAACCAATGACGGAATGCACAGAAAAATAACCGAAAATTTCATGAGCAGTATAATTTGCACAAGATGCAAATTGTAGTAGAACAAATATGACATTTAAAATATGGCAAACATATTGTGTTTTGAGAAGATTTTCGAATTATTTATTCTATTTCCATTGTTCGGACTCTTGTTCTCATCTTTTTTGTTCAAGGCTTTTCGACCGTTGTATCCTCCGGCCTTCTTCAAGTTATTGGAATTTCATACTGAACAATTTATTTCATTCACCGGAGTAGAGTGTTCTAGTTTCACAAATCATACTAATCACTCGAAGAATGCCTGATTGAACAACCACCGACACGTTGTGAATATGGCAACAGAGATGAGAAAAACAATTTGAAAACTTGTAAAGAGTGTAAATAATTAAATAAACCTATCTCAGAAATATATTCAAATATTGTAGAATTTTCGAAGTTTCTAATTTTAATTATCGTTTTAGAAACAAAGTATATTAAAGTATCTAGATTGAGAAACATTTCTTAAATTAAAATAAATAAATACTTAGTATGAGTTATTGATTATTTTAAAGCAGGCCAGCGACAGAGTGGGCGACATATTTAAAAAAAAAATGAGATTTTTTTCATAGGTTATTTAAAGTCAAAAAATTATAGTTTTCTTAGTGTTTATTATGCCTTATTAACCCTTTGAAAGTTATTTTAGCCAAAAGTTATTTTTACATTTAATAATATACATATATTTATTGTATTTCTCACTGATAAATGTTTTACTAATTGACGCATGTTAAAGAATGTGAGAAGAGGAGAGAATATGAACTTTCTCACCATCCGATGGTTATTTGCAGTAGATGAATATAATAAACTCAATGGGGATAGGATTTACTGAGACAAAAGATGGCTTGTTAATTTTAATATCTCCAAAACTAAATTTATCCATGTATCATCTGAGAAGCCGGCCACTGCATACTTCTATCAGCGTGACTAGTGCTTACCTCCAGGAAAGAGACCCTTTGCGCCATTTTAGGCTAACGTTCTCAGCTGACATGAAGTGGAAGGACTATATTGAATTCATTGCTAAGTCAACTGCAGAAAATTCGATTCAATGTGTCTGCCTAGAATATATCTTGCATATTTATATGTATTTGAAAATATATTTAGTGGTACAAAACCTAATTACCTCTATAAAAGGAAATAATATATTACCACCTATAACGATGGTATTTTCTTTAAAATATAAAGTTGAAAAACAGGCTGGCCAACCGGTTTTGCACCTCGCCTAACAAAGTCAAATCGAGTTAAAGAAATTAGTGTTTGAAACAAAATGAAGATGTAGTGAGAGGGAGGAAAAGAAAAACTAAATGGAATGAGTTGGATGATAAATATATGCTCTCACTGTCTGCCAGGAAAGGGTTTTAAAGATTAAATGTAGGTGGCCTCCAAAACTTTGAGTTGGTAACTTGAGTAGAACCTGTTTAAGATTCAAAATATGTTCACACTAATTTAGCGGCACAATTACGGTTATCAATAAGGTGTTCCGCAATAGAAAACCCGTAGGTATTGGTCAGCCTGTCAGACAAGGGCTAGTCTAAATTCTGGATTTTTGCGAGAACGTACTGTTTCATTCTAGAATCTAGTCTTTGTGTAGTTTGATTCACAACTACATTTAAACATATAAAATAAGGAACTGTTATGGTTTAAGGGGAGAACATCCTTCCGTATAAAAGAAAGGACAGATTTAGAAGAAAAAAACACACTAGTATCGGCAGTAACTATACATTGTCGAAAGATGTTCTTTTTTTATTGTACATATGTACAAATATGGCACAAGGCCGAATTTGGGGATGGGGAAGGCTGGTCATCATCTGTCTTAGGTTAAATTAGCTATTCACTTTCGTCGACTCTGACACACTTACAATATACCTTATACCACATCTTTACTTACCATTCTTACTACGTCCAACATAATACCTCAGGCTCTCTATGAAGTCCTACTTAACTCCCATATGTACAATTTTCAGTGGAGGGTATGGGCAGAAAATAACAACCTTTAAAATTCCCCAATGTCTATTTACAATGAAATATAAATATATACAAGAAACTAAATAAAATCGTATTAGTAATAAAAGCCCCCCACTACTCTAATATTGTGATAGCAAAATCAGTTAAGATGTTCTTCCCTTAAACCGTAATAGCTAATTGATTTATATGTTTATTTTTCGTTTTGGGTAAAACTACATAGAGAGAAATATACAAATACTAGATTCTAGATTTAAACAGCACGTCCCCATAAACATCCGGAATTTGGACTATTCCTTGTCTGATAGTCTGACCAATACATACGAGTCTTCTATTGCAGAGCATCTTATTAATAACTATAATCGTGCCGATAGCTTCAGTGTGGACACATTTTCAAGCATAAGCAGGTCCCACTCAAGTTATTACCTTTTGGAGGCCATCTACATTCAATCTGTAATGCCCCTCTGTGCAAACAGTGATAGCATATATTTGGCTTCAAACTCATATCCATTTAGCTTTTCTCCTCTCTAAATCTTCTCGATTTTTTTTTTTAACGCTAATTTATTTACTCACCTCGATGCGGCTCTGTTTACCGAAGTATAAAACCGGTCTGCCAGCCTATTTTTCAATTTTAGTTTTTAAAGAAAATACCATCATTATGGGTGTTAACAAGTTATTTTGGTCTGTTTATAGCAGTAATATCTATTAGTGTACGTTTCATGCATGTTTAGAATATTGCTGTCACATATGGTCCAGTGACTCTGCTGTTTATCGTGAGCTCCTTAATAAAGCCCGGAAAATAATCAAATATTATTAGACCTGATCTGGCATCTCGGCTTCATTTTTTTGTTTTTTGTTTCCACTACCATAAGGTTGCCTCTCTTGGATCTTGTCTATAAATAATTATCCTGGTAATTGTTGGATGAGCTCACCCCTACGGTAACTAGACTTTTTGAATTAAGCCTAGCACCAGACTGTCGTTGATATATCACTAATTTACATTTGAGATGGCTAGACGTAACTATAAGTTTTATGCCAACAGTTTTTTTTCTCGCACTTTTCAATTGCAGAAATCCGTTGCCGCTCCACGCTTTTCAGTGCACTTTAATGTGCAGAAATTTAAATGCAATGTCATTCGCTATCAACGGACCTCAGGATTGCTCTTTTTTTATTTCCCCTCTTTATTAATGTTTCTTTTGTTGAATTGCCCCACACTCTGTAAAAACTTGTTTTAGAAGGTTTACTGCTTCGAATGGGAAGATAGAATAAAATAGAGCAATACGAATTAATTTAACTTAATGGTCTTGAAAGATTTTTAATAATACATAAACGGCTTGACCCTCAGAGAAATATTGAAAGAGTGTTTGTACGATAGTTATTTGGGGTCAAACATTTTTTTACGGATTCGAAAATGGTGTGATAGGTCTCGTTAAGAGAATGCCGATACATCTTTGCGTTTAGGTAAACGTACTTGTTGGTTTTAACTTCAAAGCTGTTTGTTTTCAACTAATTTTCTCTTCCTTCCTTTGATGGTACACGGTTTGAAGCTTTACCAATGTTGAGTTTTACATAAACAACAAACCGAATAACGACTAATCAGTGCAAAAATACCTATAAATCAGACTGAAATCTCCGAAATCTGATTCCCTGGAGAGACTTGATTAATGAGAGCGTATGTCTCTTTACGGTCTAAGTTTATCTTTACTTTTAATGACGAGTTTGTCTTCGTTAGGATAAAAAAGAAATGTTCATATCACTAATATAATAGTCCATGGCATTTCAATATATTTGCACGTCACTAGAAATCTCAATAGACTTTTGGGGTAAAATGAATTCTCTGATGACTGAGTGCAACGGTTCCTTGACGTCCACGAAACATTCGTCCAGTTTATTTACCTCCAGAGATGAATGCTTTTTTATGTTTGATAAAAGTGTTCAGTAACTGATATATTAGTACATTTTGATATCTATTTAACATACTCGCATTGTAGTAGAATTATTATTTAATGTTTCAGATGACCAGAATTTGTTTTATAAAGTGATGTCAGGTCATAACGGCGTAGGGTAATCGAAGGTAGTGATTGTTTTTTTGTTTTTTTTGTTTCCACTTAAAGAAAAGCCAACTGAAATGGTTAAAACTATTCCCAGAAACTTTGTATGGCCTGTAATTGTTATAAATACATTTTTTTTTATATTCTAGAGGGATGATGCAAAAAATGTTGAGTACCTTTCTTTATTGGACTCGAAGTTCCAACCACCGCAGCAACAGTTTTGGATTTTAAAATGCCACATGTTTTTTTTTTCTATTTTCTTATCCTTGTCGTTGGATTTGTTTAGTTTTTCAAACAAATCTCATATATATTTATTAATTATTATTAATAATAATAATATTAATATTAATGTGTCATTTTCGTCATAACTCGATTTTCTGCTATGATCACACTACCCACTACGTCAGTGAAATGAACCAAGGCGGGTCGTGGTGTGCTGTTAAGGCTAAATTCCATTTTTTTATATCCCTTGTAACTTCCTTAACTCTACATAAACAAAATTCTCCTTGGTAAGCGGCCTGTACTTATCAAGATATTTTTCGTATATCTTATAATCTGGAGATTGCATGGATTATTTCAATGTGTTGTTTTGTTCCATTTTTATCATTCCAAGCGAACCTAATGTCATTAGTTCTATTCTTGCTTTCAATTTCCACATTTTTTAATTTTAATTTCCATGTCTTTACGTTCAGATAGTTTTTCAAATTCTATGGTTGCAATCCACCGGACGAGCAATATCAATTAGTAGGCAAGTTTGTGTTCTATTTGGTTTTTGATAATAATGTGCGACATATTTTCTTCGATTTTCCTATGTAGATAGTGTAGTCGGACAGAATGGTGACATCTTATTTTTCTCTAACTGACGCTGGGTGATGTTTATACCAGTTTTTGTTTACATATTTTCTAAAGTTTTTTGCTCATTGTCTAGTGTAAATATTATACTACTCTCCGGTGATGATTTTTATATTCATTGTGGAGCAATTACCGAAAATCCCGATATTCGTTAGTCTATTGTTTCTTGGTATTTCTCACAGAAGCTGCATTTTCGATCCACATTATTATGTATAGTATTTACATATCTTTCAAAAAGCACGAGCGACTATTGACATCTTCAACACCTTCGTTTATGTACAAGAGAAGTTTTACAACTTAGCAATGCATTTTGACCTTCATTACATCATACCAGTGTGCAGATAGTGCAATGGGTATTGGTTTACAGTACTAAGACAGAGAGCCGAGTTTGAATTCCACTCGTGTTTATTGGATTCATTTCAGCTCAAATACTATTACGAAAGATGGAAATCCATTTCCTCTCACAAGTTATGGGTTAAACAGTAGAAATTGTTTCTGAAAAAATCATTGTTATTTCATTATTGTCATTGTTAATGCAATATTAGTTCACAAAAATGAATTATTCTATGAATTCAAAATATGTATCTGATAGAAAAGGGTTGATAAGCCGTAAAATATCAAATAATCTTTCAATTCAGTCCGTTTCTTTAAATACTACAAACTTAATTCTCTTGCCATTAAGCCTGTTCTGTAAGTATTAGATTCTTTAATCCTTTCTTCTATTCTTTTTCTTCTACGTACCGTGTCGTTGGAGTTGTCTTCTTCTGCTACATACCAGGATGTAGGAGATCATGGCTTTCAACATGTCTCTATCACTTCTAACACACAACTCCCTTCCTCTTGATACCCCTCCAAAACACTGGTTTGCCATTCATTTTGCTCAAGCCCATCAAGTCTGTCACGCGTTGCTTTCCCTGGTCTCTCTTTCCACTTTATCTGTCCTGTGAGTATCAGACTGTCCAGGTTCTTCTTCCTCATTACACGTCTGAGAATCTTTGACTGTCGCTTTTTGATGTTAAATATGTTTCCTTTTCGCTTCTATCCTCTCTAAAATCTACCTCTTGTTCACATGCTTTGTCAGCATCATTCTGTAGAACCACATTTCATTTGTATCAAGTCTTCCCTTAATCTTTGATGAGACTTTCCAGCATTCGCTGCCATATTGAAGGACAGGCATCACATAACAATATTCAATACTCTCTTATTTGGTTCCAGTGAATATTTTGTAGCTGTAGGGAGCTAGTTAATGTTTCTTTGATTCAGTCTTGTGTCAAACATAATCTACTCCCTACAGCTTACAAGTTTTATGCAGAATTATCATCAGAAAGTTTTCATCAGAAGGTTGGTTGTCGGCAGGTTGAAATAGTATGGAATAGTGTAAAAATAAAATATACATTTTTCATGTTAAAATAGAAATTTATTAAAACAAAGAATAACATAAGTTTTTAATGTGCAATTAGAAAAATTATTAAGAAGTTAACGGTAGAGTTCATGTTCAATGATAAAGTTATGGGTATCAAGATTTGTAGAAAATGTTTGTAGTAGTAATTGTTGTAAGAGTATATGCGTACGTACATATGTATTCTTTGTTTGGTAGGAATGTCTATGGATGGAGAAGAAGATGTAAAAGAAATCAGCACACGAGAATGAAAGAAAACGAAGATGAATATCCGAGTCAGCTTGAAGCTTCTCCCGTTACATTTTAGCGTGTCGTCTTTGCTGCTTCCATCCCCTGACTGACCGGTTGATGCTGATGGAGATGATTTATAGTCCTTTTAGATTTTCGCATTTACTCGCGAAGATCTTACCTCTTGCAAGTCACTCCCATTGGTCAAAAATTAATTTAACACCTACTTGCGAAATTCAGTTTCGACTTTTTCTGTAAGCACATGGTCAGTCTTTTTTCTACTTGGGAAAACAGGATTTCACACGCCACTGATTCTAATTCTTAATTTCTTATTCCACTATATTTTCCTGTTTTTTCTAAAAGTTAATAGGAAATCTTCTATAACACTTATTATCCTTAAGGTTTCTTTATTTAATACATGTCGGCATTCCTCAATAGAGGCGCACTTCATATCACTTTTCCCCTGTAAGAATAGAGAAAATAGTTGGTTTATAATTTGGGATTGCTTCACTTTTTTCCCTATTTCAATATTGATTGCCATAGATACGAACTGAAACTAGGAAAGGGTACAGCAACTCTGATGTAAGTTCAATAAATATGAAGTATACTAACATGAGAGTAATTCGTTGAGCCTTCGTGGGATTAGATTCTCTGCTGACATGAAGTGAAAAGATTATATTGAATCGACTGTTAGGTTTGCTGCCATGAGAGTTGGTTCACTTCTGAATCTATCTTACATATTTAAAAGTCTACCGTTCGTGCATGTCTTGAATTTTGGATATATATAGAGGTTCTTGATAAATTCTATAGAAGAATCAACAAAACTATTATACTGTTGTTTTTAACCAGTCATTTTTACCGCCAAAATATGGCTTTCCTCTGCCTTTTTTTATAAATAATTTCCTGCTAATTGCTCGCATGATATCTTTGCTCGAATTGGTAAAACAAAGCGCAATACTAGAATGACGGCAATGTCAATAAATCAATATCCAGCTGAGTTGGCTAGATGTGTATCTGCAAATTCTATGCCAGTAGGTTCTTCTCTCGCACTTCCCGATTGTGGAAATCCCTTTCTGCCCCATGCTTTTCAGCCAGCATTGATATTCAAATACAACGTTAATCGATATCTACTATCTTCTTTAGTTTTTTCTATTGTTTTTGCTCCCCAATGTTTGGATTTTTTCTTAGTCATTCACAGTCAGTAACCTCTTGTCTCATAGTGGCTACTGCTTGCATGCGGTGATGTGAGTAAAAAATGTATACGATAAATATTGTAGCGAAAATATACAGAACGAAAGTAAAATAAAAACAGGTTGAGATACTATGAAATAAATATTTCATAAAATGTGGAGGAATTAATAAAATATCTGGATATAGAAAAAGTTTTCCCCTTTGTTATCAACAGTATGCGAGTAATAAAGTCGATATTTCAGAAATATAGCGTATAGTATTATTTTCCTATGAATATGTGAGGGAAAAGAGAAAAGTTTCTGTTTGAAAGCATGTTTTTCAAGACATAGTCAACAACGTCTGCTACTAAATATTTAACTTTACGGCCAATTTAGATGTAAATTTATTTCAACAGTAATCATTGCGGCAGTTACTTAAACGATTGTCAAATGATAAAATAATAAACACTATTTGCATATTTTCGTTTATGAAACATGTAGAAAATTTATAATTCATTTAATATAGAATTTAATCAATCAATCATCTTGTGAAAATTAACTGAACCAAAACGAATAATATCTTCCTAGGATCTTTCACATATTTCCTGATAACGTGTACGTTGTATTTGGGCGTTGTTTTTCTCTTGCAACGAATCTCTTTTCATTTTAGACTGAAGGCTCCAGTTTGGTTTTTCGCCTTGATTAAATGACTGTCAGTTGAAAAGCTGACACCAACAATATCCACGATCTTTCTGTAAGACTTGCCAATGTGTTCATGTAGGATCACAATTTTCCTACGCTTCCTTGGAGTAAGGTCCATCGCGAACAATAGATGTGTGACAACGAATCAACAGTCGAGACAATAGGGTCTGGGTGTGATAAAGATATGATGCAATCACGGATGACGCAAAAGTTTTAAAGGCCAAGCAAATTTCATCATACACCGTACAAATAGATTCATATTACTGCATATCACTGAACATGACCTAGTTTGAAGCAAAAATAGAGTCCAGTAACACCGTGTCACTCCAGTGGGTCTAAAACTGACCATATAGTAAAAGAAATGAAAATAAAGCAGTTGTTTCAATTAATTTACATAGATCTATCTATCTATCTATCTATCTATCTATCTATCTATCTATCTATCTATGGGCACGTGTGATTTGAGTAATTTCATAGTCATAAAATGATTGTATCTACATAATTCGTGACTTCAGTCAGTGCTGAAATATGTTTCCGTCGTGACAGCTTTGGATTTGAAAATGCACGCTTTCAAATCTCTATTGCCAGGCACCTAATCGTTCAAAGTCTGTTTAGCAAAGTACTTCACTATTTGAGTTAGAAGAAAATTAACCAAGCTGAGTAGACTTGATCTGCTTTTCGAGAAAGACAATATTTACCCTCGCAGTAGACATGTTCATACATGTTTCATATTCAAAGTGTTTAATCATCTGCCTGTAGCTATTTGCGCTGAGCCGAGATTTTTTTCCTCCATTTATTTACATTGACTTATTTACGGATTCATTTACTCGTGGCCATTGAGAATATTTCAGGTTTAATCTGAAGCAAACACGACCATGCGCTGCGAAGCCGTCTGCACTTTCCGTAGGAATGTTAGCCACTTAACGCATACGATAATTATGGGATATCAGTGTGATTCAGCTACAGTACTGACAGCTCGACCAAAAAATTATAACTTTCTGTGAAACGTTTGCATTTTCAAGAAGAAAATTTTATGCAAACAATGAAAGGAAATATGAAAAAAAAACCTGCAAAATAATTATTTTTTGAGACAACCAAACGATTTTAACAAGACATGCAGTAAATTATTTTCTTCAGATTTTATCTGTCCAGTCATTATATGTATGAACACACACACATACACACATACACACACACACACATATATATATATATATATATATATATATATATATACACACATATGCGTGTGTTAACGAAGTGTAAGCAAATACACAAACACGTGTGTGTTTTTGAGTGTATGAGTTTGTGCGTGTATATCGTATTACATAGTATATAAGACGCAATGCCATTCTTCCTCTTAGTATTTAATACTTAAAAATCGACTTATATTATTAGGCGTTTAATTTATGGATTAAAATCGACTCATATTATAAGGATTCAATGTTGCCTCATCTTATATAGCTAAAAGATTGCCTTATCTAATATGGCCTTAATTTCATCTAATCCAGTATAGCAAATATCGCCTTATCTTACGTGGTTTTAAAATCACTTTGTGTAATATGGCTTTAAAATAACTTTATATTATATGTTTTAAAGTTAACTGCATTTAATATAGCCTAATAAACGGTTCATCAGGAAATGGTGTAAAATAGACTTATCTATAAATTAGAGACCTTACGGAGGGCAATTTTATCCTTCTTCTTTAGTATCGTGGGATTTAATCTTAGAGTAGACAGTCAATTCTACATGTTTAAATGCTGTACTTATATGATTTGCTCAAACGATGATATCAGCATTGTAGTATTATCATTACAACTACATTAATATTAAGGTATTAATCTGTCTCTTCTCTCCAGTTATGGGTTAAATAACAGGAGTGATTGGGTTCTACAGCCTTGGATGCAGAAAATAATGGCAACCTACTGCGGGATAATCTTCTGCCCATACAGTTATGTCTCTTTCGAGATATGATCGCCCAAGCGTGTATCATGTATGGCGTTTTACTGACTGACTGGCTAAGTATTATCATCATCATTATTATTATTGTCATAATTACAACTTTTTTTCTAATCATTTCACCCCGAGCAAGGCAGAAATGCCACTGATGAGCTGGGGGCTACATAACTGTAAAAAGATTAATTAGAAAAGAGTGAGGAGTAGTACAAACTAGTTAGAAAGGAGCAAAAGAAAGTTGAGAATGTAGGTGCGATGGCAGATACATAGGTGGAGAGAAAGGGAAGGATATACGGTGGTAGGGAGAGAGTCCAGTGGTTAATAGACGAGTATTGACATTGCATTTAAATCTCTGGAGGTTGTAGCCGTCAGGAAAGCAAGAATATGGGAGGGATTTCCACAGGCAGGAAATGCGAGAGAAGAAGCTGCAAGAGTAGAATTGTCGTTTGCATTTGGCTAACCTGACTGTGAATGGGTGGGACCCAGTTGCCAGTCTGGTTGCTCGAGTAAACACCTGTTGAGGAGGTACCAGTGACTTAAGTTCGTCCGAGCAGAAGCCATGAAAGTATTTATAGAACAGACAAAGGGAGGCCACATTTCGACGATGGGAAAGTGGCTGCAGTCGAGTCGCCAGATCAGTACCTATTACATTACAGACTCTCCTTTGGAGCTTGTCAAGAACACTGAGGAGAACGGCAGGGGCACCTGACCATAAATGGCAGCAGTACCCCATGCACGGACGGATGGTTGACTTGTATATATGCAGGATGGATTCAGGCGGAAAAAACATCCTGGATCGACATAGTGACCCAACCTTCATAGCAGTAGATTTAGCTATGGAATCAATATAGTGTTTCCATTTGAGGTCTGAGGAGAGGGTAAGGCCGAGGAGGATCCGATAAAAGCTGAAAAGGATCACATTTAAAAGACCTGAATAAGCAACATGTAATCGCACACACACACATACACACAAGATCCAAGGAAGTGACTCATTGCGCATTCTTGCGTTATTTTTTCCCGGTGACTGAAGTAGAAATATTACAGTGAATCAATTACTGAGTCTGTTTCTAGGAATATTGGTTCATTGAATCGTTCTAGACAATTTTGCTCTCCAAAATCTATCTTATACATTTACAATTTACCATTCGACGATGCATCGAATATTGCTACATCTAGTCTGGTGCTTCTGCTAGATATTTTTATTTAGGGAGACGTAGAAGGCCATGATCGCCTATGTCCTGAAGCGACATGGTACATAGAGGAAAAAGAATGGGTTATATAGAGAAACGCATACTGACGATAGCGTTTATATATGAAAGACACTCTCGCCGGTAGAAGTTTAATTTAGATTCTGCGTAATGGTTTTCTTATGCAAGTGGTTTTGGCCGGAATCACATAGATATTCTTTGCTTTATGCTATTTTTTATTATTATGTTTTATTCTGAGGAAAATTCTTTTTCTTTTTGCCATGGCTTTGCGTTAAAGCCGTTGAAAGAATTCTTAAATGACGACTTGTAGGTCTTCGCATCTTCTGTTTCAGGTTACACTCATTCAATCTCACCGCAGGAGTGTTGTCCGCTGATATGACATATCTGGCCACTGCACACTTTTCTACAGTACATCCCAGCTTCAGCTGTCCAGTGCAAACGGATTGCAGTTAAAATTCTTTCTCAACAACGTTCTCGTTTATTCGTTGCTCCTCCCGATAGACATCGTTTCAGCTGCCTTCTGACATTTGAACACTTACAGATATTTCCGGAAACGAGTAATTATTATGGAGAAGAGGTCGACTAAACAGACTAGATGCAAGTGACATCAGAATGCCAGGAAAATTCCTCCTTCTATCATTACAGTCTTCGAAATTCAACAGCGAATATTAGCATGCAGAGCACATGACAGTTGAACATGTAAAGGTAGGCAATCATTTTCAGCAAACGATAGGAGAATACGGAGTTTGACGCCTTCATGTCGAAGAAATGTGGATCAGCTGACTCTTAAAATGTTCAAATCATACGTGTTCTTTTACTTTGTAACGCCAGATTTTGCGACTAATTATATATCTTTATATATATATATATATATATATATATATATATAGAAAGAGGTGAAGAGAACAAACAGTTTTAGAATTCCGAGTTCTCCGGCATTTACTTTTTTAAAAAGTGCTCAATACAATCTATATAGTAGAGTGAAATATAATTATTATTAAAATTGTTTTTTATTTAGAAATTAATTTTATTTAGAATTAATATAGTTTAGATTGCGACACAGACATTTCTACGTGTCGAAATTTTATCCCATCATCAGGAAGTGAAAATTCCCAACAATGATGTAACATTGCCTAATGACGAGGTAAAATCACGAAACATAGAAACTTCCATGGCGCAATATATACCATATTAATTTAAAAAACAAATTTCATTATATATATATATAGCCGATATCCACTGCACCACAACGCATATCAATCGATATATATATTTATATATGTAAATCTGAAAAGAAGCGACTTAGAACCCAAACTAATCCTATTAATATTAATTATTAAGTATTAAATATTATAACTGATCTAGCCAGCGGGCTCAATATAATTAAATTTACCTATTTCTCTCTCTCTCTCTCTCTCTCTCTCTATATATATATATATATATATATATATATATATATATATATACTTCAACTTTAATGTTCACTGTTACGATAATCTAATTAACGCGCATTTCCATTTCCTTTTCCTCCCTTTTTTTCTTCGTTTATGTGTTTTTGTCTTTTTTCTTTCTTCCTTCTTTTATTTTTATGTAACCTTACTTCCGTTTATCTACACAAACATCCACACGCACATACGCACACAAACAAAAGTAAATAATTGTATTTTGCCATAATGACTTGTCATCGCTAATAAGACGAGTGTTCAAATGGCCAAACGTTTTTGGAGAATTTGAATAATTTATATATATATATATATATAATAATACAGAAGTTATATATAGTTTTAAACAAGAAAAATTGGTATAATTTTCGCTTTAAAATATTACCTTTTTCAGACAACACATCATCCGAAAAATCGATGGCTGCTAGTATAATGTATACAAGAATCCCACGATAATAGAGAAAATGGTTAGAAACTCGGAACTGATTTCATATTAAAAAGGGTGATAAACAGAGGAACATGTGGAAAAAATAACAGTATAAACAGTTCCATTGTGTTTAAAAAGGAAAATATTGTCTGATATCTCAATTATCAAAGAAAGAGAACAAATCAAATTTTCGTCTGCTTCAGACGTGTCTTACAGGTACTATTACCCTGTCAGATATTACCATGTACATGTTGTGCAATATGCGTTTTAAGGGACTGGTTGGTCCGCCCGATGTAGTCAGACGGTACAGAATATCCCGATAAGTCAACACCACTTATATAATACCGATTATCTGTAAAGTACAGTGATTCGTCGCTTTCATTTTTGGGTCAAGTACGGTCGGCTAAGCATTATCATACCCAAGAGGCAGTATAAATTAAATTGAATTAACCATCTTTGTGCCGACGGAAGAAGAAATTTATTCGTTCCCTTTCTTTACTGGCTGTCATGTGAACGTATATTTTTCTTTTTAAACTCATTGGAAATGATTATTCTGTTTTTCTCCCATTTTTTCCATTTTGTCTCTTTTTAATATTAAGTTAGGTTCTTGTTTCTACCCATTTTGTCTATTATCACTTTTTAAACATTATACTAGTCGCCAAGTATTCTTTGGATGAGGTGTTGGCTGAAAAATGTTATCATTGAAGGAAAAATATACGGTTTTGTTTGTTTAATATAGTGCGATTGATAAATTGTGACAATTACGCAAGAATGAATATAACAGATTAACTGAGATATATTCCAAAATTATACACTAAAACTACCTATTGAATAAATGCCTGACTGGCTTAACCACTGCCTCCAGAAGATTTCGGAATCTCTTTCATCTCTTCTGGACCGTCCTGTTGTTTATGTTGGTAAATTCTGACATAAACCTTGCTTTCGGTTCATCATTCGTGTTACATTGAGTTTTGCTTGTCCCTGGTTGAAGTGCAACCAACACATAATTAAGAAGGTGCAGTCTAGGGATTTAGGTGACCAAATAGAATGGATGATGTCGCAGAAATTGTCTGACAGCTATGACTGGGATCTTCTGCCGATGTGGCATTGTGCAGAGCCTTGTTTGCAGATACAAAGTCAACAGCAGTCAACTTCTAGACCCATGGCAGCACTAAGGTCTCAAGGCACTTGATATAGGCATCCTTATTGTGTCTTAGGCACTTTAAGGAAGACGAATGGAGACATAACGGCATCATTACTTGTGATCACCCTAATCATCTTTGTAATCATATTAGAAACATTAATCTTTTTCCGGATTTTTTACACTCTTCTAAGATTTTGATTAGATTGTGTCTAGCCTTTTCTCTATTAAGCAACACACACACGCACACACACATACAACATACATTATATATATATATATAAAGTGAAGGGTGAATTATTGTCTAAATTATGCAAAAATGAAAATAACTAAAATATGTTAAAATACAAAAGAGTAAATTTATTTAATAATAACACCATTGGCTTCGACCATGGCCTTCAGACGACATCGCAATCTCCTGCTTCTTTTCTGGATGATCTTTTTTAAGTTGACGGATGCTTCCATAATCCTTCCCGTCAGTATATATTTGTTGTTACAAGAGATTTTGTTGGTTTCTCGTACAATTGTGTCCCACACATCAAATGAGTTGCATTCTGCAGAGGTAGGTCGTCAGATTTAAGAGGTGGTGTGGTCGAAGAAGTCGTGCGACTGCTATAACGTGGTTCTCCTGCTTAGGTGGTATAAGGCAGAGTCTTGTTTCTAGACATAGGCTATTCCAGCAGCGATCCTCTTCATCCAAGGCAGTATTACCTTCCTAAAGCCCTAGATATAATGGAGGCATAATTTGAACTTCCGGCTCGAAAGCCAAACAGTAGAGAACACCATTTTCAAGTTTTTGGCAGAGCGAATTGTTTCATGGTTCATTTTTGCTTGCAGTCGGTGCCCAATAGGCCCTGGTTTATTATGCAGACGAAAAATAAATCGCACATGCGCGAAATTAATATGTATAACTGCGACAATTTAACCATCATAGACTGTGTTTGTGCGTGGTTCACCATAACGCTAAAATTTCACTTCCTTGATTCCATGCACCTATGGCTTAGGAGTTAGCGACTCTGACTGACACCAAGTCAGTCGAGTTTCGATCACAGTCAGAAGCAAATGGATGTCTAGCCACACTGATGAGCTGTGATACTGCAAAACAGGCTTGTATGTAGATGACGAATATATATATATATATATATATATATTCATTCAAGGTGGCATCACCCAGTAACAACGGATTGAACTCTTTCTACAACTACATATACTTCCCCTCACAAGAGGAGTCAAGATCAAGAGATCAGGAGCTCAGAAAGAATGAGAAATCTGCAGGAGATCAGCGTAACGCAGAGCGATAGGCAGGGATATCCAAGACTGCTACCGTAATACCATTGCGAGTCCCAATTATAGTAGTACTTCCTATCCCGTATTTATTTTTTCTACGAACACTGTTCCACATATTTGTATTTTGCTGTGTTTAATATATATATCGTTATTTCCTTTTTTGGTTGTTGTTATATTATTTCTTGCTGGGCTTCTTAACCGGGTCTACGACATATATATTGCAAAAAAGTGAAAAGAACGTAGGTTAAAACCCACTGTTCAAGCATTTACTTTCATAAAGAGTGATCAATACAGAGTTGAGCTTAATATTGTAATTTTGTTATTACAATGTTTTATAAAGGTATAAATAGAGAGAGAGAGAGAGAGAGAGAGAGAGAGAGAGAGAGAGAGGAAATAAAAATAAATTATTCTTATTGTGTGATTCAGTTTGCAAAAGGTTAAACAAATGTTTCAATTATACGGTGCTCTGCCCCTGTTATTAATACAGAGATTATTTTGTTTGTGCTTTGGTACGGGTCGGTAATTTGATATTCATACAAAAGTATACATGTCAAATACAGTATTGCGATGCATATAACCACATCTCTTTTATCTATCGTCTCATGAGACTTATGCGTGCTAACTTAATATTAAACATGTTTGAATAAAATATCGGACAAATATAATGACGACTCTCTTTCAAGACCTGTTAGAATAGATGGGCTTGAGCAAACCGGAATCATCCTTCTGGTTCTCTATTTATCATTAATGTGTCCTTAATGACAGTAGAATCACTGTAAGATTATTATTATAATAGTGCATTTTATTCTTCACCATCTTTTAACCCCGCTGAAAGAAAGCAAATTGATAGTTATAAATTATGAGATCTCCTACCGTTTTCCCTGAGTACTGAAAGACAGGAAGATCTCATTAGAATCAAAGAAAATAATTTACTGCTACTTGATATCTGTAATTTTATATGGTAGCGAATGCTGGACAATCTCTTTAAAGATAGCAGAGAGAGGCTTGAAGCAACGGAAATGTGGTTCTACTGAAATATGCTGAGGATGCCATGAACTGACAACGTGAGCAATGACAAAGTGTTTTAAAAGAGAGAAACGGGAAGAAAACTTAGCATCAAGAAGAGACAGCTAAGATTTCCGGGGTACATAATGAGGAAGGAAGGTTTAGAAAATTTAATACTCACAGGGTAGATAAAGGAAAAAAAACGACAAAGAAAAAGTAGCGTCAAACATATTTGATAAGCTTGAGGATAGATAGCGGAACGGGATTTGGGAGAGAAACTAAGAGGAAAAATATTAAAAGAAGGCACAAAAGCAAGTGGATGTCTAAGATTGCTTACATCCTGAAAGAAAAGAATGCAAGCATTAAACATATTTCCGTTGCACTAACAAACTCTCTTAGTTGCAGGAATATAGTCACTGCGTTCACCAAAAATTGGCATTTGATATCCCAGTTAACCAAATCGAGTCATCACAGGAGACGTTCAAGATGTGTGGACGAAAAGGACATCTGTTTAGACTAAACGTTACACAATATATATATATATATATATATATATATATATATATATATATATATGTGTGTGTCGGATTAAATAAATTGCCAACATTGTGTCCACTTTTTTTTATTTAAATACGTACATTCTCACGGATAATCTTCCGTGTATTAAAATTGGCAGGTGTACAAAATAAGCTCTAAGGTTGGAAGATGATTTTCTTATTCATTTCCCAATTTTCTCATGTAATTTCATTGGTAATATATATATATATATATATATATATATATATATGGGCTGCGTGCTGACTAGGTCGGTACTCTTTTGAATGATGTTCATGTACTTCGTTCTTTCTTTTTTAAAACCATGTTTTCCATTCTTCGTATATCCGTGGAAGGCTTTTCGATACGGGTATAGTTATTGTCTCTGTTATATATATATATATATATAACAGAATTATATATATAAATACCTGTGTTCGTAAGACATTGAGCATTGTTTTATTATCACCTGAGAATTAATATTATACAAGTGTGTAACCTCATATATATATATATATATATATATATATATATATATTAATGAAGGTTTCATTGAATAATATAGACAAGTTTTGTCTATTAATTTGTCTAGACCTGTACCGTCTGATATACTTGATGGTGATATCGTTGAAAGACAACAAAAATATCACCATCAAGTTTATCAGACGGTACGAACGGATCCTACACAAAATTAATAGACAAAACTTGTCTATATTATTCAATGAAACCTGCAGTAATGAAAAAATGCTGCCAAAATACACACACACATATATATATAACAGTAATGACAATAATAACAAAAATAATAATAACAGTAATAATAATGCTAATACTAATAATTGTTATATATATATTTCAGTTCGTCTCAAAAAAGCCAACGAGAACAAACTCGGAGAGGAAAAAGGTGAAGTATAAAAAAAACATACTAAGTACTTGAACATACATCAAATACTCGTAGGAAAGAAAAAATATATATTTATAAATTCACGTAACTATATAACACTTCACCCAATAAGTCCCAGCCCTGACATTTAGATGTCGCCACTAATAACAAATACAAATGAATTCCATGAAGTACTCCTCTTCAAATGGCATGTGACAAAATTTGGGCCCAATCAGATTATTAGTTTATAAATTACTGTTATTTAAGTGAATCTACTGTTGCAAATTTTCAAAGCAATGAAAAGTATGAATCATTGCTTTCTGATTTGAAAGATATTGTTGCAGCAAAATCATTGCTTAATTAGTGTTATTCGAACTCTTCTCAATCAGAAACAACGGTTAAAACATGGTATGCTGAATTTAAACACGATCGTACAGACACAAATGATGTTCAATGCTAAGGTCGACCAAAATCGGCAGTTGTCCTGAAAAACAAAAAACAAAAAAACTCGTTTGGGCCAAACGTAAATTGAAGTTACGTAAGATAGCAGAAGAATTCAACATATCAGAAGGCAGTGTATTCACCATTTTGCATACACATTTGTCAATGAAAAAGCTGTGTTCAAAGTAGGTGCCGCGTTTGCTCACAGTCGATCAAAATTAACAACGTGATGACGATTCAAAGCATTGTTTGCAAATGTTTCAACGGAACAAGAAAATACTATGGCGTAAATATGTGACAATGTATGAAGCACGGATCCACCACTTCATTCCGGAGTCAAATCGGCATTCAGCTGACTGGACAGCAGCAGGTTAAAGCCCTCCAAATCGACCAAAGACGCAAACATTAGGAGGCAGAGTTAAGATCTCCGTATTTTGTGATGCGCAAGGTATTTTGTTCATCAATTACCTTGAGAAAGAAAGCACAATCAATAGCAAATATTATATGACATGTTTTGTGCGTTTGAAGTAACAAATCACCAAAAACCGCCACCTAATGAAGAAGAAAATTAAACATTCACAAAAACAACGCACTGTCACAAGTCGATCGCAATTATGGAAAAACTACATGAACTGCACTTCTAAAACACGACACCTGGCTGAGTCCAGCCAAACTTCGTGATACTCGGTTAATTTTATTCACGTTGTGTTGTTGACCGGCCAAATAAAGATCGATTGTTATCACCCAGTTATGTTAAAACAGACACGCAAATAAACGGTATATAGTGAAAACCAGATATAAAACTGCAACGTCACGGTATATATTTAATACATTTATAGATATCACATAGATACAAGATTACAAGCAAGTCAAAGCTAAGGGATGCAAAAAATATCAGTTGGCTGGTATTTTTGTAGCACACTAATCACCACGGGACGGTGGTTTGCTCAATTGCCCGCCGAATTCAGACTAAACGTCTCTTGCAATATCAATGGCTGCAGTCTATTTCAGCTTGACAGTATCATTCCATCACTGGTCCGCGTCTCACTTAATTTCGTTTTCCACCCCAGTTTTATTAAAAAGGCGAAAAACCGGGTAGTTGAATGTGGACACGGGATTTCTATTTTCCCCCTCTATATATGTAACTTACCATCTCTACATGTAAGTAATATCATTCAACCATTTCCAGTAAGTTCTCCACTTTTCCGTTGGAAGAGAAAACATACTATCTGCTGTTATCTGCTTGTTCCTACCATCCGTTCTGGTAGTCAGTCAGGAAGAAATCCTCGAGGCCGAATATTGACCTTGGGACACAAATTGTCAAACCCCATTGACAATATTTTGGTTAACTAACTTTGCTAAATTTGCTTATTTTCCCGACAAAATCAATGTGCATTCTTTCTTTAAATCTGCATTTTCCAATTTTATGACTTCGGTTACTTTTCGCGACAAAAATAATTGTATTATCTAATTTTTTGAGAAATCTGTTCTCGTCTTGTAAATCACTTAAAATTAATACCAGCCATCTGGAAATACGGTTACACTTCGAATTGCTTCTGCATCCACCCTATTCTCCGGATCTGGCTGCCAGCGATTACTAGCTGTTTGCAAATCTCAAAAGAATGCTCCAGGGAAAGAGATTTGGCTCCAGTGAAGAATTGATATTGGAAATTGAGACGTATTTTGAGGCCAGAGACAAGTCATTCTCAAAAAAAAAAAAAGAAAGAAGCATCGTATAGCTAAAGAAGTGTTGGAATCAGTGTAGCACCATAGAAGGAGACGATGTTGTTAAATAAAATAAAATGGAATTTTGCGTAAAAGTTGTTGTTTTATTACTTAGAACAGAGATTTATTGAATGATGTATTTTATATATATATATATATATATATATATATATATATATATATATAGTCATCCACAGCTGTATCACAGCTTATCAGTACGTTTAGACATCCGATTCTTTTTAGCCAGGATTGAATCCCGACCGAATTCTGTCGGCGCTCCTACCTCTGAGCTATAACCGCTGGTTGGAAGAATGCAGATTTTAGAGTGTTATATACAATGTAAATACACGCCAGTAGCCGATAATTTTTAAATACATTCCTGAATGAACGATGTGTAAATGCGTGAGTACTTGTTTTTTAAAGTTTGCCATACCTCCGTATATATATATATATATATATATATATATATATATATATATATATATCTTCTGTTGTGATTCCTTGTGTTTCATTTTTTTACTTATCAGTACTGCAGCCGCTGTATCGTCTGCTTATTTGCATCTGCTACTCCTATATATTATATCCGGAAGTGCTGAAAGATGCTGATACTTGAAGTAAGGTAGACAATTTCAGTTGTCACCAAACACTTCTGGATGAGATAATTAATGACCTGTGTTAAGCAATTGTTCTGTCCCCGGTGAGGGGTAATGCTTACTGTTAACTATTCATGGTAGAATGTTGATACTCTAAATGAAGAGAAATCAAATGTCTCCAAAATTTCGGAAATGGAATGTAGACTATGACACACCATTTGGGTTCTTATATTTTATATCGCCTTACAATAATAAGGCTATTCCGTGTTCACACTGACTCTTCATTATTAATTTTAAATACGTCTAACTTGTGGTATCATGTCAACAGTTTGTAGTAATTAATAGCAAAAATGACAACACATGAAACACTACATCTAAAATTTGGGTTATATATATATATGGTAATTTTTTACAGTTTAAAAAAGAAAACTGAATAAGAGAACAGAAATTAGGAGTAAGTGTAACCATACGATAAAATGCCTATTAGGTTCATACAGCCATGGATGAAAAGGTTACAATTTCTTCTAATTTTTAAATATTGCGCGTTAAAATAATTCCGTTACGTGCACGTACAAAATAATGCTCTTTACGTGAGCGCTCTAAAAATACGGTAAAATCAGTTATTGCAAATCACCTGAAGACACCACATAGTAGAAACCTAGGTCGCATAATAGCTCGTTTACAAATGAATAATATATATATATATATATATATATATATATATATATTATAATTTAGAACTTGTTCAACTTGCTATCTACTACAAAGTGTACATGTTAGTTTCGACATTAAAATGTTCTAAATTATAATTTATAATATATATTCATATCTCTATTTCTATATTGAGCACTGTTCTAAATTAAAGTTTTGAACGTTTTCTTTGAAAAACACAGTAGTATAAAATGGCCGAAACGTCGTGTATACTTTAAGAGAAATAAGGAAATCAATCCGAACAATGTAATAGTGTAAACAATCACAATGCCTAATTTCAGAAATATAGGCAAATATCGAACACATTTACTCGCAGAAATTTCTTAGAACTTGTTCAAATTGCTATCTACTACAAAGTGTACATTTTAGTTTCGACTTTAAAATGTTCTAAATTATAATTTATAATATATATTCATATCTCTATTTCTATATTGAGCACTGTTCTAAATTAAAGTTTTGAACGTTTTCTTTGAAAAACACAGTAGTATAACATGGCCGAAACGTCGTGTATACTTTAAGAGAAATAAGGACATCAATCCGAACAATGTAATAGTGTAAACAATCACAATGCCTAATCTCAGAAATATAGGCAAATATCGAACACATTTACTCGCAGAAATTTCAAACGAATCAACATTGTGCCGTACTGATTAAAGATTTGCGTGCTTTTTTTTATATTTTTGAGGTTGTATTTCTGGCTTTAGCATCATACATTTGTTGTTATCAGTTGTTTGTTGACATCGGCGAACTCCAGCAATGCAATTTCCCAAACAGCAGGAAGTTAAAATGATAATAAAGTATTTCTATGGGATTCACTAATTAAATCTACAAGAACATCGTGTTTACTTCATTCAATTCTAACATGTTAAATTTCCAAGCCCATTTATTAAAAAAAAGAAAAAGACGTGAATATTCAAACATTCGAAAGAGTATGTCACTTTGAATTATAACTGAATTAATTTCAGTGGGATACAGTTTAGCATCATCAAGAGTTAATTTTTATATGTATTTGATGGGAAATGAAGCATAGTGCGCTATTATTAATATTAAGAAACATTGTTTTATATCGTTTTAGAAAGATTTTAACAGTAATATTGGAACCTTGTCAACCATCTTATTATAATTCTGCTTGTACCTCCTTTCGTTTGTTAGTTAGTTAGCACGAACGTTACGCCGTGCCAGTCTCTTCAATAATAGACGATTTAGTTTTTCCGGCATGTAAAGATGAAAATGACATATCAGGCATGCTACTAGTCGTCAATGAGAAAATGAAAGACAGAATCAAATAAAGAAAGAAAGAAACATGGAAATATACACGGATTTAATGGAATTGATATAAGGGGCGTGCTAACTGGTTTCAGTGAGATAATAAAAGAAAAAAAGAAGATAGATGTGATTAACATATGTTCCAGTGAAATGGAAAATGTTATAAATTTAATGTATTACATTTGTACACCTTAACTTCTTAAAACCACGACCAAACATTACGAGGTGGCGAGAACAATAAAAACAAGTTACCAAGAATTCAGTAGATAATGATTTACACTGAACTTCAGTTTTTAAGTCGATATTTACGAGAAAAAATTGATCTGAAAGAGAGTTCCACAAGAGAAAGTTCCAAGGGGGAAAACTGTTCATATAGAATTCAGCATTAAACTTATGAAACCTAGTTTGTACTCTCGTAGTAAAGTTAAATTCATAATGTCTAGGCACAGGAGCAAAGAGCTCATTCGAAGGATTACTATGAAAGTCTTTATAGAAATAGCAGAGTGAAGCAAGATTACAGCTGTAGAAAAATGTATGATTCTTCATTCAGTTAACTGCCACTTGTGCACAGAGGGTTTCATAGGATGAAAGTTATGAAAAAGAGTGACAGTTTATAGGTGGTGTCAGAAAGTGGGTAAGAGAAGGATGAGAATACTGATGTGAGTAGTGTTGAGGGAGAAACGAGCATGAGAGTGGGGGAACGCAATTCAGTGAGATAGGAGATGACTATTGACTTTATTCTTAGAGATTGTAGCTGTCGGGCAAGCAACTAAATTAAAGGAAATTCCACAGGCGGGAACTGCGAGGAAAGAAGCTGATGAAGTATAATTTTTGTTTACATTTTATTGGTTTCACAGTAAAAGGATGGGACCTAGTTGCTAATCTTGTGGCTCGATTAAATTCATGCATAAGAGACAACGGAGAGCTCATTACATCGGAGCAGAAGCCGTGAAAGTATTTGTAGAAGAGATACAGTGAAACCACATTACACCAGTGAGAAAATTACTGTATCTGAGCTGCCAAGTCGGGATTGATCATATTACATATTTTTCTGTTGAATTTTGTCAAGGACCTCTAGTATTCAATCACGGGCTGATGATAGATTTATATATGTGCAGGATGATTTCAGACGGGACGATTTTCCTGGCCCTACACAGAGAACCGACCATCTTAGCAGCGAATTTAGCTATGGATTCGATGTAGTCATTCCACTTGAGGTCTGTTGTGAGAGTTAACCCGAGGAGGCGCAGTGTTTTGTTTTCAGGGAGACTAGCCTGATCCATGCTAATGGGGATGTAGGATCGATTGTCTGTGATGGTTAATATATAGCAGCTTCGTTTTAGAAGCATTAAAATTCACGAGCCATTTTTTATTCCAATCCACCACGGATTGGAGGTTATTTTCAAGCTCAGCAGCGAGTTTTACTTTGTCAGCCTCAGCAGATTTTTGATTGAGGCGACAGTAAACCTTATTGTCGTCAGCGTATATGCCTACTTGGGATCTTATTACATCGGGTAGATCGTTAATGTAGATCGGAAAAGGCGTAGGTCCTAGAATATAGCCTTGAGGGACACCCGCGTTCATATAATAGTATTGAGAGACATCTCCGTTTAATATTACCTTCATTGTACGTTATGAAAGGAATGACTGGATTAGTTCAAACAATCGTCCAGTTATACTATAGCCCCACAGCTTACGTAGAAAGTTAGCATGCCAGACTCAAAAGATTAGAAGATATCTATGGCAACAATTCGAGCGAGCGTCGCCTTTCTTGTCTAGCGCCTGATGTATATATTCAGTGATGGTCGTGAGCACATCTGTGATAAACTTGGTGAACCATACTGTTTGTCAGAGAAGAGACTGTGGGCTGTGAGATCTTAAACCACCTCGGCGTTGATGATGGCTTCGAACACTTTGACAAAAATCTGTATGAGACTGATAGGGAAATGATTAGAGGGCTCAGAGGGTTCGCCAGTGTTTTTAAATACTGGAACCATGGCGGAAAACATCGAGCAGGCATGAAAGCAAGAAGCAGAGAGGCAGTAGTTATAAAGTTTGGAGAGAACAGAGAAGAGTTCAGAAGAGTATTGCCACACTTCATTCTGCGCAAGCATGCTTATAGTTGATATTATTCTGGTCACGTAAATAAACTTTGAATTGTTCTTGCCAATTTTCTTGCTGCTGTTACAGTATAGACATGTCCACGCCACTTAAATAGCTCGATCAACTCATGCACACTTTTACGCGGTAGGGCACAAACGCCGTATTGTGCTAAAAGACTCCAATGAATTTGCTCCCCTGACACAACTTCCGGCTAATGCAATCATTGCTATTTTTCATCTTTGCTTCAAACATATATAAACATTCGCATAACTGTTACCTCAGTTTCATATATAAGACATTATATTCAATAGGACTCTATAATATTTTGTTTACATGCTTTCTAATGTTTAGCCATTTAACCTTCTTTTTCTTCTTCGTTTTCTTCTTGCGTTTTCCTTCAGGGCTTAAGCTGTCATGACCTACCACATCTCGCTATCCCTTGTAACACTTTACACCGCTTCTCCTGTTACCCCTCCCGAACCCTGTTTCACGATCTGTGTGACGCCTTGCTTCCCTTGTCTCCCCCTTTCCTCTATCCGTCACATGATTATCAAATCAAATTCTCTAAGCCCTCCTTCCTTAACTGTCTTTTCCTGATGTTAAGGATCAGTCACTTTTTCTTTTCAATCCTCTGCAAAACTTTGTCATTGATCACATGTTCGGTCCATTGCATTCTCAGCATCCTTCTGTAGAACCAGATTTTGGTTGCTTCCAGTCTTTCCTACTCATTTGCTGCTATATTTAAGAGCAGATATATTACATAACAATGCAGGGCTCACTTTTTTGCTTGTAGGGAAATTTTCTTGTCTTTCAAAACTCTACTCAACTTCTAGAATGCACTCATGCACCCATGTCAATACCCCTTCAGATCTCATTGTCGCTCTTACCGTCCTCCGTTAAAACACTTCCCAGGTATTTCAGTTTCTGTACCTGCGTGATTTTAGTATGTAGTTTGGTATTTTGGCTCTTCTTGGCATTAAAGCTTATGAAAAGAGAAAAAAATGCGTGGTCATATTATTTTTTTCCTTATATTCATAAGATTCTTCTATACATAAGTTTGTCTTTACCTACTTTAATGATGACTTACAAAAGTTGAAAGCCCGTCTCAGATTTTTCTTTTTCTTTCAAAATTAATGTTGGACAGGAACATTTCAGATTTGATATAATTCAAACATACCTTGTGTGCGATGATTAATTTCAAACTTACAACTCTTTTCCCACAGATGAAAGTTCTCCAGCTTCTCGTTATTCTGCTACTATTCATATGCCAAATGCTAGTTAATCCTTTTGATCAGACAGTTCAAACCACTTACAGCTCGAACCAGACATATCATATAAACAGTATCGAAACATCATTATTTTCTTCGTATCCCTATGTAAAGACTTTCTAGTCACACAGCCTCTCCTCATGAATCAAAACATCGTTGAACACGCAAGAGGATGTTTCCCTTATCACTACCATCTTACCTTCTTCATTCTCAGTTCGACCGTTATCTGTTCTATATCTCTACATAATCTGCTATTACTTCCTCTTCTTACGATGATACAACCTCATTCAGAAAACTTCAATTAATAGGTCTTGGTTTATGTGTTGATTTACCCTTTAGCCTTAAAAACAATACAAATAGCTTAGTTTTCTAAATAAAGCACTCTGATATAAGATTGGTTGAGCACCTCGAGGTGGTGTAATAGAAAGCTTGTCTCGCTCGAGCCTGAGTAGTGGGTTCAATCCTCACTGGATACCCCATACTTTCGGCCTTGTGCCACATCTAATCGGAGCTTGGAAAACCCATATAATATGAGACTGGTAGTCTATCAAGTTTAGGTAAACATTATCCCAGAAATAGCCTAGATGTCTTACCATAAAAAGCCCTGTACTATTTATATATAATATTATAATGCCAAGATATAAGACTAGTTATATGTACTGATCGTTTATAGCACCTGGTTAAACATGAATTCCATAGACACCTCAATTTCGCATGTACACTAATGCACTATTTATAGCATATAGGACAGTATAATAATTTCGAGTATATATAGCTACGATATATCCTTTTAAATAGGACATATAGACATATTCCATTTTCCTTTATAATGTTAATATAATTATTTTTATTCATAACCCTGCAAACTAACCCCGCCGATGTTTTTAAAAGATGTTATATTTATAAAGTCATATAAGCATTTGGAAATCATAAATATAGACTAGTATACATTGATTTTAAATTCATTGCACTTTATTGAATTAAGATAATTTCTTTTATGTGCCGTTTTCTTTTCAGGACGTGAGCGATCATGGCTCTTCACATCTTTCTTTTCCTTGTCGCTCTTAATATATTTTGTCTTATTTCTCCCAAACTATCGTCTCTCATTTGTTTGCTAAAGCCCATCAAATATTTTATGCATTGTTTTCTCCTGTCGCTCTTTCACTCTATCCGTCCTATCCGATTCTCCAAGCCTTTTTCCTTATTACGTGTCCCAGAAACCTCAGCTGTATCTTATATTAAGTATGATTCCTTGTTGTTTCGGTTCTCTCCAAACCCTCGTTGTTGCTTGGTCCATGGTAACCTGAAATGCGTCCTTGTCCACGCCTAGCGCTTTCAAATCTCAGTATCGTACTTTCCATCCTCTGTCAGAACATTTCTTAATTATTTAAATTTCTGCACCAGCTTGATTTTAATATACACAATTTATATTCGGTCTGTCGTCCTCAGTCTTGTATTTGCTATCACAACCCTACTCATATTAATACAACTTGCACCTCTTTTTCGACATACATAAAGTTGCAAAACAATGAAGGCTCACTCATTTATTTTAAAATTTTCGACGTCAATTGATTTTGATCACCCAACTTCAAAATCATAATATCACATGCCGGTTTCTTCAGAGGTTCCTATGAGAACATGCTTTAAGTCCAACCTAAATTCACGCATTCATAAACTCACTGAAATATAATTATATACGTTGTGTATATATCAGTTGTGGATGTGCGTTCTGGTGCAGTGGATATCGGCCAGGAACGAGATGTCGGAGAGCCGAGTTCGAATTCCAGTTGAATACGTTGCATTTCCTTTACGCGCAAAAACTCTTCGGAAAGGTCTTAATCTGCCCATTTCTTCCAAGATATTGGTTAAATAACAGGACAGGTTGGATTCTATAGCGTTGTCAAGCAACCAGTCTACTGCAGAAAGTAATGGCAACTATCTTCGGGATAATCTTCTGGCCAGTCACTCATGTCTCTTTCGAAACATGATCTCGCAAGCGTGTATCACGTATGGCACTTAACTGACTGTTATATCAGTTAGTAACAGGTAAAATTATTCCTTTGAATGTTAATATTTTGCAGTTGCATACAGGTCGGAAAAAAAAAAGAAACAAGCAGGCATTAAGATGCATATCAAACATAAGCAGACAGGAGATATTTTTAATATGTGCCAGAACTTGTTATGATGTCCATAGAATTGGATTAACCTAGACGAATTCTCGATATTCTATCGTATTTTTCAACATTTTTCCTCATTATAATCAGATTCTGATACGCTTTCCTCAATTGCATCTTGCCGATAATGTCGATTTCTATTGAGATCCAGTTGTCTGTAATGATTTGTTCCTTTATAAAGTTGCTTAATAAGTTTGAAACATGAAGATGCATTGGCGATGGATTTCTATTCATTGTTTCTTCCTATAAAGAAACGTTTAAACAAAAGATTTATAACCCTATATCATCGGCGAGGAAGCTTCAAATTCCAACCAAGACTGCTGCGTTCGGTCTCGCACTAATGTGATGATACCGTCTTCTCTTCCCTCATTTGCTGGCGAAACAATAGACGTGTGAATTATAGGTATTAATCAGTCTAAAAAGAAAACCAAATTAAACAAAACGTAGGGATTTTATTGTCAAACAATTGTACATTTGTTTAACAAAAGAATGTCAATACCAATGTAATGACATTTTTAGGGGGTCAAATCAACCATCATCTCTACTTTCACTCAGAATATTGTATGCTCTCTATTAGATGCGCCCACTCGGAGAATTGTTTCCCAACAACCATAATTTTGTAAAACATACGCTCTCGAGCGTATTTTTCTTAAAACTGCTAACATTTAAATAATTACACAATTCCTAGGCAGCATTAACACTATATATATCAGACACTCAGTTGATTTACTCCATAAAATTAGAAACATTAGTATGACTAATTTATCTATAGCAAGTCTGGATATTAAATAACTCTATACACATTAAAAATATCTAAACATTCTTAGAAGCCACGTCAAAATATCCAAAATAAAGCTTCCCCTACCTATGAAAAAAAATCATGAAAATATGCACATTAATCTTTACCCACTGTTATGTATCTTTTAACAAGACTTTTTATCAACAAAAATTTGACTTACATATTGGGTCTGCTGATACTAGTCTTCTTACTTGCTTAGCTCTAGAGTTCTTAGAATCCAGTTCTTTCAGATATATTATACCTAACAATTCTATTTAAGATATATAGATGATGTCCTATTATTTTACACCCATGACAATAACTTATCAAACTTAGTAACTAAACTCAATACGATATAACGTACGCTATATATATATATATATATATATATATATATATATATATATATATCGCCCGGTTCACACTCCACCCACATCTATTGAACAGGTGAAGAGGCTCATCCCTTGTTTCCTGTTTAGGATGCGGTTTCCGGTTTTCTCTTTTCCAATCTTTTCACTGTTTTCCTTATTTTTTATTTTTTATTTTTTCAATTGGAGTAGATAGACTAAACTATCGCCCGGTTCACACTCCACCCACATCTATTGAACAGGTGAAGAGGCTCATCCCTTGTTTCCTGTTTAGGATGCGGTTTCCGGTTTTCTCTTTTCCAATCTTTTCACTGTTTTCCTTTATTATTCTTTTTTTTCAATTGGAGTAGATAGACTAAACTATCGCCCGGTTCACACTCCACCCACATCTATTGAACAGGTGAAGAGGCTCATCCCTTGTTTCCTGTTTAGGATGTGGTTTCCGGCTTTCTCTTTTCCATTCTTTTTACCCTTACGTAACCCCCTGCGCATCAGTGGCGTTACCGCCTTGCTCGGGGTGATATGATTAAAAAAAAATATATATATATATAAAGAACTTAAGTCGAATTTTTATAAACCCATTGGTAATATTATATTTCGCGGCTCTTATAGACCGCTCCTAACACGAAATTCATGTAACAATAAATAGGTCAAAATTATCAAGAAAAAGTCAAGTAAAAAAGAAAGAACAAAAAAGAGATGAGGAAAGGAGGTTAACATAACAGTGTTAGATATTAACGTCTATATTATATCTAGACGACCAGACGGCAGTTAAGGAAGTCAGTAAATCTTGACTAGAATTTTGAGTTGTCTATTTTAAGGTGCATGACATTAAAAAATATAAGTTGTCAGAGAATGGGCAAGGAAAGGATGGGAAAAGGTGTGAAGGTAGCGAGAAAGGAAAAGAACAAGATATACATGGTGATGTAGAAAGGACTGGAGTCAAGTGGATAAGAAATGGGTATTTACATTGGTTCGACTTGCTCTTCACTTTCCTCCTAAACATTTACTCTTATGTATCACCTGCGCATCAGTGGCAGTACCGCCTTACTTGGGATGAAACGATTAAAAGAAAAGTAAGAAGGTTAATGCCATGCTATTTACACTATTCGGACGATTGTCCTCATCTTCGTTGCCATTTTTAATGTGTTTCGGTCCTTGTACGTACCAGCCATCTTTAGGTGCGAGTAATTTTGAACCATTTATTACGATCATTCTCATTCCCTATGCGAAGCTGCTTCTGGTAGTCATGATTTACCTTCCTTTAACACTACTGTCTCAGTTATTTGTTCAACACTTCTGTAGCCTGGTATTGAACTTTCGGTTAAAATCACTGGAACTACTCAACACCTAAAACTACTGGAACATGTGCCTTTTTATGGGTATCGTTGGGGATGATCATTCTGGCGTTTTTAATGTGTTTAATTTGTTATTTATAATATAAGATGTAAACTATTTATTAGTGTTACCATTTTGTTTTTAAAATATTTTTGTTCCTGTGTAGTTGGTTTCTGGTGAATAGTTAATAACAAGAAAATAGTTACTGAAAATCTCATAACATTTGTTAAATTTATCGAGGGATTACGTCAGTTTTTTACTGGATGAGTTAGCTTAACAACCGGTAAAACAACCTGTGCTTTAAAAGGTCATAAACCTTCTATATAAAATTTCCTTCTTTCAGTTTTTAATACACAAAAGATGCAGTCGATACAGATGCATATCTCCCCCTCCAGTGAAACATTTACTCATCAAACCAATGGGTGATTTTTCGTTAAAAATCGGTAATAGCAGCCAACTTCAAATTGGTGCACAACAAAATTTATATGAAATCTCGATGCACAACGACAACGGAAATCTAGCCATTAAAAGATGGAGCTATCTGACTATATCTTGTGGATAGGAAAGTATAATTTATTAGAAAATTGATAGTCACTCTGTTTGTTTTTAAATTTCTACCCGAAAGCATCTTTTAAATGAACAGAGAAAAATGACTTACTCTACTCCGAGACAGGGATAATAAGCAGAATGCTCTAAAATTATTTGTTAGTCATGCTTACGAAAATTTTGAAATAAGTCTGATCATAAAGAAGCGACAAAGCGTGTCTCTTAAAACTTTTATTAAACTTATCAGATTTTGGATGAAATGTTGTGCATCATGGTCAAAGTTGTGGATGAATTGTTAATATTTTGTTATTTTTGTTCAAGTACCAATAAATTTGAATAATTTTTCTGCATCTTAGTTTTATTATAGAAGCTGTGTGTTAAAAATTAGACTAACGAGATGGCCTGTGTAACAGGTATTTGGAACTAGACAGCAGAAAAATGCGATTTATTCATTTAAATTTATACTATTTTAATTAATTAATTTATCACTTAATTTTTCATTCTGATATAATATATAGGCACATCAACTACATTATATGCAAGTCAAGTCAAAATACCTCGATGTAAATTATATATTTTTTAAAGTTGGCTGTTCATTTTGTATTATATTAGCTTCTACAGTTGTTATTTTGTGTCTATCTTGTGCAACCTATACTATACAGGTGTGAATCAACTAATATTGAATATGTGAATTAACTAATATTTGTCATGTTAATTATATTTTTATTGTTTTTTCATCGATGTGTACACGAAGTGTGTGCATATATATATATATATATATATATATATATATATTATGTGTGCATATATATATATATATATGCATAGATATATGTATATATATATATATATATATGTATATATATTTTTAAAAATTTGTGGATTTAGGCAGCAAATTTTTCTTTTAGACATGTCAGGTTAAATAGATTGCAAACATTGTGTCTCCTTATTTTTCATAAAATCAGTTCATACTTACGAATAATCTTTCGCGTATTATAATTGAATATAAAAATATAATATAAATAATATAAAAAATAATGATCGATAACAACATTATCATACACCAAGAAAATAACAAAACCAAACTACAAATTTTCGAGGCAATATTCATTAAAAAACTTAACCCATCCACTTATAAAATCAACTATGAATACTGTAGTAATGTTCTAAAATGTTTGTAAAAAGACTAGTTTTATATGCTTTAAGACGTGCATGACCATAACATTACAACATATAAAAAAAATTCATTCTGGATAATTTTCACGTTCGAATGAACTCAAGCAAATTGTCAATTGTTATGTTTGAAGCAGGAAAAAAGTTACAGTAATTTTTAACAAAATAGTTATGCGGTTATTTTTTGTTATTATAACTCACACTCCTGAAGATGATCTCGGAAAGAAATTGAAAGTGCTTGGGTAACTTGAGAAATAAATGATAATAAAATTGTCAACGTTACAGCTCAATTCTGACATCTTTCAATTATAATACGCAAAATATTATCCAGGAGTATGAAAGAATGTTATTTAAAATAAGCAGACACATTGTTTGCAATCTATTTAATCTGACATATATATATATATATATATATATATATATATATATATATATATGTCTGATTAAGTTGTAGAGATTTGCCATGCTCTTTTCGAAGTTTCGTGGAAGCACAATTATGATGTCCTAGGGCATATTTTTTAATCTGCCGTTGGGTTCCGGTTTAATTCTGCTCGGTTAAGTGATGAATATTTGCTTGCCGAAATATATTTTTTCAGTAAACCACTGAAAACAACAGCAATCTTAGCACTAAGCGTCATCACAACTCAACACTATATAAATCATATTTATTTCTATCTAAAAAGATTTTAATAAAATACATGAAAGTATGCTTCATCTCATCTAATAAATAGGAAAAATAATCATCGTGTAAGCTGCTGAGTTTGTTATCAAGCATTTGCATTAATAAAGATATGGGGATATTAACAGTTGTTTATAGAGTTATATAAAATTTCTATGTTGAAACAATAGAGTTATTGAATTCAGGAAGTTTGCAATCATGCCACACCATTTGTAGATTTTATATATATTTTGTCTTTTTGTTATCTCTCAAAAAAAGAAAAGGAAAATGTCTACCATCCATTTGCTCAATTTTGCTAGATATATTATACGTGCTTTTTATTTCCCTTCAGTCTTTCCCGTGAATATAAAAATTGAAAAGTCCCATTTCCTCATAATGTGCCCTAGAAAATCCAACTCCCATTTTCTGATGTTAAGTGTAAGTGTATTATATGCTTCTATTTCTTCTACAATTTCGGCTTTATTCATATGTTCTATCCATGGTATTCCCAATATCCTTCTGTAGAACTAAATTCTGTTGGTTCAACAAGCTTCTTTATCTTTAATGAGATTTTGCAGAAATATTAGCATATAAGTGGCCTTATCGTGCCTGGTACTGTATTCTTTCTTTCTATATCGAAATGTTCTTGTTTTTCTTTTTAATACGCTTTACACTCTTTACATTGTTCGGACTGTTGTCTTCATTGTCATTTTTACGACGTTTTTACCGTTGTACGCTTCAACCATTTTCAGGTTATGTACGTTAGAAGTTCGAACCGAACCCTTCGTTTACTTCACGAGAATAGATTTTTCTAGTTCAGCATGCTATACCTTTTCCGGATATTTCAGTTTCAGTTACTTTTGGTTAGTAACTCTGCAGTCTAAGTGATTTTAACTCTGCTGTGGCCAGTTATGTAACACACAACATTTTGGATCATATCCCTGGATTAAGAACCAACGCTCTTATGCACTGGGCTTTTATCTGTGAACTAAAGAAAGAGTTCGGTTCAAAACACTAACATATATTATCTGAAGAAGTTCGGAGTATACAACGGTCGAAACGTCGTGAATATGACAAGGAAGATGATGACAACATTCCGAAGTATTTAAATTGTGTAAATATTTAAGGTAACACATCTCGGAAATATAGACAGATGTCTATATTTTGTCATCTGCATGTTGGGCTGTTCATTTTGCTAACTACCGTGCATTCTGTCTTCTTGCAGTTGATGTTTTGTCTTTTTGTATCGCTTTCTTTCACAAACATCGGTAAGAGTTCATGTTTCCCTTCTGTGTCTGTCCTCATCAATGTGTCATCTCTATATCTTGTATTGTTAACCTTTTGAGCTCTAATAATGAATACTGATAAGACCTCTAGTTCTTTCAAAATCGTCTTAAAGGTGTACTTTGAATTAATCAGGTGAGAAGTCAGTCAGTCAGTTCAGTCATACTTGAAACACGCTTGGGCGATCATGTCTCAAAAGAGAAATGACTTACTTGGCAGAACATTATCCAGCAGTAGGTTGCCATTTCTTTCTGCGGTAGACTGGTTGCCAGCCAAGGCTATAAAACCCAATCTGTCCTGTTATTTAACCCATAACTGGAAGGAATAGACGGATTAATACCTTTCCCAAGGGTATTTGCGCGTAAGTGAATGCAATGAATTCAACTGGAATTCAAACTCGGCTCCCCGATTTCACGTTCCGAGCTGATATCCACTGGACCACAACGCACATATGCTTAATGATACAATTTTGGCTTTTATACTTCAACCTATGGTCAAATATTGGTTTGTGTTTACACTGGAGTTTATAGCGAAAACACGGGTCGTATTAATACTTTTATCTCCAGGTAATGCACTGGTCGATTTTATGAATCTATAAAGAAAGAATGTGGTTTACTTGAATCGCTATTCAAAACATGTCATTTTTATGCTCGTGTCTTACTGTTGAATCTTTACCATTATTTTCTGTGTATTTACTGAAATCATTACAATGTAAACGTTTAATTGGCGGATAGGTTTTTTGCAAGGTTGATCTTCATCTAGGAAAATGCGTTAGATTGGCTTCCTTAGCTATATATGCAGCCCTTTCACTGATAATACGATATCGCTGAGGGTTCTAAACCTATATAGGGTTCCCGTGACTAAGGCTTGGTCTTAAGTATTTATGCTATTGTTTGACCTGGTGAGGGATGGGATCCGTCATGTCAAATCTTCAGCTTTCAACCCAGATATGTGGCTAGAAACTGGCCAGGTTCACAGCCTCACGTCAATCATAAGACCACAACTTATCATTATGAAGATTGTACTTATAAACCGATTTTATGAAGTTAAAATTCCAGAAACTCTATTAAAATGTTAAAAATTTTGACCGGCCATCTAATCAGAACAACATCAAATCTGACATTCGTAAATAAAGTAAAAATAGATCTGCATTAATGGAACAAAACGGATAGCGTATAGATAAAAACACTTCTGAATCTATAGGCAAAATATTGAGTTCATACTTGATTTTATAGGTAAAAAAAAAACTGTTTTCGTGTTTGATGCTCACTACAAGCAAAACAATGACTGATGTTATACTAGAATCTATAGGCAAAAGTATATGTTGAGTTTACACTTGAGTCCTGGTCATGACGATAAACTGCATCCGGCAGCAAGACTTTGATTGTTAATTGCTGTTGTTCTCATGTCTACCCTGACCTGAAGTGATAGTACCTGTTAGGGTCCCAGCTATGGACAAATAGTTAACGCTCAAACTGGGGTCAAAACACTTTGAAAGTATAAAACTACACTTTCATAGAAATATATACATAAAATAGACATTTATTGAAAAATATACATTTTTGTAATTATTGCCAGTTATTTTTGAAGGAAAAAAATTATCAGTAAAATATTTTTTAATACAAAACTAGAAGACATTTTCAGTTTTCTAAAGTAAAAAAAATATCTTCATTAATATCTGACTAAATCAATCTTCTCACTATAACCAAACATTAAAAAATAACTTAAACCTCCACATTTTTGGCATTAAATAATCCACAGAGGTTGATATGCCGTTTAACAAAATTCAAGCTCAAACTCAAACTGAGTTTACACTTGAGTTTATAGTCAGTTTTACGGTGTTACTTGAATCTATAGGTAAAACATTAAAGATGTATTTGAGTCTGTAGGTAAATGAATAGAGTTTATACGCAATGTATTGCTTGACTTTATACACCTTTCTATCTGCAATATATTGGTCGAGGTTATTTGTGAGTTTATGATGAAATTATCATTGATTTTATTTCTTAGTTTATAGATAATAAAATCTGTCTTTTATACTTCAGTCTAGGGTGAAATATTAGTTTGTATTTACATTGAAGTTTATAGTGAAAACATTAATTGTGTTAATACGTTTATCTCCAAGCAATGCACTGATCTATTTTATAATTGAGTCTATAGAAAAAAAGTGGTTTATTTGAATTTACATTCAAAACATAAATTATTTTTATACTTGAGGCTTACTATTGAATTTTTACGAGGCTATACACAATATATTGTTGGGATTCATACCTAAGTGTGTATATACAAATTTTAGCCGATTCTTGCTTCTATAGTGAAGATGTTTGATACAGATATACCTTAATCTGTCTGCATAACATTATTTGTGTATAATCTTGAATCGATTAACCAAATAGTACTTTATACTTGTGTCTATAAGCAAAGCTGTTTTAGTTTATACGTCATTATTCGTGCAAAACATTTAATTTGAGTCGATAGTCAATGTTTTGATAATGTTCATACTTCAGTCTATAGGCAAAATCATCGGTTGGTACTTACCTGAGCTTATAAGAAAAACATTGATTTATTTTGCGTCTAGAAGCAATTATCCGGAGGTTGTGCCTTATCACTCTGCAGTCAAGACAGTCATCTTATTTTGAACTGAACCAAGATTGCGTCATGAAATCAGATGGAAACAATCAAATATAAGATTTAATACTAATACCAGTTGTGTATAAAAATGTATATGATTGCTATTAAATAAAAATTTCTGGCATCTCTTGTTTAAGAAATGGAGTCACTGATGATATTTGCAGACACAAAATAATATGCTGAAATCTATCGAAAACATCATGACGCTACCATTAATAGAATCAACTAGAAAACAAGAGAGTGTATCGTCTCATTGAAAACAATTGCTGCGTTTTTGTATCTAGTGAAATTCGGCAGTTACTGCCGGTGTGAAATCTCTATCATTACAAATGATATTTGGTAGACAAAATGGTTGTTTTCAGTTTATTAATTAATGATAAAAGAGATTTTTATTTTATTTTCGACATTAATATAGTTACCGTTTCGTCCCATTATCTTCTGCTATCTTTCAGGCGACTTTATAATCAAATCCCCGCAGATATAGTTGTTTTATCTTTTTCCTGCAATGCTCTACTACTCAAAGAATGTTTTGTTCTCTTCTATGGAGTAGTTATTTTTTACCATCACGTTGGTAAACAATGAAAGAAGGGGGTTTTCGAACCAGGTAGACGAGAGAAAATGTGCCTATTTAAAAAATATGACCAACATTGACTGTTCCGCAAAGAAATAATCAAACAAAATATTTTTGACATCACATACAAAATGTTGAATATTAAATTAAAACGTCCAAATAGAAATTAAAAAAAGTTAAATTACGAATTAGTAATACTTAAATTATGTTTAAAAAGGTTCAGCTTCAAATTAAATTTCAGGATTTACAAATGAAAAAAGGGAGATTTCAATTTAAATTTTTGTTATATCAAAAAGATACATTGTTAACTTAAAGAAACGATTGAAACTTTTGGCTGATGGCTTTGTATATAACTTTCATACACTTTGTAGCTTATTTAAAGGAAGAAATTATTTTCAGATTGTAGGCTTTTTGTGGGGTAAATGATAAGGTTGTGGTTTCTGTTACAGTAGATACCGGCTCGGAACATGAAATCGAAGAGCCGAGTTCGAATTCCAGTTGAATTATGCGAAATACCTTTGGTGTGAATCCGTCGCTTCTCCCTCCAGCTACGGGTTGAATAGCAGAATATATTGCGTTCAATAAACGTGTGTATCAGCCAGCCTACCGTATAAAGTTATGGCAACCTACGGCAGGAAAATCGTCTGCCCAACCAGTCATGTCTTTTTTCGAGACATGATCAAGCAAACGAGTACATGTATGGAACTTAACTGACAATAAGATTTTATTGATACAATCTTAGTAATTAATCCATAGTTGAGAAGATAATAGGTGAATTTCATATTTTTTCAACGACATTTGCAGGTAAGTGAATATAACGTACCGTATGGAAAGTAAGACTTGGTTTTGCGGTTAACAATCCAGAACCATTATCCATTGAAGAACTAGGAATATGATAAGAGTCTGATATTTAGAAATTAAATAGTTTAGCAATTGTTCATCTTTTAAAGATATTTTTTCTTAAATTTGGTGCAAATTGTTTTCTGTGGGTAATTTCTTGTTTTCATGTTCATTAGTATAGTAATAAAGCGCTTTATCGATTTCATATTCGCGATAGCGTAATCTGTAATTTGAATGACATCTGTCTCTGGCAATGACACGTACCTCTGGTGAAGCCATGTCGGTGTTGATTTTTTTTTTGACTATATGAACTTTCGCATCAACTTTCATGAGATTCTTGTATTCATCCTCGGCTGAATTATAAAACCCAAATTTCTTTAAAAAATAGTTTCTTTATTAAATTTGAAGTTGAACTATGTTTCATTTGAAGTTTTGCATATAAACATCTATATTAATCATGCAGGAATATTACCTCGAGTTTGTTACTTATTTCTATTTACTTTACATTAATTCCACTTTTCAATAGACCTGGATTATTTATTAAGGTGACAGATTTTATACCTTATCCAACATTGTGTTATTTGTGGTCATATCTGTATGTCACATCCAGATATTGACATTTTCTGGTAAAAAATAGCAGTTTCACTAAATATTTTCACTACTGCGATATGCCTTGCTCTGAGTAAAGAAAATAATAAAACAAATCACACGTTCATGGAGGACAAAAAGAGAAATCTCCGTCCCAATAAAACCCTAAAACCTTGTATCACAAATAACAGTAGAAATTCCGTTTTTTTTCGCATATCAACTAAATTCAGACCACTGTAATTAATGGATTTTTCTACTGACCCCATCTCGACTAATTAGATTAAACAAAAGACTCTTAGCGGCACATTTATTCTGACCAGCAATAAACAGAACTCGTAAAAAATTATTAATCTCCTACTTATTAGATCAACACGACGTATTAATCACAGGAATATGAAGAAAGCATTAACTTATTTGGATGAACATCAAAATTGATTAATAATATGGTTTGTTTTACCTGCCCATCATCTCTCGCTTTAGACATACTTTGGTTTTATAACCGTTATTAAACTGTCTTCTAATATTAAAAATGTATTTTCTATTTTCAAGTTGAGAAGTTTCGAGGAGCGGGGAACCACATCTTCTTTGCTGTTGCTCCCAGGTTAACTCTGACCCAAGACGATAGCACATGCTAAGTTCTCAGGTGTAGAAAAATACCTAACCCACAACCTGGAGGTAAACAATATGAAAGCTTACAAATATTTTAGCAAAAATACCAGCAATAATTTTTCAAAGCAATAAACATTGTTAGCAGTAAATATTTGTAAAAAATTCCCAGCAATAAGGAAATCCAGGAATAAATTTTTCAAGAAAAAAATGTTACCAGCAATACATTTCTATACATTTTCATAAAATACAATTGCCAATAATACATCATTAGAAAAAATTGCCAGCAATATATTTTGTAAATAAAAATGCTAGCAATACATTTTCGTAAAAGGAAATTGCCAGCAGTACCTTTTTATTAAAAAAATTGTCAGCAATACACTATTGTAAAAAAATTGCCAGCAATATTTCATTAAAAAAATTGCCAGCAATATATTTTGTAAAAGCAAAAATACATTTTTTCATAAAAAAATTCTCATAAACAAATTTATGAAAAAATGCCAGCAATAATTTTTTTAAGATGATTTAAATAAAGGTAAGAAAATTACGAACAATTATATTTTTGGTTAAGAAAATTACTGATGCTCTCAAGAAATAACAATTTCGTCATTAAATTAACCAACAGCCTGCTATACTATACCATAAAACAAAGAAACAGACAAACATTTATTTTAAATTTTACTGTGTACACAGCTATACAGGTAGAACGTGTTTTCGATTTTCCAAAGAATAAAAGGTTAATATTTACTTACTGAACTATTGTGTTGCTGGGTGTACTTATCTGTGTTAGATAAAAACAAACACACAGTTCGTACCGTTACATATTCTATTTTCTATTGAATAACAATAGATGTAAATTATGACCAGTAGATTACAGGTTTTTTGATAGTTTGACGTTGAGGATATGTGACCGCCATGTTGAAACTTATTTTCTTCTCTGTAGTCCAAGAGAGTTCTTATTAAGTTTCATAATTTGGTTCCCATTTATGCAGAGAGTTAGCTCCCTTGTAATGACGTCCGTCCAAACACGGTCCAAATATAAACGACTAATATTTAGTTATAAATGACCAGTATTTAACAATATGCTCAAGTATGAACAACCAATATTTTTTATACGATCAAGAATAAACTGTCAGTATTTGCTTATAGGCTAAAAAAAACAACAAAAAAAACTAGCAGTTATTTAAAGGCTAAATTGTAAACAGTGTATATCAGTATGAACAAAAACAAAAATAACAATATATAACCAGAGACTCAAGTACAAGAAAAAAAAACTTAACTAAAATATAAAATTCTTCCCACTTCGTGGAATTTATCAAAGATGCTCCCATCTAATGCACCCAAATGGTTGAGTCTGGGTGTGGTGAGTCTGTTCACCAAGGTACCCACGGTGAAATCACTATTTGTAGTCAGGGACAGACTGGCTTCGGTCTCACCCTAGGAGAACGTAGCAATATACCACTAGATAACCTGATACAGAAGCTGAATTTCGACACACAAAAACACACTTCGTCATGAGATCAGGCATATATCGACAGGCTGAAGCCCTAGCAATGGGTTCTTCAGTATCACTATTCCTGTCTAACATATACATGGAATACTTTGAAGAGACGATATTAGAATCCACAGCTCACTCTGTCTGAGATACGTTGATAACACCTTCATGCTGTGGTTATACCAGAATGATGTCTAGACTCTATTGGACGATGTGAACAATAAGTTCATCGATAAAGTTCCTTATGGAAAAAGAAAGCGACACGCTAGCATTCCTGAATGCTCTAATATCTCGAACAGACAGGAGGCTTAAGACATCTGTATACCGCAAGCCAACATTCACTGGAAAATACCTCAACTTCAATTTTCACCACCCATATAATGTAAAAAAAGGATCGACCGTTTATGCAACATCTAGCAAATGTTATAAGCAGCGACCCAGAGACATACGAACAGGAAATGGTAAGTACAATCAGCACCCTATAACGTAACAGTCATTCAGGGTACATGACAAAAGCTCCAACCAACGTGGAAGGGAGGGTTCATAACAGCTTTCAGAAAACAGCTTTCAGAAAACAACCTGGGTCTGCCTACCCTATGTGTAGGGGTTATCAAAGAGAATGCAAAGGGTCTGTGGTCCATATAACATCAGAACGACCTTAAAAAGTGGATTTTGCAAGTACCTCTCTCGAGTAAACCCACCCAACAAAGGAGGAAATAACTAAGGACTGTGTGTATGCCCTTCCATTGAGCTGTGGAAAGAAGTATACAGGAGAAGCAGGCCAACCTCTTAAAATAAGGCTACAAGAAATTTATAAGGCCTTAAAACAAAGGGAGAGAGAAAATCACCGGATGAAATTGAACGAAATTCTCCTCAGTCGTTCCTGTCTTTAAGAATTGTGGTGAACACTCGGACCCATCCAACTATCGTCCTATCAGTCTTCTACCGATATTCGGGAAAGTATTCGAGGCTATAATCAATGCTGAAATAGTTCATCATCTCATCATCTCACCGCCCACAAACTGTTCTCCGACAGGCAATATGGATTCCGCTTTGACAGGTTCACAGCCGACCTGCTAACAACTGTAACGGAGTACATGCTACAGGCCTTTGATGAGTGTGACGAGGCTCGCGCGGTTGCTCTGGACATCTCCAAGGCTTTCGACAGGGTTTGGCACCCTGGCCTCCTATGCAAACTACGCGGTTATGGTATTACCGGTCGCCTACTTGACCTAATCCAATCTGTCTTAAGTAACCGCAAAATGAAGGTCGTTCTGAATGGGCGTGCCTCTTCGTCCTACAGCACGAATGCTGGTATCCCACAAGGCTCTATCCTGGGCCCGACGCTCTTCCTTATTTTCATCAACGACCTCAAAGATGAGATCAAGTCCCAAGTAGGCATCTACGCAGATGATACTACAATATACTCCCGCTCCAGTAAGAAACCTGTCGAGGCGGACAGACATAATCTCGCTGCTGACCTTGAACGGGATCTACACTCGGTGGTGAACTGGGGCCAAAAGTGGCTTGTCAACTTCAATTCCTCTAAGACCAAGCTGTTGTCTGTCAACCATTACAGGCAACCTCTCCTGCCTCCCATAAGCATGGACCAGATGATTCTCCCGGAGAGTAATACACTACGCCTCCTCGGACTTACACTGTCCTCAGACCTCAAATGGAACCACTATATTAAATCCATAGCAAAATCTACTGCTAAGAAGATTGGGTCACTATGTCGATCCAGGATGTTTTTTCCACCTGAATCCATCCTGCATATATACAAGTCAATCATCCGTCCGTGCATGAAGTACTGCTGCCATTTATGGTCAGGTGCCCCTGCCGTTCTCCTCAGTGTTCTTGACAAGCTCTAAAGGAGAGTCTGTAATGTGATAGGTACTGATCTGGCGACTCGACTGCAGCCACTTCCCCATCGTCGAAATGTGGCCTCCCTCTGTCTCTTCTATAAATACTTTCATGGCTTCTGCTCGGATAAGCTTAAGTCACTGATAGCTCCTCAGCGGGTGTTTACCCTGTGCAACCAGACTGGCAACTGGGTCCCACCCATTCACAGTCAGGTTAACCAAATGCAGACGACAATTCTACTCCTGCAGCTTCCTCTCTCGCACTTCCCGCCTGTGGAACTCACTCCCGTATTCTTGCTTTCCTGACGGCTACAACCTCCAGAAATTTAAATGCAAAGTTAATACTCATCTACTAACCACTGGACTCTAGCTCTCTCCCCTCCCCTGTATAACCTTCATTTTCTCTCCGCCTATGTATTTGTCATTGCACCTGCTTTCTCAGCTTTCTAGTGTTCCTTTCTAACTAGCTTGTACTCCTCACTCTTTTCTAATTATTCTTTTCACATTTATGTAACCCCCTGCACATCAGTGGCGTTTCTGCCTTGCTCGGGGTGAAATGATTAAAAAAAAACAAACTAAGAGATAGAGAACGCCTCTGGAAAAATCCTAAAGCTAAGCAAAAAGGAAATTTATTTAGAAACAACGTTAAGAGTGCTGAGTTTTGATGAAATATATGTTGACCTTAGTAATAGTCAATTCTTAACAATATCCTTACTGATGGAGAAGAAACTTTAGGTATTAAAATATTGGTTCTACAAAATGATGCTAAGACAACAATGGACTGAATATGTGAATACAAAAACGTTTTTAAGAAAATACGGCTTTGAATCAAAACGACATATCTTTATCTTCTAGGACATATAACAAGGAAAAGGGGTTTTGAATAATTGACACATAATATGCATAATAAATTGAAGAACCTAATGAGGTTGTGTGAATTAATAGCAAAACAGTAACTCACAGAGATAAAAAGAGGACAAACAGTGACTTAATCTAGAAATAACTGGAAACTGTAAAGAGCCATGATAACCGAATTCCTGAAGTTGATTTGCATCAAAGAAGAAAGAGAATGATTAAATCACAGTGAGAAAAACAGTGCATGATTCGATAAGAAAAGCAAACTACTCTGAACAATGAAAACTACTTAAAGTGAGTTAAAGAGGCAAGTTATATGTGTTTCAAATCAGAATATGCACAAAAGAATAACAGAAAATATTCTGCATAGTTTTGAGCTTATTATTATACAGTTACGACATGAGAACCGTTCTAAGAGACAGTAGATGTCGATTTTTACTGTCAACTATTGACAGGATATAAAAACAAAACATTGAAAAATTCTCGCTAGCTTCAAAACTCTCCTATTATATATGAATACTATTGTTTGTATATAAAAAAAGAACAGTTACTGAATTCCTTTTCTATCCTTAACTAATTCTGCTATCTAATGGTTTACTAGTGATACATAAATAAAAGACCTCCGATTCGAGATGGTTCTAGAAAAATCTACTCTTTTCTATAAGACCCTGAACGATTCTAAAAGCGTCCCAGGACGGAAGCGGAAGTGTTTCTCCACACAAAAGGCGTGACATAAAAGGAAGAGTTTTGGAAAGAAAAGTAGAGGAGAAGATACCAAGAGTCGTGAGTAATAACTGGACGCATTTATTACTCTTTCACTTTCTCTTTTCTTTCTACATGCAACGAAAGAAAGAACATTCAAAAAGAGCCACGATTCGACAGCTTGGGCCTTCAAAAATTAGAAGATACGAATTAACTCTGTCGCTCTATTTGACTTAAACTTTTCTTCTCTCTCACAACTGTCTGACAAAACAAAAGGAAGAGAAGAATACAGAATTCACATAAAAGCGTTTATTATATCATGCATGCATAAAAACATCAACCAGACTTTTCTTTGAAGATTATTTCCCCTTGAATTCAACAAAATTTAACTTTTCACACGTAAATACAATTCTCAATTATAACAAAATTTATCATGTTTTTTATTAATACCTTCCTATTATTATATATAAAAAAAGAGTTCGTTTTTATTCCTTTGATTTTTGTTCAACCTTCTAATCGATTAAGGTGGGGAATTTGGCATAAGATAAACTTAACAAACATGATACATGCTCCCTACAAGAATAATTAGTGGTATTGTTACAATTCAACTCATAGAGTGAAAACATTCTGAATGAATTAAAAGCTCTACAAGGATGTATTATTGGCGGCCACAATATTTACAAAATATACGCAGACAACCGGCATTCGACAAAATACGCCATAGACAATTGATGGAGATGCTCAGCAGCCTCGACATATTTGAGAAAGATATCAGAGTAATCAAGAATCTCTACTGGCAGCAAAATGCCAGCATAAGGACAGGTAACGGTTTCAACTAATTTACAAAGATAGAAATGGGCGTAAGACAAGTATGTGTCTTTTCACCAGATCTGTTCAACTTGTACAGCAAGAATATTTTGAGGACCATAGATGCTATACCAGGATTTGTATTCGGAGGCCACAATTTGAGCAACATAAGATACGCAGATGATACAGTGCTGATTGCAGACACGGAAAAGAAACTAAAAGACCACCTACAGAAGGTAGCTGAAGATAGTGGCAAAAAAGAACTACAAATAAAATACAAGAAAACTGAATGCATGGTCATCAGCAAAATGAGAAACCCCAAATACCAAATACAGAGGGAGGATACTAGAATCAAGCAAGTTCAAAAATTTAAACACCTAGGAAGTGTTCTAACAAGAGCTGGAAAGTGTGACACAGAGATCCGAAGAGAATTGGCATGGTGAAGGACCCTTTTCCAGAAACTGATTAAAGTACTAAGAAACGGGAAATTTTCACTAGAAACAAAGAAGTAAGTGCTAGATTGCTATGTGATGTCAGTTCTTCAATACGGCTGTGAATGTTGGACAATGTCATCGAAGATGAAGGAAAAACTTAAAGCAGCGGAAATGTGGTTATACAGAAGGATGCTTCGGATATCATGGACCAAGCATGTGAGCAATAATGAGGTGTTAGAAAAGATTGCAAAGAAAAAAATTAATAGTGAGCATCAGGAAGAGGCAACAGAATTTCCTGGAACATGCAATGAGGAAGGAGGGCTTGAAGAACTTGAAACTGACAGGCCAGATAAAAGAAAAAAGAGACACAGGAAGGCAGCGAAGGGCCTGAGTAGGTGGATGATAAACGGTGTTTGCCTGGTGTAACAAGAGAAAACGTACCAAGAGCTACCAGGTATAGGGAGAGGTAGAAAGCGATGATCATCTACGTTCTGAAAGGACAGGGCACATAGAAGAAGAAGACGCAGACAACAGTGTTAATAGCATACACAAAGCAGCTGTAAGAATTCGTTATAGAAGGTAGATAAACAAAGCAAAAAGAATAGCATAAACATTAATTACAATAAGGAATATATAGTTGTCAGCAATAAGTACAGTCTAACATACACTTTACAAATTCGAGACGACAAAAACAAATCAGGCATGTACTAAAAATCTTTTATTTAAGAAGATTTCATTAGCGCGAAAATGCCTTTCAAAAACTTCAAAAACTATTAAGACGCAGGAAAATTTTATAACATAAAAGATTACTGAATTCTTTCATGATGTCTGTCTTTCTGTATAACAATGGATGCTAGACATTCTCCTCCGAGATGACGAACCGAGAAGCAACGGGAATTTTGTTCGACAAAATTATGGTGAGAATGTCATAAATTGAACATGTGAACAACGGCGTAAGTTTAGAGCAAATGGAAATGAAAAAAAAAACATATTTAACATCATAAAAAGACTGCTAATATTTATAGGCCACATCATGAGGAAAGAGGGCCTGAAATATTGGGCGATCACAGGATGCATTAAAGGCAAGGCGGAAAAGTGGAAGCAGTGAAGATTCTCTGCGATGACATAGAAGAGTTTAAGATATACAAATACAGACAGACAAAATTAATTGGAAAGTTGATGTAATAGGTTTGTGCATTGCTAGTATCATTACAATGATGTTAATTATAACTTTAGTTTTTGGGCTATATTATTTTAAACTTAATAAATAAATTTAATTTTTTTTCAGATAATTCAAAAAGTTAATAAATATAAATAACTTAAATACTGACGAAATAAAATGAATGCTAAATTAGTTATAAGGCACCTCTAAATGTTAAAACCGTTAGAACAAAATATGTTGAAATATTTAGTTTCTCTCCCAAAGAAGAAACACTTTACCGCATTCGTGAAAAATTTGGTGCCACTGGTTAACATAATTGCTTATGTAATCTCAAAATAAATGTTATTTACTGTCCACCTAATATTGGACCACTATTTATATATCTATAATATCTAAATGAACAATTCATTCCATATCGTTTCACTCATGGTTTACTTAGGAGCTTCTCATATTTCTTGTTCCTCTCATCCTTCAACCCATTTCAGTCAATTGATACTAGTTCCGGATATGATGTCAATAGATCCTTCCAAAATGTCGTAATTTAGCTTAGCCGAGCATTACGGAATAACATTTTCGCCGTAAACGTACAGGTTTGAGACAAGTAACATCTAAGAGGTAATTTGGCACAATCCTTAAAATACGAGACACCCAGTGAGGAACTTACTACTAGCCAGACAAGCTTGCTAACCCTCAAATCACGTCAAGGTGCTTAGGGTGATATTTTAGAGATAGAGGAATAACTCAAACTCGGCTCGCAGATTACATTTCTACTTCTGATACTTGTTACATCACACGCTTCCAGATTACTAATTTAATACACATAATTATTATATGGAACTATTTCTATGGGTTATGTAATGGTTAGAGGCTTGGCACGATTTCGAATTCCGGGGAAGGTTATTGCATTCACTCTCTCACAAATACCCATAAGAATGGCATGAATGTATCTCTACCTTTTCCAGTTATGGGTTAAATAGCAATTTTAATCTTAAATCTTTAATGATTTCTTTTGTTTGAGAAAAGGTTTAGAAGAAGGAAATTTTGAATTAAAGCACTGTGTAGCCTCGAGGCAGGCATACTTGAACTAAGGTCCTCTCTAAATAGTTACAGTGCGAATTAGTTTGGCTCTGTTAGCGTTGAAGAAACACTAACGGGTCTGAGAAGATGGTCACGTTCAGGAAAGCGCAGCAAGGTTGCCTCTGATCTGCATTTTGTCTTTATAATGATTGCCATCGTATCTTTAAGTCAAAACTGTGTTTAGAATGGTATTACGAGAATTTTGTCAGACTGGAGAAGTCGTTATTAATTTTTGTTTTCTCCTGATAGTCGCTGTCTTAATAAATACCAAAATTCAAATAATTCAGCATAGTATATATATATATATATATATATATATATATATATATATATATATATATTTCCCCTGAGGAAGTGTTTAAATCCAAACACTGAAACAAACATATGACTGTAGGGAAGAGGCCATATATAGAAGAAATTATGTACATGTTCTAAAACATAATTTATAATATATATATATATATATATATATATATATATATATATTGTAATAAGCTATACGGTAGAAGCACACTGATCTTCAAAGCCTTAACAGCAATATCTATACTCTGCGTTTTAGTCAAATAGTATGTACATAAAAAAGACACCAAAAGAGTTATCAAATTGAAGATTCGTTTGTGGGGAATAGTGTAAAGTAATCCGATGCAATTTTTTATGTCACGAGTATTATATTTCATTATTTGCAGAAAAAAGTATAGGCCCGGAAGTCGAAACAAATTAGAAGAAAATGATGACATGACAATTTTTTTCTCAAATTAATAGTAATACAGATTATACAGAAGTTTATTTACACTCTATACAATTTCATTTCCAAAATCAGTATAATGCCAAATGTGATGACACTAATTAAAATGAAATAAAAGATCTTTTGAACATTGAAGAGCATGAATAAAATATGTTCGAGGAAATTAAGTAAATATAGAGATTTTTTTTGTGAAATGAGAAAAATTTGTTTGGCTTTTCTGTCTTGAGTTTTTGCTGAAATGGTGAAATTCGCTTGGCCCCCACCTTGGGTAAAGTTCGTTTCTCTTAGCTAAGCCAGTTATTGTGGCATACGGCTTCAGAATTTGTTTTGGTACCATTGTGAGATTTCTAAACTCTTTTTACATTTACCCACTTTTTTAAAAAATTACGAATTTTTTCCATCCAAATTATTTTTAATATGTATTCCTTCAGGTTGTTTTTTGTGAATTTATTGGGTTTTTTTTTGTAGGGTAATCTTTCATTTGTAGATATAAATTGAACTTAATATTGTTGTAAGTGTCTCCAGGCGGAGTTTGTTGGCAATTGCTTCACGGCAAAGAATACCCTATTTCAAAAAATATTGATTGTGCACAATTTGAAAAATTAGGATTTAGTTTCTCAATCCTTCTGTAACCTCTCTCTCTCCCCACCATCTCTCTCTCTCTCTCTCTCTCCCTATCTCTCATAAAACATGGATATCTTTTTATTTGTATTTATAGTTATTTTTAACCATTATAATATTTTTTAAAATAAAACTGAACGTGCCGAAGTGAGTTGTTTGGCGTAAAGTTATTGAAACCCATTTAAGAAAAAGTCCCTAAGGCGTTTAACAACTCTTAGATTTAAGATATAAGAACCGTTCACGAAGAGTGCCCATCCGATTAATTTGATGTGAAAATCTGCCATTCTTTTGAATGTAATGGGAAAAAAATCATAGGAAGGAAAATGAGGAAAAGGAGATAAACGTGGAAGTCGTGGCAGTAAGCATGAATGGCGGATTACGTGGTAAATAGAAATGAAGGAGAGGAATAGTGTGATGGAGAGGTATAAATTATAAGCGAAAGAAAGATTCTGAAGGATCGAAAGAGAGTTATGGTGAATAGGTTGATATAAATCAAGGAAGACGAACGAAAATGTGAATTAGTTGCTCGGAAAAATAATGAATGAGGAAAAACCCAAGAAATATGGATATGGGATTTAATGGATGAGCATAATTCTTATTAATTTGAACAAAACGCTATAGAAAATAAACTCGCGGAAAAACGACGCAATCAAGTGTACAAAATGATGAAAATTCTAAAAGTAAAGAAATAAAAATGTTAATAAAAATTACGAGAACGAAATAAAATATAGAACTAAAAAGCAGATACAATTTCCGTCTATCAAGGAAAACTATTTCAGAGAACCTAAAATTACTTTAAATTTAGTTGGTTACTCATTTCAATGCATTCTTGTTTCAAAATTTAGTTCAGAAATATCTAAACTCTCAGCTGTATACAACCACTCCTCAATATCAGTGGTGTAAAAAGGCAAATGAATGTAACCTTGGGATTTTCGCAAAAGCCATTCTTTTTTAACATTGTGGACTAGCACTACAGAATCACAGATAACTGTAAATAAATACCCAGAAATCTCATCACATGAGGACAATCACATTAGATGAGGAAAACAGCAACAACATAAATAAATAAGACTTTATTCAAAAGTGACCACCTTGGTGTGGTTTAATGGATAGCAAGCTTGTATTTCTAGAACATTCAACTTACAAATGAGTAGTGAGTTCGATCCTCAGTGGATACCCAATATGGGCTACATCTAAGCGGAACCTAGAAAATCACCTATGTTTTGGGCCCCTCGAGGTGGCGTAATGGTTAGCAAGCTTGTCTCGCTAGAATCGTTACAGTTGAGTAGTGAGTTCAATCATCACTGGGTGTCCCATAATTTTGGCCTCGTGCCACATGTAAGCTACGCATAGAAAATCACCACATTATACAAAAGAGAAATTACTGACGTAATCAATTTCTTAAAATTCCCCACCATTAACAATATAAAAAAATATCCACACATTTTGATATATAATATAAAAGCTAATGAATATAAGAAACCCGGTTTCCTAAAAAAGAGGATTTGAAGAGAAAGTATTTATAAATTTCAATCAAAAGCAGTACAGACTGATCGATCGATGAACTAAACCGTAACGCAAAAATGATTCAGTGCATCATTGAAACATATTCTTATTCTTCTTTTATGTGCCTTTTCTTTTTAGGATGTAGGCGATCATGGCTTTCCACGTCTACCTATCTCTGATGGCTTTTAGCACATTTTCTTTTGTAGCATCTCGCAACCCCGTTCTGTTATCCACCTAACCAGACCCTTTAAATATGTTATCCGCTGCTTTCTTCTGTCTCTTTTTCCCTCTATCTGACATTTTAGTATCAGGTTCTCCAAGCCCTCCTTCCTCATTGCATGTGCAAGAACTTTAGCTGTCTCTTCCTGGTGTTCAATATTAATTTCCTTTTCGTTTTCATTCTTTCCAACACCTCATCATTGCTCACATGCTCGGTCCATAATATCCGCAACATCCTTCTGTAAAACCATATTTCAGCTGCTTCAAGTTTTTCTTTCCTCTTTGATGATATTGTCCAACATTCACTGCCACATTGAAGAACTGACATCAAATAGCAATCTAGTACTCTCTTCTTTGTTTCTAGTGAAATTTTCCTGCGTCTTAATACTTTACTCATCTTCTGGAACGCGTCCTTCGCCATGCCAATTCGCCTTCGGATCTCTGTCCCGCACTTTCCGTCTTCTGTTAAAACATCTCCCAGATATTTAAATTTTTGTACCTGCTGGATTTTAGTATCCCCCTCCTCTATTTGGCATTTTGGGTTGCTCTTTTTTACGGATGTGTCACTTAAATTTAACCCCAGAAGTTTGTGTATCAACTTGGTGTAAGAAAACAATTTATGCCTATTCAGTTAATTTTTCTCGGGTTCCTTCTAAAAGCTTTTCATTCTCTTTCACTTCAGGTAGCCCCTTTGATCTTAGTGACATTATCGCCTTGCTTCCCGTCTAATCAGAAAGGCCAAATATTCACATTATTTCCGTATTTAAGAATATTCTATTCTCTGAACATTTTTCTTGCAGTCTGACAGGTTGACTAATAATATGTAAAGGGATTTATCATGACGTCTACTTAAATGCGGCACAATACCAACTAGAAGTCAAGCCCGAATGCATAGAGGAGACCAAATCGTAAAATTTCCATTTCCCTGTGCATTTCTCCATTTGTGAACGTCTAAAGAAATTAGGCATTAACCCTATCTCTTTCCCAATTATAGTACCTCTGAATCCGAACCTCTCCGACTAGATTTTCTATCTCAGCTATTCATTAGTTAGGTTTTCCTAGAAGGAAACACAAACATGGGTCATAATTTATACCACTTGTATATGAGCACATGACTCAGAGATTAAATATTTTGTTTGATTATTTAAAAACCGTATTGCAAAAAACATTCGATATTTTTTCCTTAAAATCGTTTAGTATTATTATTGTTGTTCAATTTAATGTTTCTTTGTTTCCGGGATGGATAATTCTAAATAAATATCACATAAAATTTACAAGATGCTTGTGACTTGCATAGGTATATCTCGTATATTTTTTTAATTCTATGGATATCCATAACGAAGATGTATTTTCGAGCCGCACTGATCGAAATTTACTAATGCCAGCAATACACCACATAAGTACTCAATGAATTTTGAGGCTGAGAGTTTAGCTCGCTAATAGATTATTTTAAATCCTAGACCCATGCCCATGAACCGAATCTCAGCGTACTCTCATGATGAGTACTTTTGTTTTCTTTCTTGAATAATATTTCACCTGCGGGTAATATAGTAATTTTCTTTTTAGATATTGGACAGCAATGTCATCCAGGGATGTAATATAGCAATCTAGCCCCCACACGAAGAAGGTTGATGCAATCGATGATATTTCCCGTCGATGAAGGGGTCAGCGAACGACAAGACAGGTGTTTGAGAAATACATCCTGTCGGCGTCTGGAGCGGATGTCGCAGGGTTATGAGTCGGGCTCGTTTGACCTTATTTCCGACAGCGGCGGAAATGACTACGGAAGTAAACAAAACAGGTGTCTCTTGGAATTAAGTGGGCGTTGCGTAGGCGAGACAAAACCGGAAGGAAAAGTCCCGGTTCTAGAAGACTATAAAAAGAAATCGACACACAGATTCGCCAGCAGAGAACGGCCAGTGGAAGCAGAGAGACACCACAGGCAAGACTTACACTCGTCGACTCATTCTATGTGCGCTCTCATTCTTCCATTCTCTGTTCCACACAGGCTCGTCGTCAGGAATAGAAATATAATCTTATATTTTTATATATGCTTGTTCTCGTTGTTTGTCGTCGTACAGTGATATATAACAGGGAAAGATAGACGCCGCTTTCAACTAAAGTTCTTTTGAAATTCATTAGAAGATACTTCAGTATAAATTTAGTGCCAGCTTCCAAAAGCATATAAGGAAGAAACTACATAGATCCCATCTATCAGGAAGAGATGACAATATTTGTTCAACCAGGCTACATCATGCCAATCCTCTACTGCCCAATGGCGATTGATAATATATTCAAAATAAAAAAAAAAACTTATTCGGCTAATTTAAATAATTTTTCAATGTCTAATAAATACTGTAACATAATCAAATACTCTCTTCATTGTTTCCATCAAAATGTTCTTGTTTCTCAATGCTCTATTAAGATTCAAGAATGCGTCCTCGCCATGCCAATTCACCTTCGGATTTTCCGTCTTCTGTTAAAAAACTTTCCAGCTTTTTAATTTTTTCTAGCTGATTGATTTAAGTATTCCCCACATATATTTGGGATTTTGGTATCCTCTTTTTGCTGATAACCATGCATTTGTTTTTTTTTTTTAGTTTATTTGTAGTCCATTCTTTTTACTTCCTTCGGCTACCTTCTGTAAAATGTCTTGTAATCTCCTTTCCGTGTCTGCTATCAGCACTGTATAATCTGTATACGTAATGTTGTTTAGATTGTGGTCTCCAGTGACGAATCCTAGCACAACTTCTACGGTTCTCAGAATAGTCTCGCTTTACAAGTTGAAAAGATCCTGCAAAAAGACACATCCTTGTTTTACGCCATTTTCTCTCTTTGTATATCTGCTGAATTTGTTTCCTGACCGTATGCAGTCGGTTTGCTGCCAGTAGATATTCCTGATTACTTTAATATCTTGCCCAGACATGTCGATGTTTCTGAGCATTTCTGTTAATTCTTTGTGACGTACTTTTGTCAAACGCCTTACCATAATCTACAAAAACATAGCAACTCGCCATTTTTTCATTTGTATTGCTCTATCTGATAGCATCCTAATCATAAATATTAAGCACCTTGTTCTAGTGTCCTTCACAAAACCGCACTGTTCTTGTTTTATCTAAGGTTCAGGTCCGTGCTAAGAGTGCCCGCAGACCCCGCAATTGCTGGGGGTGTAAGTTCCCTAGGGGTCGCAAGGCTCTTTTTGGCTACGCAGATCTATTGTAATGAAAAAAAGATTATTAGGATTAACTTGAAAATATATATGTATGTTAATATATACCTATCTATCAACCCGTCTTTTTCTCTCTCTATCGTATATATATATATATATATATATATATATATATATATATATATAATATTTGATTGGAGCCTTCCGTGTCCCAAAGACGCCGAAAAGTATTTGTAATTTTAAAAAAATGAACTTAAGTGAGAAATAGATTATGGATATCTGTTTCAACATACAAGAAGGTATCTGGTATATTCAAACATTCATGATGTCATAAAACGTTTAAGAAAATTTAGCGACAGCGTAGTTTATAAACAACCGTATATGAATACTATGACCGCAAAAACTAGATCAAACTTCTGCGTAAAAAAATATAGATACTGGTAAGAGATTGGATCGAGAGACCGGCGACAGACATTCGATGTAGACATCTTCAAAGGGACAATATTGTCTCACTCGACTTTTTATTTCATTCCTCCAACAGCAACCCCTTCCCATTTCTTATTCCTACCAGTTAGTCTATGTAATCTGCTGGAATCTTTCAAAATGAAATGGATGAAATTCGACGAGTACGTCATAAGTTCATCCATTTCACTTTCGTTTATTTTTTCACTCTGAAGTATTTTGACGTTCTTTGTGGAAATCGAATTTTTGTTAGGTGTTTTTTTTTTTATTTTAGATTTGCTTTTGTTTTCTTGTTTTCTCAATATTTATTTGTATTATTGTTTTAAATATTTGGGCTGATTGGGGTCTGCATGTGTAATTTAATTAATGTTTCATTAACGGCCTTCGTTCGGCCCGCGAAACGTCATTATAAGACGATCCGTCTACATTACATTTTTCTAGTCGAGTCAACTTCTAAAAAACTGAAAAACAAAATAAATTACGAAGGTGGATTTTTCATTTTTTAACTTTATTTTAAGAAATTTAAAATGTGTTTTAAAAGCAAATGAAAGACTAAATATTGGAAGTAGACGTCCTTTTTTCTCAATACGAAGCTTTTTCCTTTTTATTGACCTGTTTATTTGAGTCGTCAATGAAAATCTTTAGTCACATATACATTGCTGTTTGAAACCCTATTTGCAACTTTACGTCCCGTTTATATAGTGAAACACACACTTGTCAAGTGGCATCTCGTTAGCGCAGTTTCTCTAAATTGAAACTAAGTCAAAATTTTCTTCGGAACTCAATGTCACAGGAAAGACTGGCTGGTTTATCTGTTATAAGCATTGAACATGAACTAAGCCGAGAAATTGACACGAAGAATTTAGTGCAGCAGTTTGCCACAGAGAAAGCCAAAAAAGTGAAATTTTAAATATAAGGATGGCAGGGACACAAATTTTCTTCAATTTCATTTTCAATTTTGGTAAAACCTGTTTACTGTTTATTTTTTCGACAGCGACCAAAGCTTTCTTCAGACTGTATTTGTTGCTTCAGCATGGGGAAACTTTTTGTGATTGAAAACCTGTTTTAATACTATTTGGAAGGAATTTTCATTGAAAGGCTGTTTTTTAAATCAGGAGCTTTTTTAAGTACAAATTAACATGAAAGTACTTTTATCTGCTTATTTATTTACTATCCAAGAGAATACAAATTAACACGTACCTATAAAAGCCTGTTCAGTGTTTGTCTTTTCATTATTTAACATCTAAGTGAGTTCCATGTTTACCATTAAAAAAGGGCGAAATTATCTTTATTTGAATAGGTTTCATTTCTGTTTTTTTTTCTTTCTTTTTATGCTTTCCCATCGTTGATACATTAGATCGTGACATTTGTTTTCGTTTCTTATTGTTAATGAATTTATGAAATAATCACATTTCAACGAACCTGTTACAGAAGGTTGCAGTGCATTAGTTATCTTTGAAGTAAAATATTTTAACCAGATAGTCAGGGATTTATTTCCGCTGTAAATGTATCAGATAAATTTTATTCAAATAAAAAAAACTTCAAGTTTGTATTTATCGCATCTTAGTGGGTGTGTAGTGGCCTTTTAACACTTAATGACTTTCTCGTACATCATGATATTTCAAAATGACTTGGTTACTTTTAATGTTGTTTTCATTTAATTCGTTTTTTTCTTTCCCTCTATACCAGCACTTTCTGACACCCGTCTCCATTTTTAAAATAAACTACTGAAGTTTAATTCTGGACAGTATATCCCATTTCTGTAGCAACATAGTTTTGAAATTTAGGTTTAAATTGTTTGAAATTTCGTTAGAAAAACTTGTAGAAGATTGAGAGCCCAAACGCACTGTAATGGCTATAAAAATAGCTAGAAAATACCAAAAAGTAGCTAAAAGTTGTGACACCGTTGGCTTCAAAACCTTAATTCTGCGATTCCTTATGTTTTTTCGTTATCACCGAATATCTGCATTCCGAGAGTATGTTATTTTGTTTAAAGTACCATTTATTGGGTTTAGTATGTTAAGGGGGCGCAAGTTGAATTTTGTGGGTTGGGGCCGCAAAGCGCATTCTGCGGGGGTGGCGATGTCCTAAGCACGGCACTGCCAAGGTTGATTCTGCTTCGCGCTCTATCATCTGGATTCGGATGATGAATTTTGTTATGTGACTCATCGACCTGATTGTTCGATGTAGTTCGCATTTGTTTACACCTGGCTTCTTAGGAAGTACGATGAAAATTGATTCGCTTAGGTCGTCCATCATTACACCACCGTTATAGATCTCATTTATATTTCTGTTATTTTATCTATGATAAATTGTTCAGGGCTGTCAGCAACTCTGTTAAAATGAAGTCTGATCCATCTGCTTTGTTTCTATTTAGTTTGGCTATTGCAGTTTCTAATTCGGACTTTAATATATCCGGTCCGTAATCATTGTGTATTGTCGAATGTTCTCTCTTGTAGAAGAGATCTAAACTTATTTATAAATGGAACTTTGTCTCTGTGTGTGTATGTGTGTGTGTGTGTGCGTCTGTGTGTGTGCCCGTTACCTATAGATAACGAAACGGCCGAACCGATTTTCTTGAAAATTTACACAATTGTACTATAATCGTCTGCGAGTGATCTTAGCTAGGTTCTGTGTCGCGGTACCTCCGATAAATATCGATGATCGAAAAAATCGTGTTAAATAAAGAGTGGTCCGATTTTAATCAAATTTGATACACTCATAGACAAAGACATAAGAAACGATATTCAGAACTTTCAAGGTTGCAGTTCTTACAATAGTGCAGAAAATTGATTATATATATATATATATATATATATATATATATATATATATATATATATATATATATAAGGCAAGATGTTTGCGTGTGCGTCTGTTTATCTGTCTGTATGTCCTTTATACAAATCCAGAATTTTTATCCGATTCTCACCAAACATCACACAAATATTCTTTAAGCTTCTGCTCAGGTCAGGGGTGACTTATTCTTTTCCAATTTTACCCCGATATTGGAACTCGATAACCCGATATCCAATCAGGTCTGGTCAAGATCTGGATTTCAGCCCTTTTATCGTGGTTCTTGCTATAGAATCTGCTCTAGCTTGGTAAAATTATAGTTTTTAGACCTGTTCAGACGACTCATTTTCCCCGATATCGGAAATCGATATCCCCGATATTCTATCGAATCTGATCAGAAACCGATATTCAGCCATCAATATGGCTCATTGTCTCCAATTTTATTCCCGATGGGTACGATTTCATGGACTTACTTAGGTTAGTTTATGCTTGGATGATTATTTGACTCCGATATTGGAAATCTATACCCTGAAATCCTACCGGGTCTGATCAAAATCAGTTTTTCAAAATCAGTTTTATTTTAGTTTTTGCTTCGGCATTGGCTCTAAATATGTATAATTGTAGTTCTTAGTCTCAGCCATGATACCATTTACTCAGAGAACTTATTTAGCCTTCAAAATTCAGTTTACGACGAAAAACACTTATTTGATGTCGATACCAGGAAATCAAAATTTGACTTACATCTATTCATTTTTCTTTCAGTCTACGGTTTCGCTTTAACTGAAAACAACTATTGCTTTTTAGTCTGAGCTCCAGGGCCATGGATTAGTTTTAAAGCTTTCATTACACCCGAGCAACGCCGGGCTATACTGCTAGATATATATATATCCTTCCCATTGCTGGAGTATGTCCTATTTCTCTGATGATTGTAGCATCCTCGGATTTTATACATACTGTCGAGGAGCATGGTTTTGTCCGGCCTGTTCCCTTAATTATTTATATATGTCTATTTTTTATCCTTGTTCAATCGCTGTGTTTCGGCACATTTGTTGTTGTGCCATTCCTCTTCAGCCTGCTTTCATTCGTTCCTTATTTCTTCTATCGTATAACAATGACACTAGCCCATGCCTATACGTGGAGGGTGACGAAATTTAGACATTTTTCTTTTTCACTGATTTAGGTATTTTCTGCCTCTTTTACACCTTTAGTCCTGTTCTCTATCTCTCTGACTCTTTTAGGTTGTTTCTCTCTCTTTCACTCGTTTATGTATTTTCTTTCTCTTTCACTTTATTAGTCTTTTCTGACTCTTTCACTCTATTAGGCATTGTACCTCTCTTTCACTCTCTTAGGAATTTTCTTTTTCTTTCAGTGTCATGTATTTTCTCTTTTTTTAGCTTTGGTATTTTATATATTGTCCGATCTATTTCTCTGTTTCTGCACTAAACTAACGTTTGGTTTAAGAAAATATGGTGTCGAATATGAAATAAATTCCACTAATTCCGTATATATATATATATCGAATATACAGTTAAATGCACAGAACAGAATCCAAAAACAGATAGAATAAATTAAGGAGCAAAGTAGAAAACATATCTCCATCAAACATGTTTTCTTTTTATTAATGCTTGTTCAAAGTTCGAAGTAAAAATGAAAAAAAAAAAAAGCAAAAAAAAAAAAAAAGCAACAACATCGAGACATTATACTGGTCTGTTGTAATATAGGGTTGATTCTTATTGCTCACACATTATTGAGAATAGTATTATAATGCTGTGCATTATTTACAATATTATTGAATGTAAGTAAAATAATACTAATTCTAATTAATACATAATATTATAATAACATACTCAATAACTCATATTATTCTAATTATTTCATAAAGATAGGTACCTCCAATTTTTACTGGGAAAAGCAGCATAGTCGGAAGAAAAAGGCCTCAAAATTGAATAAAAACAAAGTTTTCTCGGCAAAATGTTTATTCTATCATTAAGAGGATATATCATAGTATTTTCTAATTACTTTTACAATTTATTTAATTGTTCTAACGGGTTCTCACAGGCTCATTTATTGGTAGAATTTTTTTTCTCTCATCAGTGAGAGGGATAAATTGACGTTAGAGTTTACTACGTCAAAACCTAATATTACGCGAAGGCATTTTTTGACTGTGAAAGACACATTAAATTGGTAATTCTTACAAAGATCAAATAATTGTTTGATTTTGATGAAAATTTCAGGTCTTATTCATAATTGACTGAAATCAGTTTTGAAATAATAATTTTTAGAAAATATTGGTAGAAACAGTTTTTTAAATATGTTACCCCCACCCACCAATGAATTTCAAGAAATGTCGAAAAATGCGACTAGGTCTCAACATAGAGATAATTTTAATTAACTTCAGGAGTCAATGGGGAATGCTGATCAACTGTATTTTTTCTTAAAAAAACTTTCCCATTTTAAGAAAATCTGCTCTGAATTCCGATAACAAAAATGCAATAAAACAATGTCATTTTTTTTTATTTGGATAAACGTTTAATTGCTTTTATAAACAGAACTTAAAATGATATCATAGTCTGAATAGAAAAAAGAAACTTCTGTTAGTAATGAATCTTTACAAGAATTGTTTTTATTTTTATTATTTTATTTTATTTTTTATTAAGTAATCTCTAAAAGGTTTCATAAGTCTTTAAAAATTTCCTCCTCATATGTCTTTCAGAATTTTTTTAATGTGCGGCAAATATATTTATTAATCGAAATGTCTAAACAGTTAATTTAAAAAAGGGTGCTCATTTTCTGCTAAATAATTAAAACATTTTAATTTTCTGCGTATTGATTACCCGTTTTTTGTTTGTACGGGTGGCCGTACGCGATATATAACTTTAAAAGGTCAAGTCATTCTAGAGTTATATAAAAATTAAATTAGATATTTTTACCTTGTTATAATCTTAATAACCTATTAATATGAAAAATGTATAATAAAAATATTAATAATTAACATAATATTTCATAACATCGCTGGTTTATTTTAATTTCAATTTTTCTTATTAAATTGTAAAATTATTTTAAAAAGAAATTTTAAATTTTATTTATTCAGAAAGCAAATTCGTGCATCCGGATATAAAGCTAAACGATAATTCTATAAAATATTATATAATTGATGAAAATATTATGTTATGGTTTACTAGGCAGTTAAAAAGCAAAAAAAAAAAAAAAAACATTTTTTATATAAGTAAATATTTGGCACGTCCGTCGCCATACTTGGGTTATTGACAGACGGAAGATGTCATAATAAATCAATTGCCATCTCGTATTACGCTGGTAACAGGACTGTTGTCTTTAAGATAAGCTTCTGTTGTAAATTTGATCTAGTAAGGAAGTACTTTTGTTTTAAATCAGATTAAGGTATGTTTCAATTTAGACAATTGACTGAAAAACGTGTCTGCGAAGTATATTTTATTTTTGCAAGATTTTTAAACAGAAAGTTGGCTACTGCTTACGAAATGTGTCGGTCAATCAAAAATAGCGCAAAAATTGAATTTACTTTTCGAAAAATTTCTGATTCCAAGCGATATCATTTCAGCATAAAATACACCAGTGTATTTTCATTACTGGAATTACTAACTCTCATCCCTTGGCTTTCAAATAGACCTAATTCTAAAGCTTGAAGATAACTTATTTATTTTAAAATGTACAAATTAAATTTGGGTATCTAAAAACGATTGGAGGTGCCTACATAACGATAATTAATATTTAAAAAAATAACAATGTTTTGAATAATACATAAAAATTTGATAACAACATCCATAGAAATAAATGAAGTAACAACAAATTAAACATTCAGTGACATTTCGACCGCTGAATGTATTCCAATTGAGCTATGTTTCGTTGATCAACAATAATTATGTGACAACTACATTCATACAGCTTCGCTACATTAACAACGATATAATCGGTGAATGTTTATAGACCTTTCCTTCACATACATATGCACTTATATTAATTAATGTAACGTTAGCATTGTAATATTTTCATTTTTATTTCGATCTATGGAGAAGCTTTAATAAAATTGAAACAGGGTACATTGAGGCATTGTTACAATTCTTTCTCCGAGAATTGTTAGTGATCTATATATAAATTTTACTAAATATGTTTGTCCTAAAAGAAACAATTCAACACCGCACACTGAAAACTCCCGATTGAACATCGGGACAATTCAACACGAGTAAAAACATAACTTATTTTTTTAAAACTGAAAAAAAACAATTTATTATGAATTAAAACCTTAATTAGTAAACATTTTTAATGATTTTTAATAACATAAATCGTAAGAAATTTACTTTTTAATAAAACAATGACCAATAAAAAATAATTCAATAAAAAACATTTATTTTTTTTAAATCCCCCCAAAATTGTAAAGGTAGTTCATAGAAATCTACAAATTCTTTCTTCATTTTTACAACAACCTCCCATTAAACATTTAAGAGAAATTGTATACAATTTTCAGTAAATGTTTAAATGAAAATTAACTTAAACTTTTATTTGTTTAATTGTTAATATATTACATTCATTCAGTTTTTAAAAGTTATAATTTAACATGATCGTTAACAGATTAATTTCATTTAAAATATAAACTTGGCAAAAACGCATTTGTGTATCATAAGTCTTTCCTCTATTGAAAAAATATATGAAGGTGGACCAAGAGAAATTAAATACAATTTTGAGGAAATTTTTAAATGTATAAAACTGTTTTGTACAATAAAATGTGAGAAATTACTCTCACATAGCTCTGAGCTCAAGCAGTGGATGGATATCAACAAATAGAACAAGACATACCTGGTTTTAAACAACAAGTTTATTGGCCTTGCAAAAATATGTTGACTTTTTGCAGCTAACTGCTTAGCTTGGTATAGAGGTCTCTTTTCGAGGCGGTAGTTTGTTTCCTTCCGGAGACTTGAAGAGCTTCGGCCTGGTCTTGGAAGGTGGTGAAGTAACGAGTGGAGCTGCGAAATTCGGCGACGTCCAGGATTTATTCTTCTGTAGTCTGGTTCCTTCTGCAGTTTCCATACGGTCGAAACAGGGTCGATATACTCGCCATGAAGAATTCTTAGAGAAGTTTTCTCTAACAAAGGTAAGGCATTTGCCTAATAAAGATACCTTAAAAGGTATAATGGTCTTAGAGAGAGTCTCTCTGAATAGAAGAAAAGGCATTAGCCTAATAAAAATACCTTAATTTAGGTATAACGGTCTCTGGATAGAGAGACATGTGGGCGCCTATTGTAGGCCCCGCGGCAACGTATAAGTCAGTAGCGGTGCTAATGCGACCGTGTCTGTCGGAGCCGGCTGACCAAAGAGGCCGGAATTCTTCCCTTCCGTTCTAAGGCCCGCCAAATTTCAAAACGTGGTCGGCTTAATTCAGCCAATCAACAGGGTTGTCTTAAAACAATGTGGTGGATTCATCATCCAATGAGGAGACCCGTTACTATTTGTATAATTTCCAACAAAAAATATAAGTAATAGTATTCCATTAACTTTGTGTGTATTATTAAATTATTTTTCATAAAATATTTCAGGATTTCGATTTATTTTATTCAAAATAAATTGCATTATTATTTATTTTATTAAAACTAAAAAAATCAGTTACTTTATTGAAATAATAACAATAAGTAATTTTTAAATTATGTTTATATGTCAACTTACTTTATTAAAAATACAATTTTTACAATTTAATTATTCAAATAATTAAAAACAAAAGCAAGTTCATATTTTACATAATTTCTTTTCAAACGCCTTATCTGAAGAAAACAACTCACTAACTAAGGTTCTAACTTTTTAAAACTATTCTTTCAGGTGTTGCGTTGTCTCGGTCATGAGTTGTCCCGGCACATGGTCGGCAGCGTTCAGTCGAGCATGTTGATTTGTCCTGCGTGCCTAAAATAAACATACATTAAGGGTCGAAAATACATTTTGAGAAGCGGAACGAGGTTAGAGGGATACAACGCACATATAATTTTACTAGCGTGCGTAGCTCAGTTCAATAAATTTTCAATAATTTTATTTTGACAAATTAAGTTTCATTAATTAAGATACAAAATACACCCACTGTTTAAGATAATTTAATCAATCTTACTAAATACTGTGAGGTTTTGCACTTATCTCTCCGACTATTCCTGCTAACATTAACTTTTAACTTAATTTCTTTCACCGCATTTTTTTTCCAGGAAGCGACATATTCTTTCTTTTTACTTTCTAGTACCTATCTTCAAAGCTATATTTCATCCTTATTTCAATTTCTCTCTGTATTAATAATCCGTCAAAAAGCAAAGAAATAATAAATATTAATAATGTAACCTAGGAGACGAGGATTTATTTCCCTTAGGCGAAATTCCATACTGCATTCAATGAGGGTGGGTCAAAAATTCATATTTTATCTGTAAAAACTACTGTAAGATATTTTTATTTAGTAGGATGAAGGCGAAATCAGCGTGAAAGGAACCGATGGAGCATATTGCAATTATGTTGCTACGGGGAATAAATAAACCACATATACCTTGCTTTCGTTTTAGTTTCATCTCTCTCTGCCCGTTTTACAACATATTGCACCCAAATAACTTTTATTCTCTTCATTTTAAGCTTTGAGAATCTACTCTAAGTCTCATTTTTTACATGCTCATCTTAAACAAGACTTAAGAGTCACTCAAAATAGATAATTATTAATCTTCTTGAAAGGTTGTAAAGGACGGATGTAAGTGACACACATTACGAGGATGTGTAGAAAAGATAATCGCTGTCACCATCTTACAGCGGTTATGTTTGTAGCATCATCCCCGGAGTATGTCCTGAAAAGTGACATATCTCTCAGAGAGATGCTTCGTCTTTACCAGTGGAATAATATTAATATATAATATTTACATTGTTGGAATAATGTCATCATCCTTATCGTTACATTCAGGATGTTTGTGCCGTTGTACGCTCCGGCCTTCTTCAGATGATATTTGCTGGAATTTTGAAACTAAATCTATCATTTAGTTCACTGGGGTAGAGTGTTCTCATTCCAAGTGCCCATCATTTTCTGGATATCTCAGCTTCAGTTAATTCCTTTAGTAGCTCAGCTTTTCATGTTTTATTCTCTCTGCTAAGGCCAGGGATTGAACGCATAGCTCATTGGGTGAAATGTTTCTGGATTAATCAAGTAAAGCTTATAATCACTGGGCCATATATAAAGAAGAATGAATTAAAATCTGAGATATACCCTCTTTCCAGGAGCCAACAAAAGGAATAGTGCCTAATTTAAGAGTTATTCAGGAGGCATAGCAGTCATTCTACTTAACGAAGGGAGAAGCAAACACAATTATTAGAAAATAATGAAGATTAAGGTAAAATTCTTGCAGATTCTAAATTGCGATTAGGAAGTAGTCATTATCATAAGCAGACTTGCTCGGAGCAGTGTTGATATTGCAGGCTGTCAGTAAAAAGAAGAAATTATGGTTTTATTTACTTAAATCATTAAAAGATTAATACTTTACCGGCAAACAACATCATTTGCCGAGAATAATAATAATAATAATAATAATAATAATAATAATAATAAACCAAAGGAATTACATTTCTTCTACCCAAGAATGGTGACACAAACAACCCGAAAAACTACAGACCAATTACATGTCTTCCGACAACATATAAACTATTAACATCTATTTTAACAAAACAGACATATTTATTCTTAGAAAGAAATGACATGATACCGCTTGAACAAAAAGGGTGCAAACGTGGCTGTTATGGTTGTAAAGACCAATTGCTAATTAACAAAATGATCCTGGAAAACTGCTACAGTACAAAGAAAAATCTTAGTACTGCCTGGATAGACTACCGAAAGGCATTCGATAGTGTGCTACATGACTGGATTTTAAAGACTTTAAATATATACAAGATATCGCCCGTCATCATCAATTTCATCAAACAGTGCATGTCTATATGGAAAACAACCCTTTACCTCAATCATATAAATGGAAACTATAAGTCTGATGAAATAAACATCAAAAGAGGTATATTTCAAGGTGATTCTTTATCTCCCTTACTATTCTGCATAACATTAATAGCACTAACCAGTCAACTTAATAAGACAGAATGTGGTTATAAAATAGGACAAAAGAAAATAAGCCATCTATTTTACATGGATGACTTAAAGTTATATGCTAAGAATGATAATGAGCTGGAAGGTCTTCTGCAAACTGTAAAATGCTTCAGCGAAGACATTGGAATGAAATTTAATTTTACGTGGATCAATACAAGAAACATCCTCAATTAGCTTAGACCCTGCTGTAACAATAAAAGAATTGAAATCAGAAGAAGCTTATAAATACCTAGGTGTAAATGAGAGCGAAAACATTCACCATAAAAAAATGAAAGAAATAGTGCGTAAAGAGTACTATAGAAGGCTACGAATGATATTAAAAACTGAATTAAATTCACAGAACAGAGTTATTGCCATTAATAGCCTTGCAATCCCAGTTGTCCAATATGGACTCTAAACGACATCAGGCGACTGGATGCTAAAACAAGAAATCTTCTTTCTAAGCATAAGATGCATCATCCAAAGGCTGATGTAGACCGTCTATACATACCCCGTAAAGAAGGTGGAAGGGGTCTTATTCAGATGGAATTGTCATACAAGACAACAACTATTGGCTTACTAACATACATAGAAACAAGAAAGGATTGGATGATACAATTAGTAAGGCAACATGAAGAAAGAAAGAAAAAATATTCAAAATAAAAGAAGGCAGTAAATACAAACAAGATTTACAGTTAGTAGATTCTGTAGAAAAGCAAAACAGAAGCCAAGAACCAACTATTGCGGCAAAGAATATGAAAATGAAAGCCAAAGATAAAGCTCTTGAACAGATGAAACAATGCTGGCAAGACAAACCTCTGCATGGCCAATATCCAGTACGTGACAATAAATCCAATGTTGACAAAGTTAATACTCATCGATGGTTACGTGCATCTGGATTAAAGTCTGAAACTGAAGGATTTATACTTGCAGCACATCACCAAAATCTTTTCACGAGAAACTTTCAGGCAAATATTATGCATAATAATATGGATCCAAAATGCAGGTTTTGTGATAAACACCAAGAAACAATAGACCACCTAATCTCAGGCTGTCCTGTGCTTGCCCCAAACGAATATAAAAATCGCCACGATAGAGTTAGGCAATATTTACACTGGGCAATGTGCAAACATTATGGAAAAGCTGTAAACAAACACTGGTATGAACATCATCCAGCACCGGTTACAGAAATAGAAGATGTAACCATTCTATGGGATTACACCATCTACACAGACAGAAAAATTGAAGCAAACAGGCCAGACATTATTGTTAAAAACCAGAAGGAGAAAACTTGTCTATTAATTGATATGGCTTGTCCAGCGGATTGTAACATAGCAATCAAGGAATTTGAAAAACTGTCAAAATATAAAGACCTGGAAATTGAAATAGAAAAAATGTGGAAATTGAAAACAAGAGTTGTGCCAGTGATAGTAGGTGCACTTGGAATGATAAAAAATGGAACAAAACAACACATTGAAAGAATCCCTGGAAACCCCAGCTTAAGAGATATACAAAAAATTGTCTTATTAAGTACAGCCCACACACGAAGGAAAACTTTATCTATGTAATGCTGGAGATGATAGGGAAGATAGAAAAACATGAAATGGAGCCATAACAACACGCCACTACCTGCCTTAGGTCTCCCCGCAGACTTGGTTGGTAGTGAGACCAAAGCAGAAATCGAAATATGACGAAAAATGACATAATAATAATAACAATAATAATAATAATAATAATAATAATAATAATAATACGCGGTTGGGATTACAACGAGAATGACGTGCTTTTCTGAGGCTCCTGAAAACGTAACGTTTTTTCTTTTTTTTTTTTTTATGTAAACATTAATTTCTCATTTCACTATATTAAACTATATTAAACATAAACATTAATTTTTCCCTTCGTATATAATTTTAGTTGTATGTTTCTTCTTTTAATGATCCTTAAAGAGATTTATTAACTAGTTTTCTAAAGCAAGACAACGATAAAAAATATGACGAAAAGCGCTCTGTTCGATCGACGATATTCATTCTTAGAAAAAATATGTAATAATTTTTCTTAGAAAAAATTCTTTCTTAGAAAGAATATGTAATAATTTATTTATATTTGTTCGTTCATTTTATATATTTGTTTATTTTTCGATAATCTTATTCTCGTTGGATTTAATGAAAGAATAACACAGAATACAGTAGGCCAACAAATTATTTTTAAATTTTACGGTAGTAAACTCAAAGGTATGTCCACTTTTTCTTTCCTATTAAAAAATTTTTTGAGATTTTTTTTTTTTTTTTTTTTTTTTTAACGTAAATATTAATTTTGAATTTCACTATTTTAAACATAAACATTAACTTTTTCTTCGTATATAATTCAAATTGTATGTTTCTTCTTTTAATGATCCTTTAAATAGATTTATTAACTAGTCTTCTAAAGCAAGACAACGAAAAAAAAAATATGACGAAAAACACTAAAAAAATGTTCGATCTAGGATATTCTTTCTTAGAGAGAATATGTAATAATTTATTATATTTAATTTGTTCGTTCATTTTATATATTTATTTATTTTTCGATAATTTTATTCTCGCTGGATTTAATGAAAGAATAACACAGAATACAGTGGGCGAACAAATTATTATTTTTAAATGTTACGGTAGTAAACTCAAACTCAAAGGTATGTCCACTTTTTTTTTTTTTTTTTTTCATATTAAATTAAATTTTGAATTTTTTTTTTTTTTTTTTTTGCAAGGACAAAGGTTAATAGTAGCAATAAATGTTTTTTTTTTTTTTTTTTTTTTAACAATACTCTCTAAGTGCAGTGATGTTTTTTTTTTTTTTTTCTCCGATGAACGGCCGTTACATCCAAGTTTGTTTGTTTGTTTTTTCAACCAGCGTCTCTCTCTTTGAATTTTTCTTTTTCTCAATATGAAATTCTGTTTTAATATAAACAGGATTTTTTCTTTAGATATTAGGGAATTTTTTTTAACGAAATTCTGCTTTATTTTAATTTATCTGTTTGTTCTTTAAATTAACCTAAATAAAATCATCCGTATTATATTTCCTTTAGCTGTCGATATTTCGTGCAAATTATTTTTTTTTTTTTTTTTTTTAACTATTATAATTTTCTTAAAAACAAAACAAAACAAGAAAATAAATTAAATCCGATGAAAAACAATTTATATGGTATTATTTTATAGAAAGTCTACGTATTTTTTTTGATAAATTTATTTTTATTTATTTATTGTTTTAATTTACTTATTTAATTTATCTTATTATGATAATCCAATATTGACCAACGACTTTGTTGAAAAAATGAAAGATAAAGTGGACGAACAAATTATTACATTTTTTTTTCAACAAACGTCTCTCTATTTGAATTTTTCCTTTTCTCAATATGAAATTTTGTTTTAATATAAACAGGATTTTTTTTTTTCTTAAGATATTATAATTTTTTTTTTTTTTTTTTTTTTTTTTTTAAACAAACTACTCTAGTAATATTGATGTTTTGTTTCGTTGAGCCGTCTTTCTCCTTGAATTCCAATCGCGTCTATGTCAGATGTTGCTTGGCAGCCCATTTAGGAGAAGGAAAACTCCGAACAACAACCCGCAACTCAAGGTGTTAATCGTGCCGAGGAGTGAATGGCTACTGCGTTATGAGGTCACAAACGATTCCCTACAGGCTTCGGGACCCTGTTTGTAAAAGACCGTTACCCAACGTGCCGGGCAACTTTGGGTGGACTTTTGGACCCGTGCGTCACTCGTGGGAAAAACATGAAAAACACAAATAGAAATAAAAAGTCCAGTATGGCTCTTCCAGTGGATAAACAGGGAGCCCGTCCTTCAGGAGGGAACCTACCTGAGGTCGAAAAATCTGCCATAGGAACAAACTCCTACACAAAGAATGTATCTTCAGGTCCCCACAACCAGGATAATCCTAATGATGGTCCTGAAAATTCACCAGCTAGATCTACAACCGTATATTTAAAGAAAGAAAAAATAAAATGGTCTCGTGAGGAGTACAAAGTCGTTATGACTGCATTTCATGAAGCGTTACTCAAACCTCAAAAAAACATGACTCGCCAAACATATGACATTTGGCGTGAAAAAGTTGGTCAAACAAATAGAAAGTATATTGACGAAAATAAATTGGCCAATGTACGTAGGTACATTATTCGTAATAACCGACTGTCAGAGGCTGAGATTCACGAAATTAAAAGAATTGTAACAAGAAGAGTCGAATCAACAAAATATGAAAAGGAACCGGAACCAGAAATAAAAAGTAATAACATCAAACAAATCACAGGTCATAATGTAGAAACCGTGAAACACGCAAATCACTGCGAAGATAATGATGTAAGTCTAAAAGTGCTGGAAAGGTGCGATCTGAGTCTGAGTCAGTTAAAAGACAAAAATAAAATTAGTTCAGAACACATCGAAGATAATTATTTGACGGAAAATAACAATATACAGGAAGCCAAGATAGAAATAAAAAACCAGCTAAGTCAAATACAAAGTATTACAATGGAGGAACGTGAACAGCTCCCAAAATTCCAACCAACAAAACAAAACCTCCGAACTATTAAATTGTACAATGCAGCACTGAAATCAATACTGGATGAAGACCCGAATACAAATCTTAACGAAGTAATATATGCATCAGCAACAGCAGCAACAAAAAAATTAAACATCAAAATAAAAACAAGGCAGTCACGCAGACGTGAAGATCCACCTTGGAAAAGAAAAATCGAAAAAGAAATCGAACAACTAAGAAGTGAACTGTCAGTACTGGATGAACTGAGTAGAGGAATAAATGTAAGAACTAGGAAAAGAAGAAGAGCCGAAAAAAAATATAACATCAGGAATGAAAATGACGTCTTATCAAATAAAGAAAAAATAAAGCAAAAAATCCAACTGAAGGCTCAAAGAATAAGACGCTATGAAAAAAGAGCAAAATTTTACAGACAAAACAAGATCTTTCAGACTGATACAAAGAGATTTTACAGGGAAATAGGTAAAAAAAGAATTGAAGTGACAGTACCCCCCAGAATGGAAGAAGTCACACAGTTCTGGGAAAAGATATGGGCTTGCCCTAAAGAACCTAGCAAGGAAGTACATTGGATTACGCAGGAGATAGAACGAATGAAGAATAAACCCGAACAGACATGGTCTGGAATTACAGAAGATGATATTAAATTTGCACTAAAAAAAAGCACACAATTGGAAAACTCCAGGTATAGATAAAATTCCTAACTTTTGGCTATATTATTTAAATGCAGCACATAAAAAATTAGCCAAAGAACTCCAAGAAATGGTTGACGATCCCACTAAAATTCCTGCATGGATGACAAAAGGAATTACATTTCTTCTACCCAAGAATGGTGACACAAACAACCCGAAAAACTACAGACCAATTACATGTCTTCCGACAACATATAAACTACTAACATCTATTTTAACAAAACAAACATATTTATTCTTAGAAAGAAATGACATGATACCGCTTGAACAAAAAGGGTGCAAACGTGGCTGTTATGGCTGTAAAGACCAATTGCTAATTAACAAAATGATCCTGGAAAACTGCTACAAGACAAAGAAAAATCTTAGTACTGCCTGGATAGACTACCGAAAGGCATTCGATAGTGTGCCACATGAATGGATTTTAAAGACTTTAAATATATACAAGATATCGCCCGTCATCATCAATTTCATCAAACAGTGCATGTCTATATGGAAAACAACCCTTTACCTCAATCATATAAATGGAACCGATAAGTCTGATGAAATAAACATCAAAAGAGGTATATTTCAAGGTGATTCTTTATCTCCCTTACTATTCTGCATATCATTAATAGCACTAACCAGTCAACTTAATAAGACAGAATGTGGTTATAAAATAGGCCAAAAGAAAATAAGCCATCTATTTTACATGGATGACTTAAAGTTATATGCTAAGAATGATAATGAGCTGGAAGGTCTTCTGCAAACTGTAAAATGCTTCAGCGAAGACATTGGAATGAAATTTAATTTGAATAAATGTGCTAAAGCTACAGTTTTACGTGGATCAATACAAGAAACATCCTCAATTAGCCTTAGACCCTGCTGTAACAATAAAAGAATTGAAACCAGAAGAAGCTTATAAATACCTAGGTGTAAATGAGAGCGAAAACATTCACCATAAAAAAAATGAAAGAAATAGTGCGTAAAGAGTACTATAGAAGGCTACGAATGATATTAAAAACTGAATTAAATTCACAGAATAGAGTTATTGGCCATTAATAGCCTTGCAATCCCAGTTGTCCAATATAGCTTCAACATCTTAAACTGGACTCTAAACGACATCAGGCGAATGGATGTTAAAACAAGAAAGCTTCTTTCTAAGCATAAGATGCATCACCCAAAGGCTGATGTAGACCGTCTATACATACCCCGTAAAGAAGGTGGAAGGGGTCTTATTCAGCTGGAATTGTCATACAAGACAACAACTATTGGCTTACTAACATACATAGAAACAACAAAGGATTGGATGATACAATTAGTAAGGCAACATGAAGAAAGAAAGAAAAAATATTCAATAATAAAAGAAGGCAGTAAATACAAACAAGAATTACAGTTAGTAGATTCTGTAGAAAAGCAAAACAGTAGCCAAGAACCAACTATTGCGGCAAAAAATATGAAAATGAAAGCCAAAGATAAAGCTCTTGAAAAGATGAAACAGCGCGGGCAAGACAAACCTCTGCATGGCCAATATCCAGTACGTGCCAATAAATCCAATGTTGACAAAGTTAATACTCATCGATGGTTACGTGCATCTGGATTAAAGTCTGAAACTGAAGGATTTATACTTGCAGCACAAGACCAAAGTCTTTTCACGAGAAACTTTCAGGCAAATATTATGCATAATAATATGGATCCAATGCAGGTTTTGTGATAAACACCAAGAAACAATAGACCACCTTAATCTCAGGCTGTTCCTGTGCTTGCCCCAAACGAATATAAAAATCGCCACGATAGAGTTGGGCAATATTTACATTGGGCAATGTGCAAACATTATGGAAAAGCTGTAAACAAACACTGGTATGAACATCATCCAGCACCGGTTACAGAAATAGAAGATGTAACCATTCTATGGGATTACACCATCTACACAGACAGAAAAATTGAAGCAAACAGGCCAGACATTATTGTTAAAAACCAGAAGGAGAAAACTTGTCTATTAATTGATATGGCTTGTCCAGCGGATTGTAACATAGCAATCAAGGAATTTGGAAAAACTGTCAAAATATAAAGACCTGGAAATTGAAATAGAAAAAATGTGGAAATTGAAAACAAGAGTTGTGCCAGTGATAGTAGGTGCACTTGGAATGATAAAAAATGGAACAAAACAACACATTGAAAGAATCCCTGGAAACCCCAGCTTAAGAGATATACAAAAAATTGTCTTATTAAGTACAGCCCACACACTAAGGAAAACGTTATCTATGTAATGCTGGGGATGATAGGGAAGATAGAAAAACATGAAATGGAGCCATAACAACACGCCACTACCTGCCTTAGGTCTCCCCGCAGACTTGGTTGGTAGTGAGACCAATGCAGAAATCTAAATTTGATGAAAAATGACATAATAATAAGTGTGTTTTTTTTTAACCAGTGTCTTTCTCTTTGAATTTTTTTATACGAGATTTTGTTTTACTGTTTTAACATAAACATGAATTTTTCTTCATATATTATTTAACTAATCTGTTTTTCCTTAAAAGATCCTAATAAATAGAATCAGCAGTTTCCTTATTATTCATATTTCCCTTAGTTGTCGATATTTCGAAATAAGTTTTTAAACTCTTATAAATTCCTTAAAAACAAAAAACAAAACAAAACAACAGAAACATACAATGAAAAACAGTTTGATTATAATTTCTACGATATTCTTTTTTAGAAAGAATACTTATTCATTTATATATTTATTTTTATTTAGTTAATCATTATATTTATTTATTTAATTTATCTTATTTTGATAAGCCTATTTTCGACGACTTTAATGAAAAAATAACTGAATATACAGTGGACGAACAAATTATCATTTTTATTTTAAATCTCACAGCACTGATAAACTTATGTCAGCTTTTCCATTAAATTTTTCTTATCTTCTTAACAATTATTTTCTGTTACAAGGACTAGTAAAAATAACAAAGATTTTTTTTAACAAAATGCACTAATGTAGTGATGTTTTTTTCGTTGAGCGGCTGCTGCGCCCATGTTTTTTTTTAAACCACCTTTCTCATTGAATTCTAATCGCGTCTCTGTCAGCTGTCACTTGGCAACTCATTTAGGAGAAAGAAAACTCGGAACAACAACAACCCAGAATTCAATGTGTTAATCGTGCCGAGGAGTGAATGGCTACTGCGTTATGAGGTCACAAACGATCCCTTAAATGCTTCTGTATCCTGGTTGTAAAAGACCGTTACCCAACGTGCCGGGCAACTTTGGGTGGCCCGTGGACCCCTGCGTCACTCGTGGGAAACGTATGAGAATTACAAATAAAAATAAAAAGTCCAGTATGGCTCTTCCAGTGGATAAACATGGAGCCTGTCCTTCAGGAGGGAACCTACCTGAGGTCAAAAAATCTGCCATAGGAACAAACCCCTACCCAAAGAATGAATCTTCAAGTCCCCACAACCAGGATATTCCTAATGATGGCCATGAAACTTCTCCAGCTATGTCTATACCCGTATATTTAAAGAAAGAAAAAATAAAATGGTCTCGTGAGGAGTACAAAGTCGTTATGAGTGCATTTCATGAAGCGTTACCTCAAAAATCATCACTTGCCAAAGGTATTGCGAGAAAAGGTTGGACAAACAAATAGAAAGTACATTGACAAAAATAAATTAGCCAATGTACGAAGATTCATCATGCAAAATAACCGATTGACAGAGGCTGAAATTAATGAGATAAAAAGAATTGCAAACAGAATAGACGAATCAACAAAATATGAAAAGGAAGCCGGAATCAGAAATAAAAAGGAGTAACATCAAACAAGCCACAGGTTATAATGTAGAAACCGTGATACACACAAATCACTGTGAAGGTACTTCTGTTTATGTTTAGAAGTGCTGGAAAATTTGTGAGCTGAGTCAGTTACAAAACGGCAATAAAACGAGTTCAAAACACACTGAACAGAATTATTTTATGGAAAACAAGAACAGTATACAAGAAGGCACGGTAGAAATCACGATCCATATAAGTCAGATACAAAATATTGCAGTGGAGGAACGAGAACAGGTTCCCAAAATTACAACCAACAAAACATAACCTCGAAACTTTTAAGCTCTACAATGCAGCACTCAAATTAATTTCGGATGAAGACATTCATATAAATTTCAATGAAACAATGTATGCATCAACAATAGCAGCAACAAAAAATTGAACATCAAATTTAAAAAAAGGCAGTCTCGCAGATATGGAAGTCCATATTGGAAAAAAAAATAGAAAAAGAAATCGAACAACTTAGAAGTGAACTATCAGTACTCGATGAACTGACAAGAGGAATAAATGTAAGAAAATATAACATTAGAAATGAAAATGAAGTCCTATCAACTAAGGAAACAAAAGCAAACAATGCAACTGAATGCTCAAAGAATTAAGACGCTATAAGAAAAGATCAAGATACTAAAGACAACACAAAAATTTTCAAACAGATGCAAAGAAATTTTACATGGAAATAGGCAAAAAAAAATTGAAGTGACAGCCCCCCCCCCCCCCAATGGAATAAGTTATACAGTTCTGGGAAAAAATATGGGCTTGCCCTAAAGAACATAACAAAGAAGTAGATTGGATTGCGCAAGAGATAGAACGAATGGAAAAATAAGCCAGAACATATGAGCTGGAATCACAGAAGAGAATGTCAAATGTGCACTGAAAAAAGCACACAATTGTACATTTTCAGGAATAGATAAAATTCCTAAATTGTGGCTATATTATTTAAATACAGCACATAACAATTGGCCAAAGAACTTCAAGAAGTGGTTAACGATCCCACTAAAATTCCTGCATGGATGACCAATAGAATTACATTTCTTCAGCCCAAGAAAAGTGACACAAACAACTCAAAACACTACAAACCAATTACATGTATTCCGACAACATACAAGCTATTAACATCTATTTTAACAAAACAGACATATTTCTATTTAGAATGAAATGGCACACTACCGCTTGAACAAAAAGGGGGCGAACGTGGCTGTTACAGATGTAACAATTACTTATTAACAGAGTAATCCTGGAAAACTACTACAATGCAAAGAAAAATCTTAGTACTGACTGGATAGATTATCGTAAGGCTTTCGATAGTGTACCGTAGTCCAGGATCTTAAAAAGGTGAAATATATACAAGATATCACCCGTCACCATCAGTTTCAACAAACAATGTATGTCGATATGGAAAACAACCCTTTATCTCAATCATATAAATGGACCCAATAATCTGGTGAAATAAACATCAAAAGAGGCATATTTCAAGGTGACTCTTTGTCTCCCTTACTTTTCATTAATAGCACTAACCAGTCAACTTAGCAAGACAGAATGTGGTTACAAAATAGCCCAAAAGAAAATAAGTCATCTATTTTACATAGATGACTTAAAGTTGTATGCAAAGAATGGTAATGAGCTGGAAGGTCTACTTTAAACTGTAAAATGCTTCAGCGAAGACATTGGAATGAAATTCAATTTCAATAAATGTGCTAAAACTACAGTTTTACGTGGATCGCTAGAAGAAACATCCTCAATTAGCTTAGGCCCTGCTGCAACAATAAAAGATTTAGAGCCAGAAGAAGCTAATAAATACCGAGGTGTAAATGAACCTGAAAATTTTCACCATAAAAAAATGAAAGAAATAGTGCGGTAAGAGTACTATAAAAGGTTACACCTGATATTAAAAACTGAATTGAATTCACAGAACAGAATTATGGCCCTTAATAGCCTTGCAATCCCAGTAGAGTTTCAAGATCATAAACTGACCTTTAAACAACATCAGGTGAATGAATTCTAAAATAAGAAAGTTTCTTTCTAAGCAAAAGATGCATCATCCAAAGACTGATGTAGATACATACATACCACGTAAAGAAGGTGGAAGAGGTTTTATTCAACTAGAATCGTCATACAAGGCAACAACTATTGGCTTACTAACATACATAGCAACAACAAAGAACTGGATGATACAATTAGTCAAACTGCATGAAAACAAAAAGAAAATATATTCAATATTTACATTTAGTAGATTCGGTAGAAAAGCAAAACAGAGGCCGTAGAACCAACTATTGTGGCAAAAAATATGAAAATGAATTCCAAGGATAAAGCTCTTGAACAGATGAAACAACGCTGGCAAGACAAACCTTCTGCATGGCCAATATCCAGAACGTGCCAATAAATCCAATGTTGATAAAGTTAATACTCATCGCTGGTTACGTGCATCTGGATTAAAGTCTGAGACTGAAGGCTTTATTCTTGCAGGGCAAGACCAAAGTCTTTTCATTAGAAAATTTCAGGCAAATATTGTCCATAACAAGTTGGATCCCAAATACATATTCTATGATGAATACCAAGATATAATAGACCACCTAATCTCAGGATGGTCTGTACCTTGGCCCAAATGAATATAAAAATCGTCACAATAGCGTCAGGCAATACTTACATTGGACAATGTACAAACACGATGGAAAATATGTAAACAAACACTGGTATGAACATCACCCAGCACCGGTTACAGAAATAGAAAATGTCACCATTCTATGGGATTATACCATCTACACAGACAGAAAAATTGTAGCAAATAGGCCGGACATTATTGTAAAAAAACAACAGAACGAAAAAACTTGCCTATTAATTTGATATGGTTTGTCCAGCGGATTGTAACATAACAACCAAGGAATTCGAAAAAGTGTCAAAATATAAATATCTGGAAATTGAAATAGAAAAATGTAGAAATTGAAAGCTAGAATCGTGCCAGTGATAGTAGGTGCATTTGGAATGATAAAAGGTTAGAACAACACAACGCATTGAAAGAATCATTAGAGACCCCAGTTTATGAGATATACAAAACATTGTCTTGTTAATTACAGCTCACACTCTAAGGAGAACTTTATCTATGCAACGCTATGGATGTTATGTGAGATGAATTAAATGGAGTTATACCAACACACCACGACCTTGCCTTAGATCTTTCCGCAGACTTGGTAGGTAGTGCGACCATAGCAGAAATAGAATTATGATGAAAAATGACAAAATAATAATAACCTTGATAACTAGAAATGACCAAGCTCCCACACAGAAAAATTCGTTTGACACCCAAATGCAGATTCTTGGATAAATATTCAGAAATATTTTACATGTCACCCTCATTCCGTTCGTATTCTCTCAGTGACAAGTAAATTACGCTCGAACAGCTTCTGTGTACGAACAGCTTCTTTGTGGAACCGACACAGAAAAGGCTGCTTTCCCGATAATTACAACTTTTATTTGTTCGAGTGAACTCTAAACAGTTATCTTCTACACATATCCACACAAACTGGGCCTCTTACTCTGTAAATCACAACCTTGAGTAGCTCTTGCGCATTACAAATTTGTCAAATACGAAAATATTCGTCTGACCTATAAATTAAAATGGTATTTTGATAAAATGTTTGCGTACGGATGACCTCAACTTATCGTAAAAGGTGAATCGTGATTTTTCATTCTATTTTTAAAAATGTATCAAATGAGTTCATTTTTTATGATTTCCCTCCAAGCAAGACGATAATGTCACTACGATGGGAAAGTTTCCAGTGGTTAAAAGAAAATGAAAAATCTTTAGTGAATAGAGAATACAATACAAAAAAAAGAATTCAGAAAGAGGGAAGAGGAATATTGAATTAAATTTTTGAAGTTTATTTAGGAAATCATATGACCGCTAATGCTGAATTAAAAATTTGAAATAAAAAATAGTGTATTTACTAAATTTCCAAAACCTTTAATTATCTAAATAATGTTGTAAAACATTCTCACTATTATACTGGTATTAATTTGTAATCTCTAGTTGCATTTTACAGGAGTTAATATCCACACTAAAGACTGCCAATAGTAGACACTTAATTTTTATTAAATCATTGATTTGCTAATATCAGTGCAAATAAATCCCTTGATGCGTTCACATTCGCAGAGAAAATATACTTGTTAATTCACTTTGTCAAAAGAATGTGCAAGGCATGTTAATTCAATGCTAGTTAAGAGTCTTTTTTTTGTTTTTTTTGTTTTGTTTTTTTTTTGCCTGGCACTGTCATACAAATATTTCCGACAGGAAATTTTACACTACGTATCAACGTTTGAGGAAGTAGGTCAATTCATCTCTGTAAACATTTCCTTTTTCTGTAAACTGTTCCATGAACTTTTGATAAAATCACCATTGGCTTCATTCACGGTCTACATACAAATTCAGATTCTCTTCTAGAGGATCTCCTTTTTGTAATTGGTGAGTTCTGCCATAGCCTTCAGTTCATCATTAGCTTTAGAAATAGTTTTGTTGGTCTCTTGCTTAATTGCATACAACACATTTTAATCAAGAGATTTGCTCACTGTGTAGCCTGCTGTAAGGAGTGATGTGGTCGCAGAAATTGTCTAACAACCATGTTTTGGGTACTCCTGCTTGTGTTGCATGGTATAAATCCTGTTGCGAGATATAGGTTTTTCAGTAACATTGTCTAGACTCAGGGCAGCACTACTTGCTCAAGGCACTTGATGTAGGACTCAGTGTTGAGTCTGAGACCTTCACCAAAACTTTCGAGATTCATTTCCCATCAGAACAATCAGTGTGAGTTTTACCGCCTGTCGTGCTTGCGTAATCACCATTAGACTATTCCAACTGTTTCTGAATCCACTGCACTGTCCTCAGGTTGGCACCCAAACACTCTGAAATGTTTATATTGAAGCTTCCGGCAATTTTGCCGTTCCTCAATTCCGGGTGGAATTGAATTTGCGTCGTTTCTCACTGACATTACCTAACTGATCCTGTTATACTGTGCAGTCAAAACAATAAAAAAAACACGTGCGCAAATTTAAAAATATGGATTGGAGGCGATTTACTCATTAGACCCTGTATATGATCTGTGTTAACTTGGGGCTGGAATAATATTCTAAATTGTGTGCATATGAAATACATTGGAATTTTTGAGAACAAGAAAAGGAAAAATTAAAAATGCCTTATATGTTCCAACTACCAGATATAAAAATTAACACACACACACACACACACACACACACACACACACATATATATATATATATATATATATATATATATATACATATATATATATATAATCAAATTTCGTATGTTAGTGAAAAAAATTCTTTACAGACAAAGAAGGCGACAGAAGAAACTTAACGAGCGAGTGTAAAAAAAAAAAAACACGCACGTACACATTTTAACTCTCTGACCTGGTCACCACTTGACTTATCTATTTATCCACGATAACTTTGCCATCAGAAAAGCAAATGGATCTTGATATGTGAAGTCACAATTTTTATTTGAATGAAGAGAGTTAACTTTAGACTCGAAACACGTGTAGCATCACAAATACCATTATAGTCACTTAATGAATAATACGAAAAACAAGTATTATTATTATTATTATTATTATTATTATTAATAATAATAATAATAATAATAATAATAATAATAGATCTACACTTTAAACAAAACGCTCACGGTTCCTCGCACTTTTTATTCTATACCAATTTCTCTCGTTAGAAAAACCTTATTTTTGTTTATATATATATTAAAGCGATTGGAGATTATGGAATTTTAAATTAGCCCAATCCGTGTAGATCTCTGCTTTCTTTTATCTCTGTTAATTTGTATACTAAATTGTGCTATTATTGCTTTTGCAATGAGGAGCAATATTATATATTATTTGCAAAAGTTGCGAAATGTTTGCACTCTCAATTTATTATACTTATTAATAACTCCTTTTCTCTCCTGGTCATACTGATATTTATTAAGTCAAAATTGTGGACAAATGTATTACGGTGAACTATCAGTGCTTTTAAATTAGGTACTTCTACTAATTTTTGATACCTTTATTTTAAGAGAATTTTATAAACGAAAAAATGCTTTATGTTTTTTATTTTGGATTTAATTAAAAACCAAAAAAGTAAATTAACTGTTTTCACGGAGTAAAATACTCTGGTGTATATCAAATAGAAATTATTTTGACTGAAATCAAATTTTCTTTTTTGGGGGGGGTCACTTTAAGTGAGATAATTGAAATCGACCATTTCGGCAGATTTGTAAGCAACTATTAAAATTTGGTTTTAAAACCTCCAAAAAATAAAATATAATTTTTTGAAATTTTATTTGAGGAATATTGCTGTTATAAATTATAATTAATCTTATTCGAAGAATTTATACTTTAACTTAGAAATAACAAAGAAATTAACTTTAAAAAAATAGCAGTAATTACATCTCTGATTCACGTAAATACTGAAAGTAGGTGTTTCTACGGAGGCTTCATCTGGTAAAACATAATTGAAACAAAGAAAATGACGGGTGAGACCATTTCTTATATAATTTTAAATTTTAAAGTTCTCAGTAATCTTAAAAATGTTTGAAAATAATTTCTGTATTTTAATTTTATGAATTTGGAATTTAAATTTACTATAGCCATCGCATTTATGAATTGATAAAAACGTGTATGGTTCACCATATTCTGAATAAAAGGAGGTTATATCAATTATAATATAGATAAAAATTATTTTTAAAAAATCTTAAGTATTTCATCTTTTATTAGTAATGTTTTTTTAAGTTAATAACATTATCACTTAATCGGATAAAAGTAATGCAGAATCTTAAAAGGTTTATATATTATGAATTATTATAATTAAATTTTATAAAAAGGAAACCTATTCTCGTAAAAATACCTTATTCATCGATATTTTAAGTAAATCGTATTTATTAAAGTATTAAATCCTTTCTAATTAAATAACGCCATAGATTTATAGCATTTTTATTTTACGATTCGGAGCAGATTTTTGTTTTAAAATGAGTAGATTTTTGAAAAAAAATAGTGATTTATATTCTCCAACATTGACTGGGAAGCAAGAAGCCGGAATATGTTTTCATAAGTGAGTAGTGCAATAGAAGAAATTTTTAGCAATACCGATAACAGTTTCATATAATGATTTAAATTATAGAATGATGAGACCCTGCTGCCTATCTAATACTGCGCTTAAGTATATAAATATATATAAAACCAAAAATGACATATTACTGCCATATATGGGCTAGTGTTAACCAATCTTACCAGCCAATCCTCAACAAGTTCAAAAGCGATTAGACGACACCGCAGTATTTTTCCTACAGACAAAACGTTCTTAGACACTTTCTGAATCCCTGTTAATATAAGGAATGTTCATTAGATCCAGTAGATTAGACGTTCACAAGTAAGACCTGCCATGTTGTGTATACACATTAATTCATACTCTTGTTCTTTTCCGCATTCATTTGGTTAGGAGAAAATTACAATTCAGACCACTCTGCCCAATTTATTGCTACTTTATCAGTGTTGTTGCTGGCCAGTTCTCATTTTTCAGACATGAAAGCGATTAATCTACCTTGTTAGGAGTCATCAGTTCCAGCCTAGAGCTCTTTTCTTGCATAAAAGATTGCTATGTTTTCACTACTTCATTGCAATTACAATGTCAATATTGAAATGAGATATATTCCATAGTTAGAAAAAAATTAAAACCTTAAGGGATATGCGTACAAGTTGTCAAATCATCCACATTGCCTTCGTATTCATTTAGTAAGGATGCAGTTTCAATCGGACAGTTTCTCTCTAAGAGCTGTTTCATTTTAGAACGGAATAATGGATGGATACTTCCTCGAAACGTATAATCTAAAAAATATTTTCATATCTAAGATCTTACTGATATCTATACTACGTATCCTGATAATATATACCAGTTATTCTCTATCATGCACATAGACGTATTCATTCAGTAGTAGTGAGTGGCACTTGTTACTTGTATTAGGTGACAAAAAAGATCCGGCTGGAAGGGTAGATTTCTAAATAAGCTTTTTAAAAAATCAGATTTTAATTGTTTTTGAATAACTACATGTATTTTGCAGTAGTCTTTTGTACAAAAACGCTGATCATATGAAAATTCTTTCTTTTTTACTTTTCAAATTATGCGCAAATCTAAGGAAGCCGGTTAATTTTGCATGAGCTTAATTTTCATTATTTTATATTATTCGCAAGCTAAGAGGTGTATTTTTTAAAAGGATGCATTGTATTCAAACCTTTCCCTGCTTTTATACTTGTAAAACATGCACCGAGAACGGATATGAAATAAGAAACCATGTCGGGAAAAGAAAGCAAATATTATCTCCAATTTCTGCTTCGGAAAGATACAAAATTCGTTGTGCTTCTTTCCCTGCCACTTCATTGGTTATTCCATTAAGATAACAAGATTTAATATTAATAATGATAATAATACCAAGATTCATATTTAGTAGATTCAGTAGAAAACCAAAAGAGAACCCAAGAACAAAATGTCGCAACAAAAAATCTAAAAAAGGAAACCAAGGATGAAGCTATTGCATCGATAAAACAACGCTGTCATGGCCATTATCCAGAAAGTGCTCCTAAATCCGATGCGGATAAATCTAAAACTCATCGATGATTACAAACATCGGGATTAAATGTTGAAACGGATGGTTTTATTTTTCCAGCGCAGCACCAGATTCTTTTAATTAAAGACTTCCAGGTACATAAAGACTTCCAGGTACATGCATAAAAATGTGGAATTAAAAATTAGAAATATCAAGAAACTGTGAACTATCTACTCTCAAGGCGATTGTACTTACTCCAAATGAATATAAAAATTGTCACGATAGAGTAGGGCAATATTTACAATGGTATGAACATCACAGCACCGGATACAAAAAAGGCATCCGAATTCTATGGGATTACGTCTTTATAAACATGAAGATTGAAGCAAATAGGCTAAATATAATTGGCAAATCCGAAAAGAGAAACTTGCTTACTAATTGATATGGATTGTTCAGTGAACTGCAAAATAGCAACCAATTCAACAAGAATTCGAACTCGGTTTTTCGATTCCTTGTTTCGTGCCTATATCAACTGTACTACAACGCACATCTTCATTGACCATACTGCCAAAAGTAAAATCTTATACTAAAAACTTGAATAACGAGCAGAATCCCATTAATTCTGAAATCCAGGTTTCTTAGCACTGCACTGGTGCTTTTAGCTTTCACTAGATAGATCTGAAGGAAGAAAGAGGAGGATAAAGCGGAATAGGAAACGACGGCGGTGGAAGAAGAAGAAGACGTTGTTGATGATGATGATGAAGAATAGACAATTCTCAAGCTAAAACTTGTTTAAGTCCTCTTGTTTATACACCATATCTTTTCCATGCGTGGTCAATCATGACTCACCACTAGATCCTATAATTTTTTATTTAAGTAAATATTGACAATTTGTCATTAGCCTTTGCTTCTGTTCTCTTTGACATTCAAACAAACCAGTCAAAAATGTATTTACCCTACTCCCACACTGGAGTGAGATGTGACACAAGGTCCTTTTTAACGTGGGGAGTCCGGCCGCGTACAGACGGGCAGAGGAACAAAAAATCCCCTCAATTGCCTGTTGACTGGCCCTGGTGACGAGCTCCAGGTCCACATCTCTGCTGAAATGGGGTGGTGCGGCCGCGGGACACTGTTCCGCGAGACCAGCCATCTGCACAGTGTATTTTTTTCTCAAATGCAAACGTCTCCTCGCGGACGAAGCTACAACTTCGAGGACAGAGACGCGACTGAAATATGATTTTGGTGTCCCACCAAACACAAAAATGTGCCAGTTAAATATGTTTTGAAAAATTCCGGCTACTTTTTTATCCTACATGTGTTAGATTCTGAAGGTACTCATTTCTCATAATATTTTCAAAAATATCAATTGGAAATTGGAGAGCTGAGTTTCAATTCCAATCACTTACGCGCAAAAAATTTGGGAAGGTTATAAACCCACTTATTCTCCTACCAGCTATGAATTATTTGGTTTGTTACAAAAATAATTACTGAATTCAGAAACATAATTTTACTTATGGAAAATTAAATGTAATAATGTTGAAATTAGTCAAAATACGAGCCTTGAGTATCTATGCACCTCTGCCATCCATCGGAGAGATTATATATTCCTCGTTGATAAAAAGTTATTGGCTGTGATGCAACGAAATTATTGAAATCTGATTCCAACTCTGGTTTGCATCTGAAAGTTATACCATTTAAAAATGTTCTTAACTGTGTAAAAATGATAAGCAGTGAGTAACAGATCAGGAGAATATAGAGGATTTGGTAAACACTCGTATCCAAAGTCTGTGAATTTTTGCAACTCATTATCGTGGAGCAGAATTGGATCATGTCGATTCAGCAATGTAAGTGTCATTTTGTGCAGACGTGCATGCATTTCTGCAAGTTGATTTGAGTAAATGTCTGCATTAAAACTCTGATAGGTTTCCAGAAATCTGTAGTCAATAAGACCAGTTGCAGACTACCAGATAGTCACCATAATCTCATGAAATTTTGGTTTTGAAAAATGTTTGGGGAGCTCATCATAATCAAATCATTGATCTGATCATTTACGGTTATCATAAAGGATCTAAGGTGACTAGTCAATGATCGTCGTCAAGACCAGGATCATTGGTGTTAAGCAAAAGACTTATCGAACCCATTTCAAAACACCTAAGATTTTGATTTTCATTGCAATCATGAGGAACCCATTTATCGAAATTTTTCACCTTGTCAATACTCTGCAAATTGAAATGCTAACACTAAGCGTCTGACATATTTCTTTGATACCTTGACGTGTGTTTTGCTCAAACACAGCTGGCTGCTGTTGGTTGTCAAGACAGCATGACCGATCTATACCTTCCTCGTCATCAAGACTCATCACTAGTACCTAATTGCTGAAACCACATTCGTATCATTTGTTCATTCACGGATCTATTCTCTCATGCTTTGTTGATACTGGCAGAAGTTTGAAAGGCACTGTGCCAAAGTTTGAACTTATGCAAGAAAAATAAACAAAGATCATGTTTTGTCATGTTCATAATTAAAGGCTTCTATGCATCTAAAATATTTCTGTCTGAAAATGAGTTAAAATTATAAAGGAACACCCATTGATTATTATGTATATCAACATTTACTGGACATATACACTACCGGCAATAATTATTAGACATTCCCATTATTTTTTTAAAAGAAATGATGTATTTCATACTATTTTTAGTATTTATTGCCAATTGGATAATTCTACATGAAAATAGAAAGGTTCTTTCATTAACATTACCTTTCAAAATTTTACAAGGCAAGGAAGCAACGATGAACTCGTCCGATCACTTTAAATTTTCTTCATGCTTTCATTAATGAAACTGTAATATTAGCAATTATTAAATATTTATAAATTCATTTGATGCACATGTTATTGTGCGGTATTAACAACAGAAACATTCTATTTTCATTTACCATTAACCACTTGGCAATAAATACTAAAAAAGATCGTATGAAATCCATCATTTTTTAAACACTGGGATAACCTAATAATTATAGCCGATAGTGTAGATACATAAATACTATGTTAAAATTGCTTTTCAAATACAATTCAAGAGGCCATCTTTGTACCAACTCAATAATTCGTAGAAAGAGGAAATACCGCAATGATGGGAAGAATATATAAGAGATCTTTTCCACGATAAGAGAGATCAACCAATAATACGCAAAGACAAGGACGGACCGGAAATATTAAAGTGTAAATTGGAATCTGCATTAGCGAAACTGAATAGAAACAAAGCAGCTGGACAAGATGGCATAGTCATAAAGCTGCTGATAGTCCTGGAAGAATTTTTTATAGAGAAAATTACAGAAATAATAAATGAGATTTATAATAGTGGTGTAATACCAGATGACCTCCGCAAGTCGATCTTCATAGCACTACCTAGGAAGCCAGAAGCAAACGAGTGCAAACTCCACAGAACCATCAGCTTAATGAGCAATATAACAAAACTGATCGTCTGAATCCTGATGAATAGAGCGAGAAGCAAAATCAGGCCAGAGATAGGACAAGAACAGTGCGATTTAGTCAAAGACACTGGAACAAGGAATGCCATATTTACGATTAGGATACTCTCTGAAAGGGCAATACAAATGAGGAAGGATTAATACCCGTACTTTATTGATTATGCGAAGGCGTTTGACAAAAGATACGCCACAAAGAATTGATGGAGATTCTCGGCAGCCTTGACATATTTGCGAAAGACTTAAGAGTAATCAGGTATCTTTACTGGCGGCAAACCGCTTGTATACGAACAGGCAATGAATTTAGCAGATATACAAAGATAGAAAATGACGTAAGACAAGGATGTGTTTTTTCACCGGATCTGTTCAATTTGTACAGCGAGAATATTTTGAGAACCCTAGAAGTTATGTCTGGATTTGTCATCGGAGGCCACAATTTAAACGCCCTAAGATACGCAGATGATACACTGCTGGCAGCAGACACAGAAAGGAAACTACAAAACCTCCAACAGAAGGTAGCGGAAGAGAGTGACCAGAAAGGACTACAAATAACCTGCAAGAAAACCGAATGCATGGTCATCAGTAAAAAGGGCAGCCCAATATGACCAATACAGGTCTGGGACACTAGGATCAAGCAGGTACAAAAATTCAAATACCTAGGAAGTGTTATAACAGAAGACGGAAAGTGCGATACAGCAATCCGAAGGCGAATTGGCATGGTGAAGAAAGCATTCCAGAAATTGAGTAAAGTATTAAGAAACAGGTATAATTTCGCTCGAAACAAGAAAAAGAGTACAGGATTTCTATGTGTTGTCAGTTCTTCAATATGGCACTGAATTCTGGACAATATCATCAAAGATGAAGAAAAAATTGAAGCAAGTGAAATGTGGTTCTACAGAAGGATGTTGCGAATATCATGGGTCAAGCATGTGAGCAATGATGAGGTCCTAGAAATGATGGAAACAAAAAGAAAACTAATACTTAGCATCAGGAAGAGACAGCTGAAGTTCCTGGGACATGCCATGAGGAAGGCAAACCTGATACAAACAGGCCAGATAGAGGGGAAAAGAGACAGATAACATATTTGAAGGACCTAATCAGGTGGATGCAACGAGGGTTGCATGGTGTAACAGCAGGAGGAGTGCTAAGAGCCGCCAGAGAAAGTGAGACGTGGAAAACTATGATCGCTTACGTTCTGAAGGGACAGGGCACATAGAAGAATAATAATATGTAGTACTTGTATCAGTAAAATATTATTATCTAAAATATCTTACAAAACCTACGAAAATTTTCTGGTTTAATAACAATCAAAATGGTGATAAGCTGTAAAAAATAATAATAACTTATACTTTCTCCCACGGTATTAAAGCTAAATCAACGAAAGAGTATCAGACTTAATCTAAACGCACCCTGAGGATCAAACGTAAATTCCCAGCACTCATAAGTAAACAGATGACAATAGTAGAAAAAAGAGATATTAGAAATTATAGCTGCTAATATTAATAATTATATTAATTATAATACTATATCTAAGTAACTGCACTTAAAACATCAAATCATAGAAAGACGTTGCATAATTTTCTTTGAGACTGTATAAAGCTAATGAACCAGACAAAGTAATTTAAGACGAAAAAATAAAAAGTAAAAATATCTTCTTATAGACGCCAGTTTTATCAGATAAAACACTTACCTGTTAAAGAATATGTTAAGGTAAGTAAATATATAAATGTTGTAAGTGAAAATCATATAGTGCCATTCGATAAAGTTATACAGGGTGAGGCAGAAATAGCACCCATATATAGCCCCTAGAAATACCCGATATATATCTATTGCGATAACATTTTACTGAGTTAGCATCTCTTGTCTTATTTATAAAAATACTTATTCATAAAAGGTAATTTATCACAGAAATAATGTTCTTCGACAAAATTTTATGCAATTTACTTTTGTCAAGCCTATGAATAAGAACTCTTGTTTTCTAAACAACAATAGCCAATGACTTGATGGATATAAAATAGAAGTAAACTTCTTTAATACAGCAGACCAAAATTCGTCTTCAAAAGGATATTTCTAACCGAAGAGAACCACATAAAACAAATACTAGTCAACAATAATTTTACCCGCTACATCATTGATATACAAATGAAATTATTCTTACATAAAATAGACACTAGCAATAAAAATATAACACAGTAAAACATGAATATATTTTATTGCAAGTAGATGCGCAACGATTATTTATTTATATATTATTTACAATCCTTTCATCCTAAGCAAGGCAATACAGCTACTGGTGCGCAGGGTTACATAAAAAGAGAGTAAGAGGTTACATAAAAGAAGAGCGAAAAGCAGGTGAAACCGGTTATAAGGGCTGTCAGAGAATGGTTAAGAGAAGGATGGGAATAGTGGTGTGTAGCGAGTTGCGTGAGAGTAGAGAGAAAGGGGAGAAGAACAAGATACAGAGAGTGTTGGGGAAAAATAAAAGAGGGATGGGAGTGAAGAGGATAAGTGACAACAATTGACGTTGCATTTAAACTTTTAGAATTTGTAGCTATCAGGGAAGCAAATACACGTAAGTGAGTTAGACGGGCGCGAAGTCCGAGAAAAGCTAATATAGTAGAAGCGGTGAGTGCATTTGTTTGTTTTTACCGTAAAAAGTTTGAACCTTGCTGCCAGTTTAGTAACTCGAAAAAGTTCGTGTAGAAGTGGCAGCAGGAAGCTAAGGTCCTCGTGCCAGGAGCCGTGAAAATATATGTAGAAAAGACAGAGGGAAGTCACATCCCGTCGGTGAGAAAGTGAATGGAGTCGAGCTGCCATGTCGGGATCGATTACATTGCAGATTCACCTTTGGATCCTGTCGAGAATCCCGACATGAATACCAGGGGCACGCGACCAAATATGACAACATTATTCGATGCATGGGTGGATGGTTGATTTGTGTATGTGTACGATGAATTCGGGCGACAAAACCTTCCTGAGACGACAGAGTAACCCGACCTTTCTAGAAGTAGATTTACCTATTGATTCAATGTAGTCGTTCCATTGACGTCGGCTGAAATGATGAGGCAAGGAAATACAGATTATTTCTTTCAGAGAGACGAGCCTGATCCTTGCTGATGGGGGGTGGAAGCGGGAGGGACTGTCTATGGTGGTTAACAGATAAACCATTTGTTTTAAAAGCATTAAAATTTGCGAGCCATTTCTGACCCCAGTCCACAACAGATAGAAGGTCATTTAAAAGATCAACAGTAAGGTTATCTTTTTCTGCCCTTCTAAGGAAATGGCAGTGTGGTCAGAGTAAAAGCCTACTTGGTATTTGATCACATCAGTGAGATCGTTGATTCAGATCCGAAAAACCTTCGGACCTAGGACAGAGCCGTGCGGGACACCTACGTTCGTGTGATTGGATCTAGAGGCATGCTTATTCAAAACGAACTTCATTACACGGTTTGACAGGCGTATAAACACGATGAATTTGCCATAAAGAAATTTATTAAACACGATACATCAGCTATAAATTCTTAAAAACATGTAAAACAGATAATTTATTACAGAAAATACAAAACTGCTAACCTCGACGTTACTAACCAAAATAATCCCACCAGATCAAATCTTAAGGTGACCGATATAGTTTACCAATTTCAATGTCACATATTAATTACCTCTATTGGTCATACTACCACCTCATTATGATATGTCTTATGTGTCACCTGTACGATCAAAATGTTTTTATAAAGCATTTATTGATACATAATTTAACAAATCTCTAAAATAAATTCCAGCTGATGAGACAATAATCCTTTTTAAATCACATAACCATCTATATCTTACAATTACAGGAACGCTATTGATTCAACACCGTTCTCTCGCTATTCATCTGATACAATTCCGTAGCTGAGATGGAGTGTTAAGTGTTTTCTAAAAATAAAAGTGAACCTTACCCAGACGCGCTTACATGTGACTGCTCCAAACATTGGCTCTTTTACAGGTACCCTTGGGAATGGCTAAAGCACTGACTGAAACAGGTCTGAACAATAAAAACGATGGACAATGTTTATATTCATTAACTCCTGAAAACAGAAACAGAATGTGCTGCCTATATTCACGTCCTCTGTCGCTTTCTCTGCGTTGTTGAAGATTTTGCATCAACATGTGATTTTATTCTCATGTTAATTTTTTAAGCCTTATCATTTATGCTACTCCAAGGCATGTTGGAAGAGAACCCGTAGAGATTTTTCTACAAAAGATTGTTAGTTGCTAACACAATTTGTCCAGCTATTAATCCACTTCAGTCTAGTTTTAAATTCAGAGTTTCCTTCTCCTTGATAGTTTGCCAGCCAAAATTATAGAATCCAGTCTGTCCTGCATTTTTCCCATAGCACATATATATGTATATCTATAAGTGTGTGTTGTCATTTTGAGTATGCATGTGTGTGCTTAGAAAATATTTTCTGATCTTGAGTCATGGGGTCACATCTCACCGTAGTCGATTTGTAAGGAGGCTGACTTTTTAAATACGACAACATTGAAAAGTGAGTGGAAATAACCCCAGGTTTGTCCCAAGCATAGTGAAAGCAATTAGGTAAATATAACACTTTGAAGCCGTCGATAGTGATGCTAGTACGAAGTTAATGCTCATAGTGTCCAAGGGTTTCAACATATTGACCTGTTGATCAGGAAAGACAATATTCTCTCTCCGAGACGCTGCAACTAATATCTACTTAGAATAGCTGAATTACTTTTTAATAATTTCACCCTAAGGAAGGGGGGGACCGCCACTATTGCCTAGGATATTACAGTTAGAAAAAGTGTGAAAAAGTTAAAAGATTAAGGGGATTCAAGTTAGAAGATGAAACTTTTCCAGTAGAAGTGGCAATTACATTTAAATATTTCAAGAGTAAAAGGCTTGGACATAAAACCCAATCCAGTAACATTCTTAAAATCATGAAGTCTAAGAGGAATTCGAAATAAAAATTCAGGACCGTCTTAGGGTTTTGTCGAGAATTTCTTGATGAATATCAGGAGAACCAGACCAAATATGACAACCGAATTCAATGCACAGACGAATGGAACATTTAAAATTGTTCAAAATGAATTCAGACGAGAAAAAACTGTCCGGTGTGTCAAAGCCACCAAACATTTCTAGCACAGTGGATGCAGCTATAGATTCGATGTAGTCGTTCCACTTTAGATTAATTGGAAAATTGAGGCCAAGTGGTGAATTGAGCTACAGTCTAGAAGCCTAGCATCAGTCATGCTGATAATGGGCAGGATAGTTAAAGGAGAGTAGTTTGGCTTTAGAAGCATTAAATTTTACAAGCCATAACTTGCCTTGCTTAACCACTAGTTGCAATTTTGCTTAAAAAACAGCAAAGTTTATATTGTTAGCCTTGAAAGATTTTCTATCGAAGCGGGAGGAAATGGTGGTGTCATCTGCATAGAGGTCTACTTGGTAACTGATGACGCAAGCAAGTTCATTGATGAAGATTAGAAACAGTGTAAAACCTACGATAGAGCCTGGAAGAACACCTGCATTCGTGTGGAATGATATGCAAGCTTGCTCGTGCAAAACAACCTTTATTTCACAATTTTTTTACAAATGAGGGCATTAAATCAAAGAGTCGTCTAGTAAGAGCTTAGCGCTAGGTGTTGCATCATTCTAAACTATGTCAAACGCTTCGAGATTACTAGAGCCAAAGTTGAAAATGCGTCATTATTAACAATAGCTCGGTATGAATATTCAGTGATGGCTGTTAGCAGGAAACCTGGCCAAACGAAAACCATATTGTTTGTCAGAGAGTAGATGAGATGCTTACCCATTTCAGCATTGATTGAGCCTCGAATAATTTGCCGAAAAGTAGAGGCTAATATTTAGTGGGATCAAAGAGTTCACCAGAGTTTTAAAAGAAAGGAACTAGAAAAAGGTCTTCCAGCAGGTTGGAAAACAGGACGTAGACAGGCTAAAATTGTAGTTTAGCGGGAACTGGAAACAGCGCAGTAACACATTTCTTTAGAACGACGGCTGGGATTGCCTCACTTCCACATGCCTTACAGGGGTATACTTTAGAGGTGATGCCAGAGACCAGAGAGTGTTTTATCCATATATCACACAGTAGGGCCTCTATTCTTGGAAGGAAATATTTTGTTGGTACTCTAAAAAAAGTCTAATGTTCAGTTCAAACAGAATTTAAAAGTAAAGCATTTAGCCTTGTCTGCTGTAGATGTGAGGACTTATAACATGGAAAAGAATAGTGATTATTTTTCCTGCTGTTCAAAACACTTTTGCAGAACCGCCAGTAATCTCTAGGACTGAACCTGCGCGATGTTTCATTCTATCAAAAATCAATAATTTTGCATCTTTTAGAACACATTTACATTACAAGTAGAGACAAAGAAGCGTCTGCCGTAATTAGAAGTGTCACTCCGGTATAGCTGAAAGATTTCTGTGAGAAAGTAGCAGCCGAGCGTGCAAGCAGAAACCAAGTAGATGACCTATTATTAACTTGGAATTTCCTTGCTGTTATAAAAGCTTTCACAGACGATAAGACATCAGAGGCGCATTTTTAACAGGAACGATAAAAACAAGGAACATTACAAAAGACATCACGTAACGGCTCACAATCCCAACTTTAAGTTGCCAAGAGGGAAGAGCTGCATAACATAACATGAGTCAGGGATAGTAATAAACAAGTGACCTAGAAGAGACGCGTGTCCTTTATGATTACTGGGAAAACACGTTTAAAGTTCATTTGTCTGCGAGATTGATTGATAGAAATGTTTAAATTTTAGATGAGAGAAAAACCAGCGACAGAGTGTTTAAACAACTTGGAATGATTATCAAATCACTGAAAACAAATATATTTTTAACGAGATGTTGGTTATATTGTCAGCAATGCCATCTCGTAGGCAACCGTCTTGAGAAGAAGGGGAGACTCTTGATCACAGCAGCCTCTCCAGACGTTCTGAAGAGATAAGATTTCTAATTAGCAGTCGTGAAGCAGCAAACGGAAAACTGTCAACCTGGTACCCACAGTATGAAGAGACGTTGCTACCCTCGACACATGAAAAAAAATCTTCTGAAAGCACCACTATTAAAGACTGAGCAGAGGAAATAAACCGATAGCCCTTCATAAACAAGAAACAAGGGATTGTCCTCTGCTCCCGTTCAAGAGAAGGGTAGGAATATAGCCCGGGTGATAAGAAAGCCTATATAGTCTGATAGAAAACAAAAGCAGCAAAAACTACTAACTTGGTAAAATTCGAAAAATTCGTTACTGATGCATCAAAAGATTAAGATTGATGAATGATAGCTCTCAAAGAAATTCCTCCTAGGGAGCTTGAATTCGGTTCGCTACAAGTAAATTTCTTCGAATCATCAAATCTATTAAATTATTTGGCAGTCGAATCGGCTCCCCAACAGAGATTTATGACAATGCGATGGTAAACAAACACTGCAATATATTCAGCAGAGAGGTAGAGAAAGACACGCTGACCGCGAGACACAAGTGTCAACAGACACTAGCAGAATAAAGGAAAAAGTAACATAAAAATAAGTGTTTTCAAACGAGGTTCTAAGAAAATTTACGCAATAATATATCAACTAGAAACATCAATTAAATAAAAAATTATATATATATATATATATATATATATATATATATATATATGTATACAAAAAGAAGTAAAATTATACGTAAGACTAAATGGAGTAGGTAATTTTGTCGAAGAAAAAAGTAGAAGAAAGTCACTTGAAAGAGAAAATAGAGCAAGACCATACTTCTGACTGAAAATCATCCAAGAAATCTCATATCAGTTTTACTACCAGTTAAGTAAATTATGTCGAATCATTGAAAAAAATGATCATCTGGCAGTTGAACACTGGTGCGCTCTGTGGGTGTTAAATACAAGATATGCCCAAGCATATATATATATATATATATAACCTGGTTTGAATACAATCAATTTTTTATATTTCCAATAACGTACTCAAATGCCTGTAATCAGATCAGGGACCACAACGCCAATATTTTGTCACTGTCTTCGGCCATCCGCCACGGTAGGGATGGACTTAAATTTTGAATTTAATTCTCTTTATTGTTAATAACTTAAATGTTCTATGTTTACTGTGTGTTAATATTTACTCTTTGATAATGGCTTATGTGAGCCGAAAGCTTAGACCCGATAAAAAAATCAACAATTACTGTGATTTTTTGTTGTCTTTCAACTATATCACCATCAAGTATATCAGACGGTATGAACGGATCCTACACAAAATTAATAGACAGAACTTGTCTATATTATTCAATGAAACCTGCATTAATATATTTATATATATATGTTATGGATATTCCTCTTATGCTTTCAAAAACGTCTGAATATATTGATGGGTTGAAACCAAGATTGTGTAAACGGCTGAACTTCCTAATTAATATATATATATATATATATATATATATATATGTGTGTGTGTGTGTGTGTGTGTGTGTGTGTGTGTGTGTGTGTGTGTGTGTGTGTCAGCTTAAGACATGCATTGTCAACCCCGTTTAAACAAAGAATAAGGAAAACTTCTAATGCCAGATGCTTGGCCTTTTAAAGGGAAGGGTAGGGGAATATTGTCTTTTATAGGGTTAATGGAAATCGTAGTATTAATTACTTCTATATTAGTGTGCGATATGTGACTTGACTATTTTGTTAGTAATGGTAGGTAGGAGAAAGGGTAACTACTTAACCAAATTTTAAAAAAAATCTATTCTTGCTAAATGGAAGAATAAGTTAATTATTGCAATTTATATTTATTTCTATGACGACACATACTAATTCTCCTCCTTATATACAGAAGTACATTCTGATATTGAAATCTTAAAATTTAAAATCTTTCGGTTAAACATATTTTACATCAGTCTCTTAAGTTATTAGGTGTCTTTACCTTGCCTATCAGTTTCCACTTTATCTGTGGATTTTGGTTATTTTATTTTAATTCCCATTTTTTTTGGAAAAGGGCTGTTTGATATCTTAAATTAGGGGTAGTGAAGGAGTACCTGTGTGTATAAAGCCGTTGTTTCCAAATTCCCACATATACCGGTTTCATTAAAAACTACTCGAAGGTTACTGCGAGTTTTCTCGTGTTTTTATAATGTACTTCCTTGATGTGCGCTGTGGTGCAATGGATATCGGCTCGGAACGAGAATTGGGGAGCAGAGTTCGAATTCCAGTTGAATCCAATGCATTCACTTACGCACAAATACCCTTGGGAAAGGTATTAATCCGTCTCTTCCCTCCAGTTATGGGTTGAATAGCAGGACTGATTCGGTTCTATAGCCTTGGCTGTCAACCAATCACCCGATGATGGCAATCTACTGCGGGATAATCATCTGCCCAGTCAGTCATGTCTCGAAAGAGACATGATCGCCCAAGCGTGTCTTTGATGCATGGCACTTAAATGACTGACTTCCTTTATGGACATATATTATTATGAATTTTTTAAAATGTTACGTGATTTCGGCTATAATTTTTTAGCACTTGGCTTACAAAATATTTAAACAATTTCTGCATAATACATATTCAGAAATGAAGAAAATTATGAAAACACAAGTAATATTATAAATAAAAACTTAATCACAGTATGTTGGCTCTTTCGAGATTAACAATGTTTCATGTGTATACATATGCACGAAGTTGATTATTAAGTCAGTAAACATGTCTATTAAAATAAAAGAAAATTGGTTTGGTCAATGAATAAACGTTGGGTAAGCTGTAGTGAAACGAAAGAAGTTATGTAGACAGATTCGTGGTGAAATTAGAATCTATTTGATCATTACATCATAAATATTTTGACAATCCCATATATGTTATGAAAATTATTTTTGATTATAATAACAGTATATATATTTAGATACATTTTACTTCATGTTCAAAGCGCAACTAACTTTCTTTATGAATTGTATCCTTTTTTAACACAGAGAAAATATTTAGCGAAATCTTTATTTATTTTATTTGTTGGATAGAAGTTTTTTTCCAAATATTTTATTTCTCTTCTTGGTGTGAATTCGCCAAGCAATTTTTCTAGCTAAACAAAGACAAAATGTCGGCAAAAATATCGGCAAACATATATCCATATATGCCACCTAGAAATACCTCCCACAAAATAGTAAGACATTAGAGAAAATGGTGTGCTCCCTCGAGCGAATGTCTTACCATTAGATATTATTCATTATGTGCGTTGTGGTGCAATCGATATCAGCTCGGAACGAGAAATCTTGGAGCCGATTTCGTATCTCCGTTGAATTCCTTTGCATTCACTTTCTTGAGAAAGATATTAATCCGTATTTTCCTCCAGTTATGGATTAAACAACAGGACAGTTTGGGTTCTATAGCCTTTGCTGGCAACCAGTCTACCGCAGAAAGTAAAGACAACCTACTGCAGGATAATCTTCTGCCCAGTCAGTACTGTCTCTTTCTAGACATGATCGCCCAAGCGTGTATCACGTATGGCACTTAACTGACTCATATTGTGGATGAGTTTCAGCCGAACATTGTACTAAATTCCAGGTATGATTATTAATAACCCATTTATAACCCATATTTACACGATACTAAATTTACAGTGTGGAAAAAGAACATTACTCCGGTAAAGTAATCATAAGCTATGTGCATATTAATTAGTATTAGTATTTAACATTATAATCTGATTAAGCAGAATATATACACTTTGACTTGGGTTTGCTACCAGGAAAGCTCCCTCCCTGTGTAGTACTTACTTTCAAGCATAATTCTTTCTTATATATTTATTTGTTTCACATTCATATTTGCTATGAATATTGTTGTCACATTTGGTTTTGTGTTCCTGCTACCTATTTAATGATTGCATATTAATCTGCAATTTTATTGATCCTGATCGAGTATCTTCTTTTCAGTCACTTTCCCACCGCCATTTCTTTGTGCCATTCCTGTATGTACTTTCCTGATAGTTTTCTGATGAACTTCCCCTTCTTCTTCTTCTTCTTCTTCTTCTTCTTCTTCTTCTTCTTCTTCTTCTTCTTCTTCTTTGTTCCTTGTCCCTTCAGAACGTAGGCGGTCATGGTTTTCCACATCTCCCTATCCTTGGTAACACTTAGCACACCTTCTCCTGTTACACCATGCAACACTCGTTCCAACACCCACCTGATTAGGTTCTTCAGTTATGTTATCCGTTGTTTTCCCCTGTCTCTCATTCCATTTATCTGTTAGTATCAGGTTCTCCAACCTTGTCTTCCTCATTGCATGTCCCAGGAACTTCAGCTGTCTCTTCCTGAAGCTCAGTATTAGTTTCCTTTTCGTTTCTATCATTTCTAGGACCTCATCATTGCTCACATGCTCGATCCATGATATTTGCAGCATTCTTCTGTAGAACGACATTTCAGTTGCTTCCAGTTTGATGATATTGTCCAGCATTCAGTGATGCTACCTGGAATTTATTAATTTAAGCGCTGTAGTAAAATAGCAGAGAAGTCTCATGATTTTAGAGTTGAATTGGCTAGATGCAACCGTAAGTCCTATGTGAAGAGTTTCATCACTCAGACAGCTAGTTTGCGGAACAATCTCATTGTTTCTATGTAAATTCTACTCTTCAAAAATTTAAATTCAATGCTAATAAATACCTTCTGTCTTCTCAAATGTTAATCTTTTATTGTTATGTCTCTTTGATAATTTTTTATCATTATCTTATAGTCAATAACTATTTGGCGTCTTAGTGGCTTTATTGATTATGATTAAAAACATTCAGAGAAGGTCGGATAATGACGTTTGAGTGATACACAGAAAGCAAATACTATACTGAAACTACTACTACAGCTACTACTACTACTGCTATTACTAAACCTGGCTAGAGTTCAGCATATATGGAATTTCCGTCATGAATAAAAGGATACTATTCACGGTGAGATGAACAATATTTCATCTAGTGAACTGATAAAAGACATAAGATAGCACACATGCACACGCATCGGCGCGCGCGCGCACACACACAACAATATATATATATATATATATATATATATATATATATATATATATATATAATGCACATTGAAATCTAAAAACAATTCCTAACACTGAATAAGATGGAATTTGCGGAAGCTAAAATATGCCTTATTGGACCTAGTATGCTTTTTTAATATATAATCCTTTAATCCCAAGCAAGACAGTTTTCCTGCACATTTTGTGCAGGGGGTTACATGGGGGAAAACGATGAGAAATAGTGGTTAGTTATAGTGAATGTCAGGAGGAGGGTAATAGATGGATGAGAATACCAATGTAATGGGGGTTGGAGTGGATGGAAGAAACAGCTTGATGCGAGTTAGTAACTTAGTTTGATGCGAGTTAGTAACTTAGGAGGGGATGTCTATCGACCTTTCATTTAAATTCCTGGAGATTGTACCTGTCGGGGAAGCAGGTATATGGATAGGAAGCTTGGTTTGATATCCTTGTTCCGACCTAGCTGGTACTCAAGACAACTATAATAGTCGACTGGGGCGTTCAAAAGTTGACCAAGCAATAAATATAACTAGACACAACAGTTGGTAGACTAGAAATATGCAAGTGTAGCAAAATGAAACTGTTGGCCGACATAGATTTATGTCTTGGTCATCGTATGCACTTTCCAGACGACACTTGTACACAACACAGTAACATTATACATAAAGAAAAAATAATAATAAAAATGAAACGAAAGGAAGATTAAGTAAAAGATATTAAGGGTTTAGCGTTTCTTTGAAAAGAAAAGAGTTTTAATTGTTTTCCTGTAGTCAGAGATGAGATCTGAAGAGATGCTTGACTGAAAGTTGTTCAAACAATGATTAGAAACAAGAGATACATTCGTTGAAACAAAGTAAATTATGCATAGCGATATTATCTGTGAAGGAATCAAAGAGGAGATAAAAGTAATGGAAGGATTAATCATGCTGAAGTCATTAAGAAAACAGCTATACATTTAAATATTCGAATAAATGTGTTAATGAGGATCCAGATGCTCTCTTTTTTTCCATTTAAATACAGACAGCTACATTTGTATTTAATGAGGACGACATTCCATTATCTAAGGAATTAGTTATTTTATGCAATTCAGAGATAATGTTCTGTGAACATTTCACATATTTTGAAGACAAATGTTTATTTACCTTTGTCGTTGTTATCACTGGATTTGACTGCTCTTCAGATGCATGCAATTAGCATTTTCGCTAGAATGATGAGCCTACATTCTTCATGATTTTGTTATTATTACAATTTTTTTTCTTTTATATTAGCGATATTGCGTTCATATATGAAACGAGTGGCGAGTGCCGTAAAAAATGAGGTTAAAATATTTATATTGATAAGCCGTCTAAAAGGATGGTAACATATATATTGATGTAACTTTTATTGAGTATCTAATATTGAGACATAAAAAAAGCAAATGATCCAAAACATTAGGCATGACAAGAGGTATATATATATATATATATATATATATATAGAGAGAGAGAGAGAGAGAGAGAGAGAGAACATTATGAAAATAGAGAATATATATATATATATATATATATATATATAAAACGGGCTTTTTGATAATAGAGAGAATATATATATATATATATATATATATATATATATATGCGTGTGTGTGTGCGTATAGAACGGACTTTAGGATAATGGAGAAGGTATATATATAATGACGTAATGATTACAAAAATAAGAAGACAAGGCACTATAAAAGAACAAGCACGTCAGCACGTAAAAGCGCTTTCATAACTGACAATTTAATCAGTTGTAGTAACGATAGTGAATTGAGCCTACTCAGCCTCGCTATTCTATGAGTGTGGAAGAAGGTATATATATATATATATATATATATATATATATATATATGTGTGTGTGTGTGTGTGTGTGTGTGTGTGTATAAGAAAAACTCAATACGTCATCTAAAGTGGTTATAAAATATAATTAATTTCAAAGATTCTATAAACCCACCTCTTAACACCAGGGTTTCATTTAGTTTAAATTTTCTCAACTCATGAAAAAAAAAAAATTGAAAATAGAGAATCAAATTAATATGACCTAGAATTGAAATGTTCAGTATATTTATGTTATTGTTAATTGTTAGGGGAGAAAGACTTAATATATTAAGTGTGATTTGATTAGACAGAATGAGTAACGGTAAATTAAGCATGCGCACATACACATTTCTGAACATTTTTTTACAAATAAATTTCTTAGCTGATGAGATGCGCCTATACACAAGTCGAAATAAATTATAGTTTATTATCACTTAAGTTGATATATTGAATTTTCCTTTATATATTATATTGCATTGGATAATATTCATTGCACTCACTATACACATTTACCTCTTACTATTTTATATTAAACAAATCTTTTTGGATTATCCTCTCTGTTTACGGACTTGGCACTATATCTATAAGCGCACAATGGTCTTTATTTAATAGGGCGTAGTTAGAGAGTTTGCTTCCTGACCATGAAGCTCGAGTTCGAAACTTAACATGGTCACTTTGTCAGGAAAAATGACTTCTTCATGCTATCGGCCTAGAGATGATCACAAAGTGTAGGCCTTTTGGAAAATGCCCTAAAACCAAACCACATGTTGGCAAACACTTCATGAGCCGCCGTTAATGGTTGTGGGTTAACCTATGCATTGTGAGGGAAATGTGATAGTTCAAAGTCACAAGTCATTTTGACTGACGTTTTGAGCGTTTTTGCCTCGTTCACACTTCAATTTGTTCTCCCCCAGAAAATATAATTAATGTCCGCTCAGCATAAATAACGGCGACTCTGTGGGTGTTGAACAAAAATAAGCGTCTGCAGCGGTGATTAGGTATTGGATACTAATGGCCAGCCATTTAAACATAAAATAGCACTCTTAAAATTAGACGTTTAGACGTGTATATCTGCATTTGATGTAAGAACTAGTTGCACAATTATGTATTAATCTATTTATCATTAAACCGAGAAAACATCTTTCTTTAATAATAACGTATATTTCCCTCCAGACGTTTAGAGTTTGTTTGTGAGGAAAGCGATTGATTCTTTGAATGATTAGTCATCTACGGCTTAGCCATCATTTCCAGGTTAATTTAAAGCCAGAGAATATATTTAGATTGTAAGATTATTTTGTATTATAATTTCTAAGCTTAGATTGTAAGATTATTTTCTTAGATAATAATAATTTATTGACAAAAGGTAACTAATTAACCCATAGCTGGAGGAGAATAAGAGATATGTTCCTACTTTTCGCAAATGTATTTGCCCGTAAGTGAATATGACGACCAAAATGGAATTGGAACTCAACTCTACAAATTTAAATTCAGAGCCGTTATCTATTACATCGTCCGCATATCTAAATTTACGACACCCGGTATTTTCCAGCGGTTACCCATCTGGATAGTGACAAGACTCAAAGTTGCTTAACTTCGCTGTTTGTACTAGAGGTGATACGGTTGTTAGCCGACGAAGCTGCTGAGACCGAGAACTTCTCATCAGGCCGTCGTAATTGTAAAAGAAAGGAACATTTCGTTAAATAACTTTGTTGAAAAAAAACCGCACTAGCACAATGAAAACATTATCCAGAATTCATAGAAGAGTTTATAACAGTGTTAAAAATACATTTATATTCTATTCTGAAAGATATGTTTAGCTTTCTTTCGATCTCTTGTACTACAAGAAAATTTTTATGATCTAACACTGGCAAGCAGTTTTCAAATTTCCTTCTAATCGCCTTTCATTCGACATCGCGAGATTGGGCGATAAAAATATTCTAAAAATCTTCTATCGGTTACAACTTCCTATTATTAGCAAACACTTTTTTATTGATCGACGTCATCATACAAACACCAGTATCAATCAGTTTCTTAATTTGTTTGTTTTTTAACTTGTTTGTTTGTTTGCCATTCAAATGATTTCATTTCAAAATACCAGCAAAACAATTCGAAATAATACAATTTTTGAAATCACGATAGCAAATTAAAGTTTTGTGGGGGAAAAAGTTTCAAGACAATTATTATTTTTTTTAGAAATCTTCCCGTGATGCTCCTCTGGCTAAACAGAACAAAGAGTTCATCCTCGTCAGCAAAAACAATAGCAGATTTCAGCAAACAAAACCTTCAATCAATGCACCGTAATTTTGAAAATGTTCTTTGATAGGATGAGGTGAATAATCACAAAACTCCTTTAGCCGTTTCTCATTACTTTCCAATGTATTTAAAACTTTGTTTCGTATTCCCGAAACTAATTTTCCGCGATATTTCTGTTTTGGCATAAGGAGGCAAGTTTCTACTGATCTTCAATCAACTGGAAAAAAAATTTATATAATAATTACAAATGTGACTTCAGATTAGGAAAAAAATGTTTCCTGTTATTAAAAATTGTCTTAAACATCAAGTAAATAAAATTATTGTGGTTATGGAAAATACAATCTTCTAAAACAATTTGATAAACTACTATGACAAAAAAAATAAAAAAAAGAAGAAAAACATATTGAATTTAAAGAACTAAAACAATTGATCGCACCACAAAGCGGAGTCGTATCGTCCTGAATTTCGAATCGGACATATCATAGTTTCAGTATAGATTAGCCTCCAAGCATTTTCAGTTTGACGCCAGTTCATCTTTTGTTTGTCGTGTTGCCTCATGACATAGGCAATCAGATCTCTCCGCAGTCTTATATAGCTTTCAGTAACAGTGTACTCTTTGTCATTGATCAGATAGCGATTGAAATAAAGAAAGAATTTACATGTTTAAATATTTCATAGCATGTATGAGAGTTAAATTTCTTACGGACCTTGTTTGTTAAGATAAAAAGAAATGTGATGTCTTCGCGTATATGAGTGAGAAATAAGAGTAAAGAGAGAAAGTGAGGAGGAAAACGTAAGTGTCATGTGGCTTGGTAGAAAGAAGGGTCAATGTGTAAAGGAATTTCATTTAAGCTTGATGTCGTGATGAGTTGTTGCCTCTTTCCTGCTATCACTACCTACTGTATTCTTTTTTTCTTTGGAAATGTTTACTGGTTTGTCAATTTACAAATTTTGTTTAAATACCATTCAAATAGATCCCGAAGCATGCCTTTTATTGCTAAATAAGGAATGTGAGTAATTTGTTAAAAAGTATTAAGTATTTAGTTTTAAAGCATTAATTTATTAACTGTAAGAATAGGTTTTGAGTTTGAGTTTTCTTTCAAGGCATATGAATCTTTGTCGGTTATTTAATGCCAAAAAAGTCAACGTTTAAGATATTTGTTAATGTTCGTTATAGTGAGAAAATTAATTTTTTTTTAATCATTTCACCCCGAGCAAGGCAGAAACGCCACTAATGTGCAGGGGGTTACATAAATGTAAAAAAGATTAATTAGAAAAGAGTGAGGAGCACAAGCTAGTTAGAAAGGAACAATAGAAAGCTGAGAAAGCAGGTGCAATGACAGATACATAGGCGGAGAGAAAGTGAAGGTTATACAGGGGAGGGGAGAGAGGTAGAGTCCAGTGGTTAGTAGATGAGTATTGACTTTGCATTTAAATTTCTGGAGGTTGTAACCGTCAGGAAAGCAAGAATACGGGAGTGAGTTCCACAGGCGGGAAGTGCGAGAGAGGAAGCTGCAGGAGTAGAATTGTCGTCTGCATTTGGCTAACCTGACTGTGAATGGGTGGGACCCAGTTGCCAGTCTGGTTGCACGGGTAAACACCTGTTGAGGAGGCATCAGTGACTTAAGCTCATCCGAGCAGAAGCCATGAAAGTAGTTATAGAAGAGACAGAGGGAGGCCACATTTCGACGATGGGAAAGTGGCTGCAGTCGAGTCGCCAGATCAGTACCTATCACATTACAGACTCTCCTTTGGAGCTTGTCAAGAACGCTGAGGAGAACGGCAGGGGCACCTGACCATAAATGGCAGCAGTACTCCATGCACGGACGGATGGTTGACTTGTATATATGCAGGATGCATTCAGGTGGAAAAAACATCCTGGATCGACATAGTGACCCAATCTTCTTAGCAGTAGATTTTAAGAAAACTGAAGATGTCTTCTAGTTTTATCTTCAAAAATGTATTGCTGGTCATCACTTTTTCTTTCAAAAATTTATTATGGTAATAATTTTTTCTTTCAAAAATGTATTGTTGGTAATATTTTTCTATCACAAATATATGTGTTTCTATATATATATATATATATATATATATTTCTATAAAATTTTATTTTATGTATATATTTCTATAAAAGTATATATATAATTTTCATACTTTCATAGTGTTTTGACCCCAATTAAATATTTTCTCATAGCTGGGACCCAAGAAGGTGAGAAAGTAGCTGGAGTTGAGACTAATCACATTTGGGACTAATCACATTTCAATCACATGCATTTTGACATTCCAGATTCAGAATTCACATCTTGGGCTGCCCATTTTGCTGACGACCATACTTTAACTTATTGAGTAGAATAGAATTAACAGCAAAGATGATTGTTGTGGATAACGGAGTAAGATTTCGTTGATTAATAATATATTAAATGGTAGGTTTAGAAGACTATTGGGTTAATGAAAGAAGAAAACAATGAAAAGGGTAACCAAGGAACATAAGAGTCGGTGTAAGGAAAACAAATCCTAAGACAAAATCAAGGAAGCATACAAAGAAAACAAACAATAAATGATAGTAAAGAACTAAAAAAACTAGAACATAATAAAAATGATGAATGAAGAAAAAAGAAAAAAAGAAAATAATTGGAAAGGTGAAATAAGCATAAATTAAAAAATATAGGACGAAAAAAAAAAAGGATAAATGATTGTGAAAAAGAAAGAAAACATAACAAAGAAAATATAAATAGATGAAAAAAGAAAAATTACGAAAGCGGAAAAAAGAAATAGAATATACTGTACAGAAAAGAAAATGAATGAGAACTTAAAAAAGACATTATGGAGAAAAAAAAGAAGGGGTGAAAATACAAAAAAGAAAAAAAGAAATAGAAAAAAGAGCATAGAAAAAATAATAAATAAGTAGGTATATAAAACTTGAAAAGAAGAAAAAACAAAAATAATTAAAATAATAGTATAAAAGTGTGGATTTTATAGAACATAGAGTAGAAAAAATGAAGAAATGAGTGAGTGAAAAGAACGAGGATGAAATAGTGATGGCAAAATAGGAAAAAGGTAGCAAAGAACGAACGTAAAAAAATAAATGTAAAGCATTTTAAATCAATAAGAAAAACGAAAATAAAAGCTATAAAGAAAGAAAAGTAACAAAAAAAGAAAACTTATCAAAGAAGGTAAGAAAAAATCAAATGAATGAAAAATGTTATGAAATAATTTAAAATAAATTAAGAGAAAAAGAAAGACGAAAATATAATATTAATATAAAAAACATGTAAAAAGGGTAAGAAAATTAATAGAAAGAATGAAGAAAAGTTCATGAAATACAAGAGAAAAAATAATGAATTTGTTAAAAAAAGAGAATAAATAATGTGAGTGTCGGAAAGAAAATGAAAATCAATAAATACAAATAGAAAGAAAGATTGAGTATATTATAAATCAATCGAAAGATGAAAGAATACATGAATGAAATAGATGAACACTGAAGAAATTAGAAAATACATAATTGAATATAAAAAGATATCCAAATTAACAGGAAGTAAAACTATGAAAAAGAAAGAAATGTGTCAATGAAGACAAAACTCGAAAGAAAGAAAACAATAAATAAAGAGTAGAACAGAAAAGTAAGGTCGGAAGACAGAAGAAAACAAAAGAAAACGAAAAAAGAAAGAAATAGAAAAAGAAAGAAGTAATGAAATTCTGTCAGATAAAAAGAATTTATTTACAAAGCACTGAAGCAAAGCGATAATTTGCCAACTAATCATTATCTCATCTCTGCGTGAGTCTTCAGCCACGCCTGGCATGAAGAATTTCTATGATACCTTTGATCCTTAGCCAAAATCTGGACGCCAAATTTTAACTAATGTGTGCTGGCTCGTATCTTTTCTCTGATTCTTTTCCTGGACTAAATATTTCTATCACTCCAGACATGATTTTATTTATTTATTTAATTCTTTGTGCTATAGTATCACTGTCGTTTGACCTATTTAGCGTACACTCACGAGATCCAGGTATATAAAAACATAAAAGAATCTATACATCTGCATGTTTAAAAAAAAAAGCAAAACTTTGAAAATATTTTTTTTTCTTCAGAGTGACTAAAAGAGAAAACTTTTATAAGAATTTCTATCTTTTTTGGCAACGTAAAAAGGACTAAAAATGTATGTCTTTATATTTACTTAGATTAAATTAGTACACCTAAGCAAATGTATAGATATTGTAGAAATTATCTCATATTTTGGCTATTGTAATATCTAGGGGCTTCTTTACTTTGCTCGATTCAGCAAGAACAACGGTTGTAATCAGCAACGTACAACTAGAGTTCAAGTGTAAACTTATTTCTGGAATGTCTGTTATTAATTTTTTTCTAATTTTAAAGACAAGAAGAGATTTTCTAAAATGGTAGAATACAATCATTTTGTCGGGAAAGGTAATTGAAGTGATAAAAAAAAAGTAAAAAATAATTATTTCTGCCGGAAAGAGTAACTGAATTGATGGAATCCAAGTAAAATTATTCTAGTCATAACATTGTCATCCAGTTTTCGATAAAATATGACCCTAGGTCAAAATTGAACTGTTTGAATTTCATATCTTGATATACCAGACATTGGAAACGGATGGTTTAGTGATAACAGGAGTGAGTTCTCACCTTCATACTTATGAAGGGCCCAGCGACTCACTTAAAATAGTTAAATGATGTTGTTTTCATTTCATGTTGTTAAACGTTATAGTGTAGTGAGGGAAAACAAAAACTCCCGTGCCTACTTTTTATTACCCCGAGTTTGTGTTTATCTAATAAAACTTGGGTGCAAGACGAAATTAGTAAGTTCGAGGCCCGTAATTGGAATGAGACGCTAGAAAGAAATTAGTTCGAGGACTGCTGCTACGAACGTAATTTTGGAGCCTGTTATTGGAATGAGATGGTAGATGATTCGTAGTTACTTGGGGTCAGCTACTAGAAGAAATTAGTTTGGGCTGGTAATTTGAAAGAGGCGGTCCAGGTGAAAGCGGGCTGCTGGTACAAATATTCGAAGCCAGTGATGTGAATAAGACGGTCGAACTGAATCGAACCTACTACTAAATGAATAGTCAGTAAAACCAAACCCAGAGAACATTGTTACTGAATGTAATTTAGAAATCCAAGCCAACTGTTAAGTGTCACCAATTTTGACTTGATTATTATATCCGTGTGAATAATCGATATATAAATATATAAAAAAAATAAAACTTCAATTCCGTAATGCGTATCGCGTAATTTCAGTCTTAACAAAATACTCGACTCTCTGGATTATAAGTCGTGTTATATCTGGTACCCGTTGCATTGCAGTGGTTTACTGATTATACACCATATCGCGGATCGCGTAAATCCGGTCTTAAATATGTACTCGACTCCTCACGTGTCAGGATTAATCAAGCCAGGTGATAACGGGCAATCTTACTTTGACTGTCCCAGAATCAAAACAAACACGACGTGGGCGGGTTTGATAAGGGTAAGGAAGATTGGTCAAGCCACGCCCTGGGTGTCAGTTTCTAAAAGATCTCATAGAAATTCAAACCAAGCCCTATTCCTCCTTTTTCCATCTTCCTTTTCCGTGGTTTCTACCTGCAATGCCCGATCTTTTCCATGTTTTCATTTTAGCAGCCTCTAGGTTCAAGTCCTGCCTGTTGCAGATAATACGTGGTCTTGTCTTGGCAGATAGACTTTAGATGATTTCTTCCTTGTGATTGAGAGACAGAGAAATGATCCTTCAAGAAATCTACCCAAAGGAAAACTACACAGAACCCTTAATTCAGAAAACTTGTTTTCAGTCCTAAAGTGCGAAATAGAAATCCGAAGCCGAATTGGCAAGAGACAAGAATATTTCACTAGAAACAAAATAGAGATGTTAGTTGCTATGTGATGTCAGTTCTTCAATATGGCAGTGAATGCTGGACAATATCATCGAAGTTGAAGGAGAAACTTCCAGCAACTAAAATGTGGTTCTACAGAAGGATGCTGCTGATATCATGGATCGAGCGCGTGAGCAATGATGAGATTTTGCAAAGGATGGAAATGAAAAGGACATTAATACTAAGCATCAGGAAGAGATAACTGAAGTTTCTGAGACATGCCATAAGGAGGAGGGCTTGGAGAACCTGATACTAACAGGCCAGATGCAGGGAAGGAGAGACAGAGAAAAACAGCGTGTAACGTACTTGACTGGCCTGTGCGGCGGATGAGGGAAAAGGGATTGCGTGGTGTAACAGGAAAAAGCTTGCTGAGAGCCACCATTTTCAAACTCAGAATTCTCCTTTCTCCCGTGGAAATAATCAGAAATATATTACATTACGAAACATCTAGTAAAAGATTTTGTTAGCTGAGAAACAGTAAATTCTCCTGAAAGATACTACCATTTTTCATTGTCTCTTTCAACCAAAAATAAATGCTTTTGAAAAATTATTTCCAACATTGGATTCTAACTACCGAGGACACACAAAGACGCAACCGTAAAATTCATTTAATTTCCTGTCGTTATAAACATAAACGCTAGTAGAAATACTTTCAGGACATTTTCTCACTGACATGAGGTGGCTTCGATCCGTCTTTTCTACACTTATTTTCAGGATGAGCTTTATTCACTGGTGCCTAGTCTGCAAGAATTTGAGCGTGCTATTAGATTGGCATCTAGGTTTCGCCATTTTACTCTTGAAATAGTTAAATGCGACCATCAGTTCTACTGGAACAGTATCTTTTCTTGCACTCCCAGCCAGTGGAAATCAGGAAATGCATTTACTTGCTTCCCTGATAGTTGCAATCTCCGAAAATTAAATGCAACGTCACTTGCCATCTTTTGTTATCTTGAATCCTATTAATCATTTATCATTTCTTTATTACCCACTGGACCCAGCTTTTTATCTCTCAGTGTAACACCTGCGCTAATGGTATCATTAAAATAAAAAAAATACTAGAGAAAACAATTAACATAAAAAATTGCAATATGAACTCTGGTAACAAGGGTGACTGAACAGCAGATATATATGTCCCAAAAATTCAGTTGTTCTTGTCCTTAAGGATACATAGATGATATATACGTTGGTTAGTTTCTGAGACTTGACCCAAAGTGTTGTGAGTTCAATACCAGGATACAGCAGTGGCGAACGAGTAACTTGCAGGGTTAGATGGAGATAACTCATGACTACCAAAAGAGGTATTACTACACAAGGAATGGAGTTCATATACCTCAGTGATTGTAATAAAGTGTTATGTTTAAAATTCCTAGCGTACAACGAAATGTCTTACAAACGGCATTAAAGACGAGGACAATAGTCCGAATAATGTAAATATTGTAAATACTACCCCATCTAACATATATAGATATATCTTTTTTAGAATTGCTAAACTAAAATCATATTTTCAAAGTTTAAGATTAATGTATCTTCAGACTTTTAGTTATTTTTCAGGTGCACGCTGAGTTTAGAAATTAAAGGTCGGCAATCAAACTAGAGCGTCCCTGTCAAAAGCCAGTGGAGACATAGAGTAATGGATAGTTCTATTTCCAGTCGAATTCATTATATTTATTTACGTTGGGATCCATCTCTTCTCCTTCTAAAATGGATTCTGTAGCCTTGGCTGGCAACCAGTCTACCACATGGTAAGGCCGCTTGTATATATTTATAAAACAACAGAGCAATAATACATGAAAATTCGTGTTATCATTTGACTTCAAACAAGACAATAAAGCCACTATGACATGAGACGTATGCAAGAATATGAAACAGAAAAAATAGGGAGCGAGAAGAATAAAAGAAGCTGAATGAAGAAAGAGACATAATCGTCTGTTAATCTTCTGGCTGGACAGAAGATTATTCCGCAGTAGGTTGCTATTTCTTTCTGCAGAAGATTGGTTGCCAAGCCAAGGCTATAGAACCCAATATGTCCTATTATTTAACTCATAACTGGAGGGAAGAGACGGATTAATACCTTTCCCAATGGTATATATGCGTAAGTGAATACAAGGAATTCAATTGAAATTCGAATTCGGCCCCCCGACTTCTCGTTCCGAGTCGATATCCACTGCACTACAACGCACATCCAGAGCCTGTGTTACGTTACCAAAAACAGTTAGAAGCTTAATAGTCTCACAGATAGAACATGATACAAAACTGATGTCATGAATATGTAATGAATATGCTTACACCTTGGTTCCACCTTACAGTAATATTATTGGCTGGTATCAGGCCATAAATACAGGTGAAGGTGACGAAGTCTACAGGTCTACGTCCATAGGTCTACGGCTAGAGGTCTACAGGTCTTCGACTAGAGATCTACGTTTAGGGCTTTACATGTCCATAGTTCTACCAATAAAGGTCTACTGGTCTACGACTATTAGTCTATGTATATTGACTACGCCTACTTCTCAGGATACTGCATACGACGATTATCGTCCATTACGTCTACATGCTAGATTGTCCTACCCGGTTGCGTTCGCCTAAACTTTCTACCTCGAATTATATATATATATATATATATATATATTTTTTTTTTTTTTCTGGGATATATCAGAAACTTTGCAAATAGTGGATTTTTCTCCGGGTTGAGTAAAAAAATTTTATAACAGTTTCTATGTTTTTTTAAGCCAGCCTGGAATTGTTGCTGTACTCGGTGGATGCTTATTTTCTCAACTCATCAAATAAGGAGTAATGTAACTCTTCATTATTATTAGCAGTCATTGTAGGGCAAATGTCTATGTAATTTCTCGTGTGATTATCCTGACTCTTCTAATTTCTTAGATTTTTTATTACTGCATTTGCTATATATGTGCTGTAATTAAATCACGGTATTGCTCCATTATTAATCCTTTATTTTTGTCCCTCACCTGTTTGTATTCTTTCATTTACTCAATTGTTTTATATTTCTTGTCTTCTAATCTTGTTTAATTAAAGTTAATTTTTCCTTCCCTTAAATTCTTCTTTAAACTATTTTCACAATTTCTTTATTTACCACACATTGTTAATAATAATTTTACATTTTCATGTATCGCAATCTTATGTCATGAAATAATATGTGTAAAATACCAACCTAAATGCAGATATTCATTTTATCAATCACGAAGTGATCTAAATGTTCCTGGTTTAAGGGTCCATGTAAGTATAACTCCCGCCAATCTCTGATGTATGAGCTCAACCAAAACCCGTAATGAAATAATCCAACATGGGTAGATATGATGCAAAAGCTACCAAACCAACAATAAAAATATCTAAAGATAATTAATACGATCTAATATACAAAGCGCGATGGATAAATTGTCGCCTAAATTGCGCAAAATTGAAAATAATACAATCATATCATTTTATTAGATATTTTTAACAAAATTACAAAAAATATCTTACAAAATTCTAAAGAGTAAATTTTTCCAGTAAAATCGATATTACCTGCAAGCACGGCCTCCAGATGACTTCTGAATCTCTTGCATCTCTACTGGACTCTCTTCATGTTTCATCTGGTGAATGCCGCCATCATCTTTAAGTTCAGTTGATCCTTGGCCTTACAGATTATTTTGTTAGTCTCTCGCTCAAATGCGGTCAATACATGCAGTTTGAGGAGATAGTTGGCTAGATATATTGGTTGATGTGGTAGCAGAAAATGTTTAACAGCCGTGACTGAATTCACCTGCTTGTGTGGCATGGTGCAGAATCCTGCCGCTATATACAGGGTTTTGCAGAAGCCACCCTCTAGACAAAGGAAACACTACCTTTTCAAAGCACTCGATGTATGCCTCTGTGTTGGGTCTGTGGCCCTATCTGAAGCTAGAAATAACCTAGCCATCACTAGTGATTACTTCAACTGCCTTCGTAATCATCATTAAACTCATTCAACTCTTTTAGATTTCTCTATAGTGTCCTCAGATTAACACTCAAAACATTCCGTTTTTTAGTATCCAGGGCAAATACCAAGCCCTACATCACGCCGTTTCCAAATTAAATGTTGCTGTCACAACTTGTCTGTTGCTTGCACTATATAGTCAGACATGTTTTTGTTAGAATGCAGAAAAAATATGTAATATTATCGGTGCTGACCTGGAAGCCCTGTTTCGATTACTCGACAAAAACTTTTATATAACTTTCCTGCGCATCTTCGGTAAATATATTCAATTGTTCAGCTCTCCGTTCTTTTTGGGTAGCACACCTTCATGTATTTGCGTATTGATATGCAAGAAGTTTCTGAAAGTTAACAACGCTCACATTGACCTATTTAATTACTATTATATTTGTGGCTAGGTCTCATAAATTTACATTTTATGTGTAACCGTAATTCATATGTTAACATTTTCTTCTCTCCTATTTGTTGTTTCTGGAAATCACTTTCGTTTTTTTTTATTATTTGTTTAATAGCCAATTTTAAAAGCCATAATCCTGAATGCAATGTCAAGCCTTATTTTCTCTCTTCTTCATTCGTCTTCTTTTCTTGTTCTCTTTTCTTCATAAACTTTTTTGCTCTTCTATTCTTTCCCACTCAGTAAATATTTGTGTCTTAGTGAATTTATTTCCTTGATTGTGTGTATATGATTTAAAAGAATTTCCATTCTTACATATGTATTGTTTTGTGACAGATCAATAACATTTTCCCATAAAGCTTTATTCAGCAAACTCATGATTATTTTCAAAATTATTGCTAATCGAAAAGTTTCATAAAAATAAGTATCTACAGATAGAGAATTGGGCTGATTTGAACGATCGCCTTTATTAAATTTTGATTTGACATTTTCTCATTAGCAACTTAACCGAGTTTATTTTAGAAATATCCTAGAAAAGGTGTAAATATCGAAATTCTTCATTAAGAGGATTTAGGCTTTCCCAATTACTTCAGTCTTATATAATTGCACGTAAGCAGTAAAAAAAAATAAGCGGTTTCCTTTCCCGTGTGAACAATCGTTAGGTTGTAAAGTTTCAGTTGTCAAAAATGATATGTCACAAAAAATTTCAAGCGGAAGAAGCCATTAGTTTCCTGGAAAGCGATGATACGCTAGAAGTTTCTGAAAGTTAAATTGAATTTTAACTACGCTCAAAATGTATTTCTCTATGAGTACTTTTGTATTTCGTGACCAAGTTTAAAACAAAATACAAAATCGTCATTGATAAAAAAATAAGCCCTCTTGCAAAATGTTAAATGCTAGGGAAATTGTAGGTTATTTTTTGGTGCAAAGAATTATAATGTAGCGCTGGTGACATGAAATTTGCTCTAGGTCTATATGGACACTTTCTTTTTTCCTGTTTTAAACATTACATAAGTTAGACAGTTTCTTAACATTTTACGCATAATGTTTCAGCCATGCTTACTTTCAGCATAAGTAGAACAGAAGATGACATTCTAGAAAATCGTTTAACAAGCGATTACTACGTGCAGTCGGAATATTCAGTAACCGAGACCATTTCAACTTAAAATTGCGAATCGCCATTTTCAAAATGAACAAACAGAGAATAACCAAATTCAACCCGAGAATATATGATGATGAAAAGTGTTCCCGTGTCATCTGCTCTTACTTCAGTGGTCCCGGAAACGGAAATGGGCACGTCGTGGACGTTGAAAGCTGTTTCCGTCGTTTTCGTTATAATGATGCGTGAGTCGTTTATATGCTGACGGAAGCTCTTGCGCAATATCATGTGTATGTGTCGGTAGGTTAACCTTGGTCAGTGAGCGAATCAGAACCAAGAGATATCGCACTCACTAACATAGACAGTGGTCACTGGCAGTTGCTCGAGGTGTTTTGTTTTGTTTTGTATTTTTTTTTTCGATTAGTAAAGTTTACACCATTCGGCTCGACGCGTTTATCGGAAGCCGGTTGCGTTTTAACATGATTTGACTGATTTATGTTTTTAACATTAGTTACTGTATATACTTGTGTATTTTGCGACGCTTTTGAAGTTTTTTTAGCTTTAAATTAAAGTCTTCAAATGTCGCGCGATACGCGAGCATATACGACAAGTTCCACACGTTAGACACAGATGGACGATCATGTCTCTTCAGATTCATGACTTACCAAACAAGATATTCTCCGAGTAGATTGTAATTTCTTTCGTCAATAGACTGGTTGCCAACCAAATCTGTAGAATCCAGTTGGTCATGCTATTTAACCCTTTGTTGCGGGAGAATAGGCAATCTTATATTTATCTACGCGCAAGTGAATGAAACGAACAAGTCTAAAATTCGAACTCTGCTCTTTGATCTCCACTCCATGCCAGTATCCATTACATCACAATGCACAACCTATATTTCAAGGTAAAAGTCTTTTTTTAACATATACATAGTGATATATTCATACTTTTCCTAACAGTATTTGATTGTAAAGAAACCGAATGTCCGTCAGTTTAACATGAAATGTATTTGCTTTCTGATCGCTGTTTTTATTTTATAAAATTCAGTTTGCCGTTGATTAATTTTAATTTTAGGTTGAATAAAATATTAATTTGTATATTCTCAACCCATCATTTAAAAAGTATGATTTTATATAGAATCATTATAACGTGTTCGCAAAGTACATATTAATTTTATTAGTTTAGCCTGCGTTAGTTAATGAAGCTTTGACACATACAGGAAACTTTAACCTATGATTTATTACTAATAAAATTGTCATATTTCGAAAGTTTTCGAAAAGATTCATTGTAGTATGACGTATATTTTCATGATGATCTAACTAGCTTCAAGTGGCATAGATTTTCCTATTAAACAAGGAGAATTTGGATTTCTTTACGGTATAAATCAATGTCAAAGAACAAGTTGTAAGCGAATGTGTGAAACTCCTTTTGTTCGCTATAAAATCAGTAATTAAAAAACATTATCCTATAAAGGTTGGAAAATTAAGATTAAGGAACTTAATTGCCTAAAAATGATTTTAGATAAACGTCAGGAAAATATGTGTCAATAATCCGAAGGTTCATTATAATGGTGAAATATACTTCACAAAAGCCAAAATATGTATTAGAAAAATAAGAAATACTATTAGAAAGATAGAACAAAAATGTTGTGCAGTATCAAGCTTCCTATATACTAGTTTGGCTTTAAATATCCCACTAGCTGATGAAGGATCGTTAAATATACAAACATAAAAAGACTTTTGAATACCGAGGAAAGTAGGTCCTGCGAATTTGAAATTCACAAACAAGCTGAAATCACACGTGGTAAAAAGAAACAGGGATTATGTAAATGAAATGGGTAGGGGATCGAGGATACTAGTACGAACAACAAAAGTTAGGAAGTTGTGGAGAGATATGATCCCCGCGTGAGACAATACCTTAAGGAAGAAAATGTCACTTAAATACAAAATAAAAATCAAGAGTTAGCTAACATTCATTGTATGAATTTCGAAAATATTGTATGAAATAAAATTGTCCTAATAAAGAAATAAAATGTAATCGCTTTCATATAAGCTGAAATACTTAGCGTTAATTGCGGCGTACAAGTTGTGTTTTCAAGCTTATATATATATATATATATACATATATATATATATATATATATATATATATATACAAATTTAGAGTTCGACTTATATGCCGGGTATCAAATACAAACATCTACAGCCAAGTTGTAACCAAGTGGGACATTATTCCTAACGATTATTGTACTTCATTTGTTGTACAACACCCGCAGACTGCCACAAATATATCCTTCTAAAACGTTGGTAAAAATATTTGGTATATTAACAGAGACATTAATACAGGATAATAAAAGAGTAACATAATACACCGAGAGACAATCTTACAGCGGTGGGTAAGTGAATGAATCCGACCCGCCATACCAGGAATAATAATATTGCTGATTCTTCCCTGGATCTTATCAAAGAACTCACGTTGACTAGCAGGGGCACTGGATTAATTGTAGCAGCAATATTCCAAGTGTTGTGAACCTCTCCCTTTTCCATACTACTGCTATAGAAGTGTGACTAGAGAATACCGCAAGTAGTTCTAGAAGCTCTGTGCTCCACTCGATCAAAAAGATTATTACGCAGTACCCGTCAGCTTCTGACGCGGTCATACTCAACATACTACGGCTTCACTCCAGAGACTTGTACATATACTTTATTACTAACCTGCATTCCTGGATTACTAATCTTCCTTCAAGTCTGTATCAGTACGTTAATACACTATTTTTCTATCTCAATTTCTGGTCGGTGTTCATTTATTTGTGCGGACTCCATTACCGGGATCCACAACACTAAGCATGAACGAATGGTAGAGGTATACATATGCAAGATATATTCTGGAGAGGAGAGTTGTCTCGCTTGACACAGTCAACTGATTTTCTTAGTAGCTGACCTAGCAATGGATTCAATATAGTCTTTCTACTTTATGTCAGTTGAGAAAGTTTTATCCGAGAAGTTAAAATGAGTCATTCTTCTGGAGGTTAGCCTCAACCATACTGATGGAAGGTAAAGAGGTGTTTGTCAGTTTATTAATGGAGATAAGTTTCGTTAACGCTACAGTACACATAATCTTCAGAGGCTGATTCATTAAGTATAAACTCTAACCAAAATGTCATTTAAATCAGGCAGCCATTTAGACAAGTCGGTATAGTATGTGGGTCATCAGAACAATTTCAAGATACTAATAACATTTTCGTTTTCTTTATGTGACGTGTCTTTTCAGGACGTAGGCGATCAGAGATCTCCATTGACACCTCTCCATTGTCGCTCTTAAAACCATTCTTCCTGGTATCTCAAGTATATCAAGTATGTGTTGCTTTCCTCTGTCTCTCCATCCCTTCTAACTGTCCTGTGAGTATTAGATTCTCTAAAACCTCTTTCCTCATTACGTGTCCCAGAAACTTCAGCTTCCTCTTCCTGATGTCAACTATAAGTTTCCTTTTTGTTTGATCTGCTGTACAACTTTGTTGTTGCTCAAATGTTCGATCCATGATATCCACAACATCCTTCTGTATAACCACATGTCTATTGCTTTGAGTTTTTCCTTCTTCTTTGAAAAGTTTATCCCGCATCCTCTACCATATTGAACACCAGATATCACAGAACAGTTAAATACTCTTTTCTGTGTTTCCAACAAATTTTCTTGTCTCTTAATACTTTGCTTAGCTTTTCAAATGCGTCTTTGGACATTCCAATGCGCCTTCGTATTTCGCTTTCATTCTTTCCGTTTTCTGTCACAACTCTCCCCATGTATTTACTTTTCTGCACCTACTTTAGTATACACGACCTGTTACTGGCAATTTGGACTCCTCTATTTTTGGTTATAATGTATTCAGTTTTCTTGTAGTTTACTTTTAGTCCTTCCTTCTCGCTTTCCCGTGCTAACTTCTGTAGGAAGTACTATATCTTCATTTCCCTGTTTGCTATTAGCACTATGTCATCTGCGTAGCTTATATTAAGATTGTAGCGGTCAATGACGAGTTCTGACGGGACTTCTTGTTTTCTCAGAATTAATTCGCTGTACAGGCTTAATAGATTTTTTCTCACACCCCTTTCTATTTTTGTGTATATGCTAAATTCATTTCCTGTCAGTATGCAGCGGTCGGGTGTCAGTATCAATTCTTGATTATTCTATCAGTACACCTCACGAATTTTAAATGTTCGCTAAAATATACTGCATGTTTTGTAGGTTGTTTTCTTTATAACGCATATAGAGCGATATTACGGATAGTGTCCCAATATTCAGAAAATTGGTGTGATTTTATGTTGTTTTGACAAAGTTTGTTGCATCTTTTAAACTTACTACATTTATCGGTAGGCTTAAGTTTTTGGTCACTGGCATCCTATCGTGTGTTTCTGATAGGCTTAGACGGTAGGCATCTCTCAGATTTTTTTGCTAAATATTTTGTCGTCTTAGACTCCAGCTCGACTTGGACGCCGCAATTGACGGTAAATTTCAATTTATTCTTTTCAGAATATGCTTTCACACTATACAGCCCATTTTCATCTAGTTATGAAACTTTATTAATGTCAGTTGTACTTAAGAAGATGACAATAAAATTTTAATATTTTAATTTAAAATTTAATCTAAAGATACAACTGAAGGAACTCTTACCTTCAAATCAATATTCTTGAAAAGCGCTAATATTTTGCATTTATCCAATTTAGATTTCTTTATAGATGATTTTCTCTGCAAGGTTTTGATTTAGCATCCCACAAAATATGCGATAATGATTTTCTGATAAATACATGAAGAATATTTAAAAACTGATATTTGGTGCTTAGCGTATACTGCCGAAAGTGGATAATACTAAAGTCACATTTTGAAAGAAACTGAGCCCGTTTTAAATATTTAACACTTTTGCTATAATTTGCAGTTATGTTTTAATATTAGCGAACTTTTCAAAGACAAAAAAGATAATAATTTTCTTTCATTTCTCCTTGCGTTAATTGACGTTGCTAGTTACAGAAAAACTGAAGGCAAAATATGCCAATAGATTTGTGTTAATTTTTTGTCGGACATTGACATTTATATATAAATAAAACAAACAACATTTTTATTCTTTTCTCGATGACGTTAACTCTGGAGTAGGTGGTGGTCGGATGGTCAGCACACACATCAAAGCAGCAGCCTTCGGGCTGCGCTTGTCGTCTTTCTATGTCCTGCACACTGTGTTCTGCATTCACCTCTGACAGCTCTAGTATGAAAGCCGAAATCTGGTCGACTACGTCATTCTCCCTTTCTCCAGGCTCATTGTTTATAATAAAAAATCTTATATTTATATTCTCAGACCTTGGCTATGCTGCCTATCAAAACACAACCACATTCTTTCAATGCATTAATATTACTTTTACTATTAATACATTTTCGTTTACATATCTGCTGACCTTGAAACAGCTGTCTCAACAGAATCTTGCTCGTCCTCCAGCGTCCGCATTCTTTAACTTTTCATTACAATATTTTTTTTTGATTAGTCAGCTAGCTTACAAGTTTGCAATTTCATAACACTTGCTCAATGTAAATATCTTCTGCGCAAAATTAAGCACGAGGTCAGATAATACAGGATGTCCATAAAATTCGTGTGCACTTTAAAAAATTATAATTTTGTTTGTATTTACGATAGAAATAATTTGTAAAACGGATCAGAAAGAAAATGCATATTTTTTAAGATTTTATTGCAATGTTTTAAAGTCTCCACATGTCCTCAATCAATGTTAGCAATAAAAAGAGTAATACGATTTTGCAGTTCATATTTTTTAATTAAAACTTGTTGCAAATTTTGTGGTTATGAATTATTCAAGAATTATACTTAAAAATAAGTACATTAAACTTTATAACATTTTTTAAAATTATTTTATTAAAATGTATACGTTCCTTATGGACACCCTGTATATAACGTTTAAACTCAGTTAAGTGAATATTTAGAATAGAGAGTAATCTCCAAATACAATTCATATTACAACAAAGAAAAATAAATAAAAAAATTAAATTCAGTGTACAGTAACCAGATAACTGATGTGCAAGTAATGTATATGATATCAACGAAAATAGCGAGTGAAACTATTTTCTGCATTCCTTTTTGCACACGTGGTGCGGAATAAACGTAAAAGAGTAGCAGGAAGAATATATGAATTCAGAGGTTTTTTGCATGGATCCTGGGCGCATTTGAATTCGTTTCACCAATTCTCTTACATAGTCACAAACACTTATACGACAGACGCAACATCTAACAAAATTTGACAACATATATTAGTACTAATGCAACATTGAAACAACAATGATTTGCAGAAAAAACGGGAAAATTAAAGTTAAAATTTTTTTTTAAATTTCATACAAATTTATTGATCCTGGGTTTGATTTTAAACTGCGTCCAGCAGCATGACCTCTCAATGAAATGTTGTGAGGAGCAAGTAACCACCTCTTAATTGCTGTTGTTCCCAGATCCACCCTGTCCCGGAGTTGTAGCACCTGCTAGGGTCAAAATAATGGGCAAATAGTTAACCCCCCAAACTGTAGTCAAAACACTATGAAATTGCAAAAATAGACTTTTATAGAGAAATATACATTTTTGAAAGAAATATATTATCAACAGTACGTTTTAGAAGGAAATAATAATTACCATAACACATTTTTAAGGAAAATAATTATTACCAAAAATACATTTTTGAATACAAAACTAGAAGACATTATTTTATTTTAAAATAAAAGAAACAAGTTTAATTGAAAGCTGACTAAATCAACATTCTCACGATAACTTATATAACCGAACATTAAAATAAATACCTGAAAACGCCACCTTTTAGCATTGAAAAGTTCTTTGTGGTTGATATGCAGATAAACAAAACTCAAAATCAATAAAAATTAATGTTATTTGCCGAAGTTTTGTGTTATGTTAACAAGGTTCTTCAGAGATAAGACTGGTTAAAGTGATACAAGTTAGATTAAATATACCTTTTAATTAACTGTTGTTTATTTGTTCTATCGGTCTTGTTGGATTTCGATCCATATTTTCAATATATATATATATATATATATATATATATATATATATATATATATATATCGAGACAGAAAATAATTTTCTAACATATATTGTTAAATATAACAGATAACGAATGTCTACTATGTTTAATTATAAGCCACTCTAAGCATCGTATTCTGGCTTTAATTTCAGATAAAAATAAAGACAAAAATTGTAATTTTGAATATATTTATTACGCTGGTTCTAAGCCTTAAAATTAAAATTACAGTCAAAATCAGATTTTTAGAATGGCTCGTGATTAAACATAATAGATATTCTTGTCTATTATATTTATCAATATATGTTTACAATAAAGTTGGATATTTTTATAAACCCATAGATCATGTGATGTTTCGTGGCTCAATTATCGGCCGCTCGTCAGGCCAAGAATGGGTCAAATTTATCTAGAAAATTTCAAGTAATAATAAAGAAAAAAAGAAAAGAGAGAAATAAAATGTGAAAGAAAGAATAGGGGAATGGAGGCTAACTCAACAGTGTTAAATCCTAGCCTCACGTGGCGGCCTTGGCTGAGATTTACACAACACAATCGTTAAAGAATTCAGTGAATCTTGACATGGGGTTTTAGTTGTCTATTTTTAGATGCATGGCATTCAAAGTTAAACATTAGGGACCGAATTTTTGCTAGGAAATTTATTGTTAGATTTTTATTAATTCTAATCGCAATAATAATACTATTATATTATTATATTATTATATAAAACCTATTACTAGTAACAATTACATAATAATAATAAAGAAATTAACATTTACAAACATCAAAATAATAATAGTAATAAAAATAATAAAAAAGTAAATAAATAAATATATAAAAATATTTAAAAATTCATAATCTTATTAATAAAGAAAAATATAACGATTGATGAATAGGAAATAGTTATATTTAAAAACACTGATTAAAAAGTATAAATACTTTTAGATTAAAATAAAATAATATGAAACTGTAAGTAAGAATAAACTTATAAAATAATAATAATAAAACAATAATAGTAAAGTACACATGATAACAATAATATATATATATATATATATACTTTTACATTTAAATTTTACTGATATATAAAAGCTCTAAGTATATATAATAATAATAATAATAATAATAATAATAATAATAATAATAATAATTTTAATAATAATAATAAGAACAAATAAAATAAGAACAATATACAGGAAGCTAAGATAGAAATAAAAAACCATCTAAGTCAAATACAAAATATTACAATGGAGGAACGTGAACAGCTCCCAAAATTCCAACCAACAAAACAAAACCTCCGAACTATTAAACGGTACAATGCAGCACTGAAATCAATACTGGATGAAGACCCTCATACAAATCTTAACGAAATAATATATGCATCAGCAACAGCAGCAACAAAAAAATTAAATATTAAAATAAAAACAAGGCAGTCTCGTAGACGTGAAGTTCCACCTTGGAAAAGAAAAATAGAAAAAGAAATAGAACAACTTAGAAGTGAATTATCAATATTGGATGAACTGAGTAGACCAATAAATGTAAGAACTAGGAAAAGCAGAAGAGCCGTAAAAAATATAACATCAAGAATGAAAATGACGTCTTATCAAATAAAGAAAAAATAAAGCAAAAAAATCCAACTGAAGGCTCAAAGAATAAGACGCTATGAAAAAAGAGCAAGATTTTACAGAGAAAACAAGATTTTTCAGACTGATATAAAGAGATTTTACAGGGAAATAGGTAAAAAAAGAATTGAAGTGACAGCACCCCCCAGAATGGAAGAAGTCACACAGTTCTGGGAAAAGATATGGGCTTGCCCTAAAGAACTTAGCAAGGAAGTACAGTGGATTACGCAAGAGACAGAACGAATGAAAAATAAACCCGAACAGACATGGTCTGGAATTACAGAAGATGATGTTAAATATGCACTAAAAAAACACACACAATTGGAAATTCCCAGGCATAGATAAAATTCCTAACTTTTGGCTATATTATTTAAGCGCATCAAATAAAAAACTAGCCAAAGAACTTCAAGAAATGGTTGACGGCCCCACTAAAATTCCTGCATGGTTGACAAAAGGAATTACATTTCTTCTACCCAAGAATGGTGACACAAAAAATCCGAAAAACTACAGACCAATTACATGTCTTCCGACAACATATAAACTAGTAACATCTATTTTAACAAAGCAGACATATTTATTCTTAGAAAGAAATGACATGTTACCGCTTGAACAAAAAGGGTGCAAACGTGGCTGTTATGGTTGTAAAGACCAATTGCTGATTAACAAAATGATCCTGGAAAACTGCTACAGTACAAAGAAAAATCTTAGTACAGCCTGGATAGACTATCGAAAGGCATTCGATAGTGTGCCACATGACTGGATTTTAAAGTCTTTAAATATATACAAGATATCGCCCGTCATCATCAATTTCATCAAACAGTGCATGTCTATATGGAAAACAACCCTTTACCTCAATCATATAAATGGAACCTATAAGTCTGATGAAATAAACATCAAAAGAGGTATATTTCAAGGTGATTCTTTATCTCCCTTATTATTCTGCATATCATTAATAGCACTAACCAGTCAACTTAATAAGACAGAATGTGGTTATAAAATAGGACAAAAGAAAATAAGCCATCTATTTCACATGGATGACTTGAAGTTATATGCTAAGAATAATAATGAACTGGAAGGTCTTCTGCCAACTGTAAAATATTCAGCGAAGACATTGGAATGAAATTTAATTTGAATAAATGTGCTAAAGCTACAGTTTTACGTGGATCAATACAAGAAACATCCTCAATTAGCCTAGACCCTGCTGTAACAATAAAAGAATTGAAACCAGAAGAAGCTTATAAATACCTAGGTGTAAATGAGAGCGAAAACATTCACCATAAAAAAATGAAAGAAATAGTGCGTAAAGAGTACTATAGAAGGCTACGAATGATATTAAAAACTGAATTAAATTCACAGAACAGAGTTATGGCCATTAATAGCCTTGCAATCCCAGTTGTCCAATATAGCTTTAACATCTTAAACTGGACTCTAAACGACATCAAGCGAATGGATGCTAAAACAAGAAAGCTTCTTTCTAAGCATAAGATGCATCACCCAAAGGCTGATGTAGATCGTCTATACATACCCCGTAAAGAAGGTGGAAGAGGTCTTATTCAGCTGGAATTGTCATACAAGACAACAACTATTGGCTTACTAACATACATAGAAACAACAAAGGATTGGATGTTACAATTAGTAAGGCAACATGAAGAAAGAAAGAAAAAATATTCAATAATAAAAGAAGGCAGTAAATTCAAACAAGATTTACAGTTAGTAGATTCTGTAGAAAAGCAAAACAGTAGCCAAGAACCAACTATTGCGGCAAAAAATATGAAAATGAACGCCAAAGATAAAGCTCTTGAAAAGATGAAACAGCGCTGGCAAGACAAACCTCTGCATGGCCAATATCCAGTACGTGCCAATAAATCCAATGTTGATAAAGTTAATACTCATCGATGGTTACGTGCATCTGGATTAAAGTCTGAAACTGAAGGATTTATACTTGCAGCACAAGACCAAAGTCTTTTCACGAGAAACTTTCAGGCAAATATTATGCATAATAATATGGATCCAAAATGCAGGTTTTGTGATAAACACCAAGAAACAATAGACCACCTAATCTCAGGCTGTTCTGTGCTTGCCCCAAACGAATATGAAAATCGCAACGATAGAGTTGGGCAATATTTATATTGGGCAATGTGCAAACATTATGGAAAAGCTGTAAACAAACACTGGTATGAACATCATCCAGCACCGGTTACAGAAATAGAAGATGTAACCATTCTATGGGATTACACCATCTACACAGACAGAAAAATTGAAGCAAACAGGCCAGACATTATTGTTAAAAACCAGAAGGAGAAAACTTGTCTATTAATTGATATGGCTTGTCCAGCGGATTGTAACATAGCAATCAAGGAATTTGAAAAACTGTCAAAATATAAAGACCTGGAAATTGAAATAGAAAAAATGTGGAAATTGAAAACAAGAGTTGTGCCAGTGATAGTAGGTGCACTTGGAATGATAAAAAATGGAACAAAACAACAAGAATCCCTGGAAACCCCAGCTTAAGAGATATACAAAAAATTGTCTTATTAAGTACAGCCCACACACTAAGGAAAACTTTATCTATGTAATGCTGGGGATGATAGGGAAGATAGAAAAACATGAAATGAAGCCATAACAACACGCCACTACCTGCCTTAGGTCTCCCCGCAGACTTGGTTGGTAGTGAGACCAAAGCAGAAATCGAAATATGATGAAAAATGACATAATAATAATAGTAAAAATTATAATAAAGGCAATATTAGTAAAATACCCCTAATAGCAATAATGAAAAAAAATTAGGGGTAGAAAATCTTTAACAGGGAATTCTATATATTTTTTTCCAAAATCAAACTTTTAATTTTAATTTCGATCTTGTTATGTGATCATATACCTATTTTTATGTCTACATTTAAAAATTAGTTAATTTATCTGGTGTAAAAGTTCATTAGGATTTTTATATTTTATTATAGCTATTTTTCCTGGAAAAATAGAATCCATCTCTCCCTGAAGTTGTTGGGAGTTTGAGCATGTTTGATGAACCTGCAGGTAGTTTGTGGGCTGAGTCCTCTGTCTTTAAATTTCCAGTAGTTTTTCGATATGGCTGTTTTTTGTATGAATTTGGTCTGACAAGCGGCCGATAAGAGAGCTGTGAGATATCATATTACCTCTGGGTTTATAAGAACATGCATATTTTGTTCTTGATTATAATACTGTATTAAATTTTAACATTGAGTTCTCTTTGGAGTTAATCTCCTGTAGAATTCATCTTACCAAGTACCAAGGCTTCTACCATATATATATATATATATATATATATATATATATATATATATATATCAGTAATTACTTCAAGAAGATAGATAGATAGATAGATAGATAGATAGATACCCTTGCTCTTAGAGAGAGAGAGAGAGAGAGAGAGAGAGAGAGGAATAATAAATCTAGCGTCGGTTCAGTTCATTCTTTTATTACCACTTATTAGATTTTACTACCAATTGTGAAATCTGTTGTCCCGTGTTTGATCTTTAAAATTACTTATTTTATTTTTTGAAAGAATTCCTTTCATCGAGTATTTTGAAGAACATATATATATATATATATATATATATATATATATATATATATATATATATATATATATATATATATATATATATATATATATATATATATATATATATATATATATATATATATATATATATATATACAAAATAATTCTATATTTATTAATATCTATCTATCTATATATCTATCTATCTATCTAACTATATATATACATTCCTTCTCTTACGCTCAGAGGTTTGGGTTATTTTGTTTGTTTATTTGAATGTAAGAAACTACGTAGTGCGTACATCATTATTATATGTTGCCAACATTTAAGACAGCATATAAATATAAATATTTTCCCGAATTTTTGACGGCACATGACCACTGATAAAATATATATATATATATATATATATATATATATATAGAGAGAGAGAGAGAGAGAGAGAGAGAGAGAGATGAATATCTATCCCATGAAAACGGAGAAGAAAGTTTTTATCGAAATAATATAAGATATCAAATAGATGAAAATAGACAGATTACTGTATATCATCTAGTGCAATATGAAATACTGAGCAAAACTCATCATGTATTTAAATTGTTATTAATACAGAATTAATTTCTGCAGTAGTAAGAATATAAGCTGCTTTCAGACCGTTATATAAATGCAGTTTATATTCTTACTACTGCCGAAATTATTCCGATCTTAATTCAATTCTTTTCTTAATCGGTCTGTTGCGGTATTTCGAAGGAAACTCAGAGTAATGATTTTTTTACCTAAATCTCCCCAATAACAAAATGTCGACCGATTCGTAGACCTTCACAAAATCAAACACACCCAGAGCAATTCAAATATGCAGACTATTTTTTTCAATTTCCACCTCAAAATGTAGTCATTGTGTAATAGAATAGACTTTTTACGCTTGATTGATAATGTTGATGTCTTGGTCACTAACTGGGCAGTAATTGTTACCAAATTTCAAAGTAGTAGATAAAACATTTTCATTTAAAGATGTGCAAAACTTGTAAATATCAAACTGTAGAAACGTGCATTCATTTTTAAGTTTTATTTTGCTGAACTATTCTATATATTTAACTGTGTTAAACCACTGACTCAAACCCAAATCATTTTCGTGTACTTGCACGCTCTCTCCGTGATGATGTTTCTAACTTTATCGATATAATTTTTAGAAGGGCTAAGTAGACAGTATTGTGGAATGTTTATATAATTTTTATAGGCTTGGACTAAGATGGAAGCATGTTGCTCGTACAGGATTTGAATTCATTTATTTATTTTAAATTCTGTAGCTTTTCTTTTGCTTCCTTGTTGATAGAATTTTACTAGTTTTCTGTGGATGGGTTTATTGTAGGGCTCCACATCAACGAAATAATAATGACCACTTTTATCAAATTCCATATTAAATCTGTCAGATTTGTTTGTTGTAGACAATTCTTGTCTCATATTTTGTTGAAATTCATTGTTGTTGTTTAAGTATATGATTTCATTAATTACAAAGATCATTAGCTGATTTTGGAGATTTAAATCTAAAATATTCTATATTATACTTTTTGTTTTCCTGTTTTGAGAAGAAATTGTTTATGACAGTTATTCATAACGCTATTCTGAAGATAATTTTTAGTAATTCGCTATTAGCGAGTTAGAACATTTCAGTATTTTAGACTAAAGTCAATGTACTTAACAATTAGTACAAATAATACACTATAATGCTCTTGGAATAATTCTCTCGATTATTTCACTCAGAAACAATCTCTTCAGTGACCCACAATAATGGAATAATTCATACATGCGTATTTATAATATTTTTTCTCTTTCTATTATTTATTATTATTTTTCTCCCCTGATTATTTGTCAATATTTTTTAACCGACAACATCTTCACAAATATAAGTAGCTGATCACAAATTGAACCACTAAACACTTTTCTTTTACTTTTTTTAGCTGCCACAGTTTTAGATTCCTATTTTATTTTGTGCTTCGCTATAAACCTAATCAAATCATGCAGTTATTAAATTGTTACAAAAATGTGTTCTTCGCACTTGCGATCCCTAACAACACAGGAAAATGACAGACATTGCCGAATGACAAACAATTCTTAAAAAAACATTACTAGTCAATAATCAGCCCGGTAGAAAACAAAAATAGGCTCTTTAATTAAAACAGATTATTTAATCGAATAGGAATATCGATTAAAAATAACGTTCAAACAAATAAGTTTAATATGTCGTTTGTTATTTTCATTTCGTTAATCTCTAGACCTTTCTTTAACATTATCTGTTTACATTCGTTTAAATTACGATCGAATTCATAGGAGAGGTTTTATTTGTGAACAATCAAAAGTGGTCTACATAAGACTCGACTGAAGTCCCATTAGAGTGTGGAATCGTTCGTGGTTAAGCGGACAAAGAGGCACCAAATCAGTTAGTGGTTTCCGCTATGTTATTAGGAGTTACAGTTTCGAATCCTACCGAATGACGCACATATTTTTAAATAATCAGGCTGGTAGAAATATCTAAATATAGTGTTTAATTAAAAACAGAATACCTATTAAAATACGAGAAAACTTTGCGTAATATATATATATATATCTGTATTTTGGCAGAACTTCTTTATTGAAGCATGTTTCATTCAGTTATATAGAGATACTTTGTTGATTTATTTTTAAAATTATTCTTTCCAGTTGTTTAATTAATTTCTTAATGTTAAGATGAATCTCATCAAGGAAGGCACTGTATTTTTCATACCCAAGTAGATTTAATCTTTTCCAAGATCTTTCTAAGTGGTAAATTACGAAAAGAAAATTATTGTAATTGTGATATAATTTCACTTCGTTGTGATAGTGATAAAAACAACACGCGTGAACATGATATTTTATCATTATTTTAAAGTTTGAAATTTATCCATTAGTAGCTAAGGAATATTTTGCTAAACAAGCGAGAAAGCGGACCGAAAAATGCAAAATTGCATTAATTGTTATTTGCATTTAAATATTCTGTTGCCACACTTCTAATGATTTTGTTGGGTTTTAAATAGTTGATTTTGAAATGGAGGACCTCGACAATTACAATATCCTTTTTTTATATTTTCATACTGTACTGTATTTATGTTGCCAACAAATATTTTCCTGTGTTATGAAAGTAAAAACAAATATGTCGTCGATGTTGTGCAATAAAATTTGAATCGGAAAATTTTTTTCTCTCCTCTCTCTCTCTCTCTCTCTCTATATATATATATATATATATACATATATATATATATATATATATTACTCGTAAAATGCATATATTGGATTCTTCAGTACACATCATCAGTGATGTTTCTAACGAGGTTCATTAAGGATTTGGGGTCTTTCAACATCATACCACTTTTCCTCGGTGACCCAGCCGATACTGATCAGGCATCGACTTGTGTACTTCCTGTCAGCTCCAATTTTTTCCATCATATCACACGCATATCATACGACTATTCTTAGCAATTTATTGTCCAATCGCGGATGACTTCCGGTTCACCAGCAGTGTACGCTTTTCCATTGAAAAGGAAGAAAACACAGCCCAAATGTTCTATCTATCTATGATCATGAACATTTTAGTGTGCCTGGCTTGAAGTTATATGTCCAGATTTGATTTCCCTCCTACAAGACATATGCACCACACACTCACACAGAGAATATATATATATATATATATATATATATATATATATATATATATATATATAATTGAAGTTAATTAAATTGGGGGTTTTATTTAGATTTAAACAAATTTGCAGTCGACTCCACGTCTTATGAAAAATAGAAATTTCTAAATTAACCTTTATTTATTATCAGAAGAACAGTAGATACGTATTTAGATACAACACACTTTTTAAATTATAAAAGAATCTCCTGGTTTAAATTACAAATTTTAATTAAATCCGATTTTTAATTAAATGATCTCCAGCAAAAAAAAAATACCTTTCATTTGATGTACAAATGTGAATAAAGTAATTTTGTCTTTAAGCAAACCTCTTGATGGTTGAATATTGAAAAACAAATCAATCTATAATCATCATATATACAAGCTACATATTTGGGTAATGGTCTTAAAGATGTATTTTATTAGATCCTTGCCAATAAGAGGACTATCGTTTATTTTTATATAACGGTCTAAATAAAAAATAATTCAAAGTTGATCTGAGTAAAATTGAAGGCGGATGTGAAGGAGGTAATGACTCATATTTCAAAAGTTTGAGGCTTATTTTAGTCTAATAATTATGTAGTTCACTGGGAAAGAAATAAAACTAAATTTTAATGGCACAACGTAAATATTCAATGATTCATTTATCATTCAGGCTTTTAAATTCCTAAATTCAACGTCGCCCTGCAGAGTAAACGGAATATGTACGAAAGGAATATCGCAGCGAGCTTTTAAAAGAGAGTAGAACAGATGAATGTTGCTCATTACGAAGCACTAAATCTACACTATTACAGTGGATCATTGAACTCACTGTTCCAACAAAACTTTTATCGGGTTATGTTTATTTGATCATCGTCTCTCAAATGCGACTTTCGTAATGGGTGCAGAAAGAAGAAGAACCAGATGACCTCTTCTGTTGAACCATCATGGTAGTAACTTGATACTTCTACCTCATGACCCTCTCACTGAGCTTTCAGATAGCTTTTTGGCACCCATCTACACTTCAAGTTTTGGACCAACAGCGGAAGACCACCGAATCAGGTGAGGAATTTTGTCTTAAACTCACGCCGTTTCGACCAGTTGTAATGAATTCTTATTTATCGTATGGCTTGCTTAAATTGTTTTTGTAATCAAAATGATTCCGAACTCTGTTCGAAATCAGTGCAAACCTTAATCTTTATGGCTCCCAAACTAAATCCTCTTAAATATAAATATTTTCAGAATTACCTATATTTCTTTTAAGAAGCTGAGGGAAGAAATACCAAGGAAATTTGCCCCTAAAGTTAATATGGTGTAAAATTTTGATATATGCGTTTATTCTTCACTTTTTTGTCCTCAGTGCAGTGATCTAAATGATAAGGTTGTTATCTCTTACATGGGAAAAAGTTAGCATTTTGATCATTTAATAATTCTAGGAGTACTCGTAAAAATCTTTACGTTTCACTAATTTTAATTTTCTGATTGTCAGTTAAACATCAAATAAGCGCCTACCAAATAAGCGTGGGAATTATTCTATAGCATCATCGATATTAAAGTAAGTATGAATGAAGTTCAACTTTAAACAAGTAAGTGAGTATAAATGAAAATATTCAGAATTGACAAGTTTTTCCGATACACTTAAGTAAATATTAAACATATTAGTGCTGCATCGCCTCTTTATCTTCCGGTTATTTATTGGTTTTCTTTTATTTTGCAAGTTTTTTTTTTCAATATACCCAACCAACTTTTGTACAATTTTATTCGTCTTTCCGCACAAATTGAATTGGGATTTTTCATCGGATGTAATTGGCAATGTGTAACACACATGCTAACAAACTGAATGAAGAACAGACATGTCTACTGTGGTAAAAATATCAGACTGGACATTATTTATAATTTTAATAATGCTTTATTGATTTTATTGCTTATTATATACTAATAATTTTCAGAATAACAAAATTTAAACGTTAAAAACTGAGTTTGTATGACAAAAAACAAAAGAACAAAGAAAAAACATGTTTTTACTATTTACGGGTTATATAAATATTATTAAGTTTAGTCCTTATACGAATTCTTTCCAGACAATGCTTTTCTCTTGCAAGAGGAGATTTAATTGCTGATACTTCAGGCATATCCTAAAAAGGTAATAATGGGGGCGGTGACTGGACGCTACTTTGTTTTGGATGTGTCCGCGTTTCCGCTACATTTTCAGGATTTAGCCACATTCATGTGTTTGTGCAGAGTGGTCCCATACTCAGCAATGTTTTTACTTGAGTTTGCATAAGTTATTGTGCCCAAACATGGAACCATTATTTGAGTCAGTGCTTCTACTACAAGTAAAAGTATGGTTTAATATCAGCCGATGGCGGTTTCCCCAATATCGAAAGAATGGTGAGTATGATGGGGCTTTTTTAAACGTTAGCTCGATGTATGCACGAGTCATTCGCTGAAGATTTGTTTCTAGACAAACACATGCATACCTACACATACGCACAAATATATAGTGTGATTTAAAAGTAAATCTCTATTTTATGCATAAGTGACTAACCTGGGTGTGCGTTGTGGTGCAGTGGATATCGATTCAGAAAGAAAAATCGGAGAGCCAAGTTCAAATTCAAGTTGAATTACTTGTATTCACTTACGCCCAAATAACCTTGGGAAAATTATTAACACGTTTCTTTCCTCCAGTTATGGGTTAAATAATAGGACAGATCGGGTTCTATAACATTGGCTGGCAACCAGTCTACCTTAGATAACAATGGCAATCTACTGCAGAAAAAAACTTCTGCCCAGTCAGTCATGTCTCTTTCGAAATACGATCGCCCAAAGCGAGTATCACGTATGACACTTAACTGACTGTCTAATTAGGAGTCTAGACCTAACACACTTTGACTTATTTTTTGGGTTGGTTAAAGAAGAAAGTCTATTATACCAAATCAAGTCTTTGGAAGAAAGGGCGAATACAAGCAGTTATGTATTCTATACCACAAGAGTTTCTGGTAAAACTAGATGACACGATTTTTGAGCAGCTTTAGAAGCTGGTATCGAAATCAGTTGCCCATATCGAATTTTAAACAAAACCTCATGTAAAACGCTTTTCTCGCATTTGAATTTCTTTGAAAAATTACACTTTATAAATAAAATATAAGTGCTTTAAAATGGGGAGTTATTTTTAATCACCCTGTATATACAGAAAGTGGCAGAAACATCTCGCAAATATAAATCCCAGAAATGGTAATTTATTAGATGAAAACATCATTGCCACTAATGTCTTAATATAATGTGGAAGATATTTCTGGGAGGCATATTAGAGATGTATTTTTGTCACACACACTATTTCTAAATAATAAATGATTTTTACAATATATTACATGAATACGAAAATAAAATTTGCAGCATTTGACTTGTTTGCGATGAGGTGATCAAAAGTGCTCATTTTTTGAAATGTTTAAGTGAGGCTTGATGTTTCGTGAGGTCTTTTGTATCTAAGTATTCTAAAGTACAGACTGTTTGAATATGGCCTCTCTAGTAATAAAAAAGACCAAAAGAGATTATTTTTTATAAAGACTCTCTATATCTTAGACCGGTGGACGTCTATTATCCTATTCAAAATACACAGCAAAAACAAAAAATTAAACTGGATTTCTAATCATATATATATATTAAGATATATTCATCTGTTCTTCATTATATTACAGTATTCAATAAATTAGATTTCGCATTCTTAGATCCGGAACAGAAGAAACTTGTCAAGTAGGCTTTCAATCAGATCTTTTTCTCCAGGTCATGATATTTATGTTGTATTAAATGCATTTTCCCCATCTGGGACATTTCTATGACTTCTAACCGATATTCCGCTGCCAGATAAAACTGTATTTGCTTTAACGTTTTTTTTTTGTTTTTTTTTTTGTACCTATCCTATTGATATTACATGTCTTGAAGCGTTACGAACGATTTCAAAAGAATCAAGCCTTTGCAGTAGCTTTTGTACAAGCAACAAGTTTCGTTAAATATATACTAGCAATAAACGGCTAGTCGAGTAAAACCGAATGCTCGAATTTATTCACCTCTACCTTCTTTGATAAATTATTTTTTAAAAATATTTTATAAACAATCTTGATATAAAAATTAATCGCTATTTTCAGTTGTTGGATTTTTAAGAATGAACTTCTTTTACACGTGACTGAAATTTATATGTACCTATTTACACCATTTAATTCTTTCTTTATTTCCGCAAAAATAAACAAATGTGGACAAATAGCAAAAATAATATGTTATTTATAGGGATTTTGCGGTAGCTTATTGCGCCGTTTGTAAGTTTTTCGCCCGGGACAGAATTGTAAATTTTGGTCCTACAAACGTAGAACGTTCTGATAGACCAGCAATCACTGATGATAACTGTTGTGGCGAATCTTTGTCGCCAAATTCTTGTGGCTTGTTTGGACCAGAAAGAAAGAAACGGAAACAAGAAGGTAGGTTTAATAAATGTATTAGGATAACAGAACATACATACAACAATAAGCGAGAGTAATCAGCAAAATAGTAGTGTAAGCCTGAACAGAATAGTTACGCTGCGTCTAGACTGTCTCTCGACTGCCCCACTGCTGCCTCTACAGAAATCAAGCAAGTTATTGGCGGAGAAATAGCCCATTCTATTGACAAGGCACCGAAACAATAATAAAATCGAAACGCTATTTTAGTTTTAAATATTTCCCGAAAAGCAAGACAGTAAAGTTATTAGGAGACAAAGGTTTAATGAGTGTGAAATAACAAGAAAAATAGAAACATTATTGATGCACGAGAACAATGAAAAAAAATTAAAGTGGCAACTACAAATCAATATACGCAGGCAGCACAAATTATAAAAAGAGAGTCACTTTGCTACTGGACAGAGAAATGTAGAATTGCGTCTTAGGATACTACCAGTTATCCGAATGAGTTCTAATGATCAAACCGAAAGGAATGCTCTTCAACATTGCAGTGATAGTAGTGTATGTAACGACAACACAAGTCACTGTGGGGAAAATATCCTTCTTGTATCCACACCGGATTGCGCCAAGGCTTAGTGAAAACAGCGAGAAATTAGAATTATTATGAGAGACCTGAATGCCAAAAGAGTTAAGAGGACAGAAGAGGTAACAGTTGACAACTTCAGATTTAGAAACACAGTGTCCAATCAGAAAAATGTGTCCAATGATCCACAGCAAATGACCAGATAACAAATAACAGTTTTCAAGAACACCTATGACGATTATGGACATGGATAAGCCCAGAAAGGGACACACACAAAAAGAAAATAAATAAAACAAAGAAAAACTAAGAAACAAAAACCAAATTGATTATGTATCAGGGAATTCAAGAATTCAGTTGTTCATAGTAAAACCTATCCAAGTACCGACTGTGGAAGCGACCGTCTCTCGGTTATATGCAAACTAAGAATGAAGCTGCGGAGCATTGTGAAGCCTAGTGCAGCAGCCGGACTGCAATACAACACACTTGTGAATTAACTTAACCTGTAGGAAAAGTACAATGATAGACTTAAAAAAACGTTGAACAAATTAGAAATGGAAACTCAAAACGGGACGCACTACAGGGAGAATTAATGACATCAGCCGACGACATCCTTCCAATGAAAAATAGACGTAGAAGGAAAAATGAGAGATCTCGACATGATGCGAAGGAGACGCAAAATAGTACGAAGACATGGAAGTGAATACAGAAAACTGAAGGAAATAAGGAGCAAATGTAGATGGCGAATGATGAATGAATCAATGAAAATAAAACGGATTTCGAGAGATTGACCAAAAATTATAAATGAGACATGAATAAGAAAAAAACAAGAGACAAAACAGGATTAAATGAATCCTCCTCAAAGGGATGCATAAAATCCGACGATGGAATACTCATATTAGAGAAAGAGGAAATACTTTAACAGTGGGAAGAATATATAGAAGATTACTTTCACAACAAAAGAGAATAACCAACAATATACAGAAATACTGACGGAGCAGACATATTAGAATCTGAAATGGATGCTGCACTGACCAATCTAAATAGAAACGAATCAGTTAGACGAGACGGCACTGTAATAGAGAGATTAGCAACTTTAGATGGTTTCAGCGTAGAAAAAATCTACAATAGCGGCGAAATCTTGGTAGACCGAAGCATATCGATTTTCAAAGCGCCGCCTAAGAAGAAAGGAGCAAACGAATAGAAACTCCCCTGAAATACCAGCTTAATGAGACACGTAACAAAACTCATCATTCGAATTCTGATGAATAGAGCATGCTGCAGTATCAGACCGCAAATAAGACAGAAACAGTGCGGTTTCGTCTAGATCACTGGAATAATAAATGCGATAATTATGCCTAAAATGCTATCAGAAATGTAAATAGAAATGCAGATAAAGGTGTACCTGTGCTTCATTGACTACGCAATGGCATTAAATAAAGTACGGCACTAAGATATGATAGAGACACTCGGCAACGTTGATATATTCGGGAACAAACCTTAGAATAATCAAGAATCTCTACAGGCAGCAAACTGCCAGCATATGATCAGTAGACGAGTTCAGGAGATACAAAAAGATAAAAAGAACTTTAAGATAAGGATGTGTCTTCTCGCCAGATGTATTCAATGTATACACCAAGATAATTATGAGGGCTGTAAAAATCCTGCTAGGATTCATTAGCCGTTGCAATCTGAACAAATATACGATACACAAGATGATGCAGTTTTGAGAGCAGATACAGAAAAGAAACGACAAGATATCGCACAAGAAGTAGTTAATGAAAGCGGAAAGAAAGAACGACATATAAACTACAAGAAATCTGAATGCATAGTAATCAGTAAAAAGAAGAGCCCAAAATTTCAATTACAAGTTAGGTCTACTAAAATCAAGCAAGTAAAGAAATTTAATACCTAGTACGTATTCTAACGGAGATCAGAATGCGTGTTTGCATGGCAAAGGATGCATTACAGAAACTGGAAACAATGAAGAGAGTACTGGATTGTTCTGTGATATCTCTTTTACAATATGTCATCGAATGCTGGCAGCCTCGCCAAAGATAAAGGAGTGACATGGAGCAACCGAAACGTATTTCTATAGAAGGATGCTGAGGTACCATGAATGGAACACGGGAGCAACGACGAAGTTTTGAAGAGAATACACATAAGAAACTGATACTCAACATCAAAAATAAACAGCTGAAGTCTTTAGGACATGTAATGAGGAAAGAGGGGTTAGAGAAAATGATGCTCACGGGATGAATGGCGGGGAATTAAGAAAAAGCAATGACATAATTGATTTGAGCAGATGTATTGTGGAACGGGAATTAAATAAGATAATAGGAGGAGTATCATTATAGACAAGTTATAGGGAGATGGATGTGGAATGCCATATTGAAACAACTGACGAATGTTACACTTATATAATATGTAAGATAGATAAAATTAGCCTAGCTCGACACACTGTTTCAATTTTCTTAGTAGAAGACCTAACAATTGATTCAGTATAATATTGTCACTTGATATCAGCAAAGAATGTTATCCAAGAAGCCATAAGAATTCACTCTCCTAGATGTTAGCATCGGCCATGTTAATGGAAGAAATAAAGTAGTCAGTCATAGAATAATAGAGATATTTCGTTTCAAGACGTTAAAAATAAATAGGTATTTCTTATCGCCGTTAACACCAGATTGTAGTTCATTTTTATCTTATCAAACTGATCAAACTTACTATTATAACTCTGCATGATATTAACATGTTTCTTCAAAAAGACATGGCCCAGTGGATATCGACGTTGATTAGTTCCAGTGACTTGACCCAAAGAGCTGTGAGTTCAATACCAAGCTACAGCAGTTGTGAACAAATAACTTAGAGAGTTAAGTTAAAAGAAGATAACTATATGGCTATCAGAAGTGGCATCACACATGGAATGAGAATGATATACCCCAGTGATCGTAATAAAGGGTTTGCTTCGAAATTTCTAGAACCTGAAAAATTCCGGAGCGTACAACAGTTGAAACTTTCTAATAATGAGAATAAAGATGAGGACAATAGACCAAACAATGTAAAAGTGTTATCAATATTACTTCCCTTCTCATTTCATTTTTCTTAAAGTTCTCTAAATTGCGGTACCCTTGTTATTAATTGTAATCAAAGTTGCTTTCTGTTTATGACAACAAACTATTCTGTTCCCATGGAAGGATATTACAAAAAACTATGAAATTTAAAATTACTATTATACATTTTCGTAAAAGACATTAAGATAATCACGAACCTATATTGGCAGCAAATCGCTTGCGTACAGATAGGAAATGAATTCCGCATATATAAAAAATATAAAGGTAGGGAAGACAATTATGGGTTTTATCACCGGATCTATTCAGCTTATGCAACAAAACTATGTACCTCCACTCATTTTCGATACCTAAATTTAAATTGAATTTTGAAAAATACAACTTTTTCTTGAAGTTTTAAATTTATGACTAATTGAAAATCAAGATATTATATATACTAATTCTAGTAAGCAAAATATCCTGGTTTATTTCAAACCGAAATTATATTGATCGGAATCTAAAATTTATTTGTTTGAAAAAAATGTTTTTAGAATTTCAATCTTTCCGCAATTTTTCATCGATTGTAAACAGAAGCCAATTCTCGCTTTTAAAAAATCTTACAAAAATAAAATACATCTCGCTGACACATTATTTTCTTCTAATTACCAAATTTAAACTTACCTTAAGTTGACTTGAAACAAGAATTAACTGCTTACTGCCTAAAATGGAATATAAAGGCATCTCTTAATTATGGCCTCCTTGCAATCGCACCTGTCATCACCTTATCAGAAGCAATATTTATATGATGTATGGTAGGTTTCAAAAGATCCAAGTATGGAAAAAGAATTTGGGATAAATCTTATTCATAAAATTGTTTGTTTTTTTAACTATGTTAAAGTTACAAATTTAACACAAAGTTTTCAGCAATTATCCAATATTTTATGGAATTTTAGTTAGTTTAATAGGTTTACGTTTGAAGATGTCTTATGAAAAATAAAAATTTAAATAATATAAAACTCTCTTTTAAAAATTTTTACAATTTAATAACAGAATGAAAATATAAAATGGCAGAGGTAACTCAATAATTTATGAAATGTTATGGCGTTTATTAATTTTTATTTTTAATATCCTTTTTCATATTATTTTCAGGTACTTCCACAATAATCTTCTAACAAAATTAGAAAATTAAGAATTACGTTGTAAATGTTGCTTTAAATTTTAAAGAGATTATTTGCAACGCAGATGTTGAAACGACGGCGCAGGAAACACTCATGCGAGATGAAAGAATTGTACACTACCGAAATTGTTTAAATAGGTTTTTTCATGTATGGAGCGCAGGCTTTGAAACACGTGACCTTTTATTGACATATATCATCTATGGCCATCGTAACAAGAAAATACGAACAAGAGCATGCGCACAATTTAAACGATTTAATGAACTTAAATAAGTACCACATTATTTGCATTGAGCTCTTAAATTTTACGATTAGTAAATTTTAAAAGATTTTTAAAACTTTATAAGTAACTATAAAAAATAATTAAAAAATAATTAGAAAATAATAAAAGTGAAAACAGTTGTAAAAATTCATTATTCATGGATTTTTTGTTGAGACTATGATATGATTAATTAATTATATTTATAATAGCAATTAAAAGTTTATCCAAATAAAAATTGGCATAGTTTTATTGCATTTTTTTTTTTGCAATTCGGAACAGATTTTCCAAAAAAAAGAAAGGTGCTATTGAAAAAAATAACAATTGATTAGCAATCCCGAATGACTCCTGAATTTGATTAAAATTAGCTTCATTGGTAGACCAAGTCGAATTATTCGACTTTTCTGGAAATTAATTGGGAGGAGGTAACATATGTAAAAAAGAAAAGAATTTTACCAATATTTTCTAAACAAATTATTTCAAATCTGATTTCAGTCAGTTATAAATAAGTTCTGAAATTTTCATCAAAATCCGACTATTATTTTTTTGGAACAATTTCTAAAGTAAAGTCTTTCACAGTCCAAAAAAGCCTTGTGTAATATTACGTTTTGACGTAATAAACTTTGAGTTAATTTAAGTCTCGCACTCACGAACGAAAAAAAATGATTTTTCTACCACAAAATGAATCTGTCAAAAACAATTAAACAATTTTATTACATGATTAAAAAATACTTTGCTCTATCCATCCTCTTTATGATAACATAAACATTTTGCCGAGAAAACGTTGTTTTTATTTAGTTTGAGGCTATTTTCCTTCATACTATACAGTTTTTTCAGTGATCTTTTGGAGGTACCTAAGCAAAAAAAATTCTGAGGGAAAAGAAATCTTTGCCAGGATTCGTCATTGGCGGTCACAATCACAACAATGCAAGATACGCCAATGACAGTGCTGATCGCAGAAACGGAATAGAAAATGTAGAATCTCTAACAAAAGGAAACAAGAGAAAGCGAGAAAAGGACTGATCATAAACGTCAAGAAAACTGAATGCATGGAACATGAGCAAAAGAAAAAGACACAAAAGTGCTAACCACAGGTCGGAGAATCTGAAAAACTAAATAATTTAATACCTGGAAAGCCTTCTGATAGAGCATGAAAAGTGCGACATTGATATCCGAAGACGCATTGGAATGGACAAGGACACATTTCAAAGGCTAACCAGAGTACTAAGAAACAAGAAAATGTTATTATAAATAGATAACAGAGTGCTGGCCTACTATTTGATATATGTTCTTTCTGTATGGCAGTGAATGTATACAATGCCTTCAAGGATGCAGGAATGTCTCGAGGCAACAGAAATGTGGTTCGACAGAAGAATGCAGAGGATGTCATGGACCAAATACGTTTTTTTTTTTAATCATTTCACCCGAGCAAGGCAGAAACGCCACTGATGTGCAGGGGGTTACATAAATGTAAAAAAATTAATTAGAAAAGAGTGAAGAGTACAAGCTAGTTAGAAAGGAACAATAGAAAGCTGAGAAAGCAGGTGCAATGACAGATACATAGGTGGAGAGAAAGGGAAGGTTATACAGGGGAGGGGAGAGAGCTAGAGTCCAGTGGTTAGTAGATGAGTATTAACTTTGCATTTAAATTTCTGGAGGTTGTAGCCGTCAGGAAAGCAAGAATACGGGAGTGAGTTCCACAGGCGGGAAGTGCGAGAGAGGAAGCTGCAGGAGTAGAATTGTCGTCTGCATTTGGCTAACCTGACTGTGAATGGGTGGGACCCAGTTGCCAGTCTGGTTGCACGGGTAAACACCTGTTGAGGAGGCATCAGTGACTTAAGCTCATCCGAGCAGAAGCCATGAAAGTATTTATAGAAAAAGCCATGAAGGTATTTATAAAGCAACGATGATGTTATGGAGAGGATGCAAACAACAAACTCATGCTTAACACTAGGAAGAGTTAGCTTAGGCTCCTAAAACAAGTAATGAGAAAAGAAGGCTTGAGGAATCTAATACACACGGGGCGTATAAAAGGAAAGAGAGATAGGGAAAAGCAGCAGGAGCATTGGAGAGCTAATAAGAAAAGAAAAAAATTATTCAGAGCAACAAAAGGTTGAACCAAGTGGAAGTCCATGATCCCCTACGTCTTGAAACCACACTGCACATACAGAAGAATTTTTTTCATTGACCAAAGTTACCTTCAATGAAAGGATAAAATATCTGTATAGCAGATGAAGTGATATATAGAGCGATAAATTTTAAGAAAGTAGTAAATAAGTTTAATATCAGCGTCCCGATTTAAGAACAGATGTCATCAGGAAGATATTAATGATAATTAGAAATTAAATAGGTCCAAGTATCGATCCCTGGAGCACAACTATATTAGCGTAAACTATCTAGAGTAGTGGGCGCTGTGGGCAACTTTCATCTCAAGATTTGATAAGAAATATCTTAACCTTTCAATTAGTGTAGCAGACGGAAATGTCAAACACTGTCGAATGCTTTCGAGATAGCTGAAGTAACATCCCAGTTTTTATCATTCTTATCTAAAGATTTATATACTATCCAGCAATAGTGTTTCATATATCATCAGTTGATCTTGGAAAGCGAAACCATATTGTTTTTCTGAAATAAGGCCCTGCGTGATGAGATTCTTAAATAATTTATGGGTGAACATGCAAGAAGCGTTGCAGATATAATCAACATATCTCATATGAGCGTTCTAAAGAATTTGAAACCACTTAGATCTTCGTTTGTGTGTTTCATATTTTAAGGAAATATTTAATAGGGGGTAATTCCATCTGCGATTCAAACCAATTAACCCAATTTTTAAATAGACAAGACATTTATTTATTTATTTATTTATTTATTCGGTTAAATATTCTCCTCCATCTCATAATTCTGGTTCATGGTTACATTCACAACAGAAAAGTTAAATTACTTGCCGGTTCAATTCCCTTCGTAACAGGAAAGTTAGTGATATTCCGTCTATCTTCTCAGAGTTTAAAGAGGCGGGACCACCAAGAGACAGGTGGTTTGAATTCAGATTTTTCTTTCTCCTAGACTGGCGATGGTATATAGAAATCTTGCGGTGACCAGACTTATTATCGTCCATAAGATTCAAAAGAATACAGGGATTAAATTTGGTGACAGCTTGTCTGCAGTAATTTTCGGAAATTGTCAGTGTTTACAGTCAACCAACTTTGGGTCACCACTCTTTTGCAGTGCTTTAGATTTGACAGCCAGGAACGAGGGTCTAAATTTAGAGTTTCCTTTCCCCTAGATTAACTGCCTTCCTGGTTTGTCTAGCGCCATCTGCTAGACACAGCTGATTATGAGACGCTAGTTTAAAGTCACTCGCTAATTCTTGGTGTTGAACGTAGTTGTCAAAGGCTTTTTCAGACGCATGCCACAGAAGCAGAGAGTGAGAACCTGTCTCTACTCTCAAAAAAATGTTGAATGAAAAGGGACGTCGGGAAAACAAAATAGACAAGCATTTATCAATTCCAAATCTGGTTGGTATTCATGTATTACTAGCTATTTTGGCAACGCTAATTTCCCCAGTTGAACCGATGAAATACAACTATCTATGAAAAACGCCAAGAATAGACTGTAACTTTATTTCCAGACGACTGGCATTAATTTGAAGTGTTTTAAGGATGAGAGAAGATTCCTTTAAAAATTGGAGAATACAATTATTTTTTATCAGGAAAAGTAGCCGAAAGGATAAAAAGTGGAAAATAAAGATTCCAAGATACAATGAGTGCAAAATTGCTTTTTGTCGGGAGAAGTAAACGAATTAATCAAAGCTAGTTAATTGAAATATTGTCATTGGCTTTTGACAATTTGTGACCCTAGGTCAAAATTCGGCCTTGAGGATGTCCTGTTTATTGACTACCAGGACAGCTGGTAGAAACAGGCATATAATAACAGAGAGTAAGTTTACTCCCCTTCCATTTGGAAAGAGAAATGCTTAAATTATATTACTTAGACTTCGAGATGCTAAGCTGTATATAGGGAGAAGCAAATAAAAATCCCGTACCTAACGTCAACAACCCGGGTTTCTGCCTTTTTAATAAAACTGGGTTGGAAAACGAAATTTATTGACACGTGGACCAGCGATGAATTGATGCGGTCAAGTTGAAATAGCCTGCCACTAGAAATATTTCAAGAAACAAGAGCAAGCCACTGTCCCGTAGTGATAATAAATAACGAATATTAGCGTACTACTGAAATACCATCAAACTGATAGTTTTTGGCATCACTTAGCTTTGACGCTTGTAATTTTTGTCTATTCGCTATATATAAATATATATAAATCTACAGCGTGGCGTGACAGTCTTAAATCTAATTTTTCATTATATACCGTCCCTTCGCTTATCTCTGCTAACCAAGTCGGGTGATAATAAGGGATGCTCCTTTGGACGATCCCAGATTAGCAAACACAGCATGGGCGGAATCGACTCAGCCATGGGTCGTGTTATAAACCAGGGTTATATTTTGCCGATCAAGACTATAGCATATCTAACGTATCTTCTTAAATAGAATTTTGTACAGTTTGTAAGGGATTTCATGCAAAAACTGCCGTAAATCTGTGACCTCTGAACGAAGTACACCTCATATTTCGACTCCTATTTAATTCTATTAGTCGGTAGATTTAATTACCTGGAAGCCTGTAGTAAACAATTGTAAACGTTCATCAGCTAGAAAGATGCCAAGTTCTAAGAGGATGGAATCATGAACCTGCTTGAAAAGTAACATTAATTAAAAGAAAAGATATTGTTGAATAAATATATGAATAAATACGGCTTTAATATTCACTTCAAAATGCTGACCATAATGTCTCAACCAGATACCTTTATTGAATGTATTTTCGCCTTGACGACGTCAATATGTACTTCATAGAGAATTTCTATTGTAAATTATATGATCGTAAACAAATTTGAACAGGAAATAAAAGGAAATATTTATGGATAAATATTGTCACGAAAAAATTTCAACATCTTCACATTCGCGTCTGTATTTATATATAAAGATCTTTTTGTGATGGTTATATTTATTTATATTTAAAAAATCCCTTACATATGAGCATAAATATCTCAGTCAATTATTTGATATGAATTTTTACATGAAATGATCAGCGTTTCACATACAATGCGTAAATGAGTGACCAAAGAACATATCCTAAAAATTCGGCATGTTCTTTTTGAATTTATTATTTGATTACGGAACGAATAGATTGGACAATTCTTCTACGTCGAAATAGAGAAATACACACATAAAAAACATCGAAATCCTGAAATATTAAAACCGCAAAATATGATCATCACTGACTAAAATGAACATGATAATATCTATATTGATCGATTTATATTTTATGAGCTTATAAAACATTTTCAGATTATTATAGCCAGAATATATTTTCATATTATAAGAATTTGTAAGAAATAATACAAATTCTTCTTAATAAAAATATTCCTACTTAAACTATAGCTGGAGGAAAAGAAACGGTTTCATACCTTTCCTAAGAGCATTTGCGTACAAGGTAACTAACCCGACTGGAATAGTAACTCGGCTATCTGATTTCCAACGGTTAACCATTACCCTACACGAACATCCAAGCACCTGGTTTTCCCATGTTTCAACTGATCTAGTTACTGACCTGACTCAACGTTGATTAATTTACGTAATCGTCGTGCAAGAAATTGTAATTCAACTGGACTGTTTAGGTGTAATAACTATCGGTTCGGAATGAGAAATTGTAGAACCCAGTTGAATAACTTATATTCGTTTAGGCAGAAACACATTTGTGAAAAGTATTAATCCATCTCTTATTCATTTAGCAATGGGTTGACTAGCAAGACAGATTGGATTCATTGGGCTATGTTGGCAACAAGTCTACTGGAGAAAGAAATGACAACTTACTGCCATGGATTTAAATAAACATAATCACCTAAGCGTGTATCACGTTTGACAATTGACTGATATCTGGAAGGTAAAATGTACTGGTAAAAAGCAATAGTACCAGAGGGTTTTAGCACTTGCTCTCATCCTAAGACAAGTTTGTGATGGACAATTTCACGGAAATATTAAATTAAATATAAGCAATATACTGGAGAGCGTAAATAGATATGTTCTATAGCAATTCCTCAGAAGTCATTTGTACAGTAATGCAAATTCTATACGCATTTATTTTCATTAACCGTAAAACTAAACTTATCTTCATATTTCTAATGAATAAAATGCATACAGAAGTGTTTTAATTATTTTATTAAAATAATTTCATCTCAAGGAAGATAGGACCGTCACTGATGCGTCTGTGTTTGCAGTGAGAGAAAAGATTGGGTACAGGGGATGTCGAAGAAAGGATAAGCGCTGTATGAGATTTAGGGAGATGGAAGTTGGCAATTGACGTTGCATTTACATTTTGTGAATTGTACTGAAAATGCAGTTCTTCAGTGCAAATCCTATCAAAGTGATGACTGCGAAAGCGACTACCTTCCGGTTATATGCAAATTAAATACAAAATTTTGGAGATGGAAAAAGCCTAACGCAATCCACAGACTGCAATGCAACAAATTCGTAAATGACTTGAACTTGCAAGAAATATATACAGGCAGCGTGAAAAGAACATACGAAGGAGTAATTGAAAACGAAATTTCAAAATGGGACGCACTAATAGAAGCTCTAGTGACATCAGCAAACGATGTCTTCTCAGAGGACATAGGATGAAAAACGAGTTAATCACTGATACGGTACATGACATGATACAAATGCGACAGAAAATAATGCCCAGACAAGGAACGGAATACAGAAAACTGCACAAGGACATAAGGAGAAAAATAACACAGACTAAGGAAGAATGGCTCAACAACAAATACATAGATACTGAGAGACTGAGCACGATATATAAAGGAGACATTAATATATAAAAAACATACAGAAATAAAACTGTATTTCGATAGATAAATTCAACAAAACTACAACATAAAACACACAACAATATTAATTGGAGAAACACACACTGCCGTTAGTAATTTGTAAAATCCAGTAAAAAATGTAGAGGCACAAAAGCTGATAATCATTTACCATGTATTCAATTGTGAAATCAGAATAACATATATAATATTTAATACTTCAGATATCCAAAGAAAATTAAATTTTGGCATTAAATGACCAATGTGTAGTTGATATGTTTTAAGCGAACAAATCTAATGAATCAAACAAAAATACATATTTATCGCTTGTATTTAGTTGAAGCCGTAGATTCTTGTTCAAAATATTAGGATTTCGACATTAAATAATCTATAGTAATGGACTTGCCGCTAAACAAAATCACTAGTCAATAACTTTCGTCTCTTATCTGTTTCTCTACCTATAGGCGATTACAATTTATATTATCCTTCACTGGAAAGGTTGTTGGATATTCTTTGTGTGTGCTTGACATTTGAGACTTGGGTAAACTATAGGCCTTCAGATATGTTAACATGTTAAAGAGTATAAATTCTCTCGTCAATATGATGCTGCTTTTACATGGATCATTTTAAGACAACTGACAACTGACGATTAGCTTGTCCATGTTAGCGCTTTCACTATATCGATAAAAACGAGCTGGGATATTCAACTAATATTTTTAATCAGTTCACTATAACCAAGGCGATAAAGCCATTAAGATATAACGGAATATTGAGAGAGAAATTAATTGAAAAAACAAACGTGAATTGAAAGATAATAGAAATAAAAAAAGACTTAAGATGGTGTAGTATCTGTCTATATTTCTGAGATGAAACCTTAGCCTTAAGGCACTTAGCCCAGTAAATATATAGACATTGGTTAGTTCTTGTGATTTGACCCAACGATTTTTGACTTCAATAACCGGCTACAGCAGTGGTGAACAAATAACTTGCAGGGTTAGAGGGAGATAATTTATGACTTCTAACGACCATTACTATGCAAGGAATAACAACCAGTGATTGTAATTCGGGTTGAAATTCCTAGCACCTGAAGAAGTTCAGAGTGTACAACAGCCGAAACATTGTAAAATGTCAATGAAGATGAAGACAATAGTCCGAATAAATTAAATACTGTAAGATGGTGTAGCTTTTAAATTTTTTGCCGATTGCATTCAACAGTAAACAAAAAGCTAGATGAGAGTTCTGCAGTTGGGAAGTTAGAGAAAAGACAATATTAATATAGAACTGACGGTCTCATCGACTTATTTCAACAATATAATGATATGGGCTTGCTGTAAATCAAAAACTGCTCTTGAACTCATGAAGTTTGTGTCACAAAGAATGAAGATTATAGTAATTACAATTAAAATATTTTAGAAAAAATATCGGGAAAATACAGTATTGCTGTTGAAAACTGACTGAAGCCGAGATACTATATCTGGACCGATAACCTTTCAGATAAATCACTGGATTTTGTCAAGAATCTAGAGATATATAACAGGAGCATCAGATCTCATGCAGCATTCACATTCTAAGATGAGATTTGTCAAGAAAATATATTTGACATTACAGAGTGAACAGTTCTAGTAATATTCCTAACATCTGATTCAATATAATTGTTCTATTCATGTTAGTGGAAAAAGTGAAAACGAAATTCACAATGAGTTGCTTTCTTGGAATTCTCTATCAGATATGCTGATGGAACATAAAAATTGTTCTCTTACGAATAAAAGAGAGCAGATTAGGTAAACACGCCGTTTCTTGGCTTAACAGCATGAAATATTTTCACAGATAGATTGATATAGTTAAATAAAAAGATTAATACGTCTTCGGTTTTATCGAGTATCCAAGAATTGAATTCTTTGCTAATTGGTTTTTTTATGATGATGCAACTTATAAACAAATTCACCGCTAACTTGCTGGTTCAGATGAAGAAGATTCAAGTTTCACAAATGCCTGCTCCCGTTTTCCATTCTCTATCGTCATTTGGCTTTGCAATATTTGGTTAGAGGTGAAAGAGTGCAAGAAAATGCTGTTAGTGCGAATTTGTTTAAGTTTTTTAACAAAAAAATTAAAGAAAAAGAATTGAAAGGATTATTATATTATTACAATAACAAAAAAGTATTTGCTCTTGCCTATTAATAATAACCTAAATTCATTGATATTAAATTCTTGTTTTTATTAATTTTAGAGCCTTTTTTCAACATGGTATTCACTTTTTGTTTGTTTTATTTTCATTGAAAATACAGAAATGCTAATTGTTAGGAAGAGGTCTTACAACGAACTACCACGAAGGGACATACCATAGAAAGACTTAAAATAAACGTGCCATCTTTTGTTTATGATGATGTCACGCACGCAGCAATATGCAAGCAAAAATATTCCCTGGCATTAATGCATTTATAAATTCTTAAATGTATTTAAAGTTTCATTTCAGCAGTGTCAAGCTATAGGCTTGTTTTCAACGCACTTATATACCTTATATATAATTTTGAAATAGTCTAATTAGGTTTAGAACATATAAAGTTATATTTAAATTCCCACTGAATATCGATTTCACGAACAGTTAAATATTTTTATCTATACTAATGTGAGATAGCGAGTTTATTTCAGGCTTCAATCAGAAAAATGTGAGTGTACGAGAAAATATCATTGACGCTGATTTAATAAAATCGAAACATTTAACAGTAATTTAGTCATGTCGTTTGTATTGTTTGAAGGTGATACATAAATCTTTTATCTCAAGACTTTTATAAATGTTTAAACAAACGTCACAACCATAAAATGTCTTTAGACTGAGTTCATAGGATTATGTTTACTCTTATTTTTTCCTGTTTATTTCTCAGTAATGTAATTTGATGTTCTGTGGTCATATTATCAAATTAATAAGTAATTGATTTCCTTTTCAATTTCATCTGAAGTTAGACATCTGAAAGGTGAATGATTCTTTCTTCATGAACGCATGCTATTCAGTTTGGCACCAAGGTTCTCACTGTCCCCACAAAAAAAAAAACAAAAAAAAAAAACGGAAAAAAAAAACAAAGCAAATCAAATGTTTTTTGTTTTTTAATTCTTTGTACTCACACTACTTACATTATTTGGACAATTGTCATGCCTACCAGAAGTGGCATCGCACATAGAGTGAGAACGATATACTCCAGTCATTGTAATAAAAGTTTAGATACGAAATTCCTAGCATCTGAAGGAGGCCAGTGCGTACAATGATTGAAAAGTCTTAAACATGGCTGCAAAGATGAAGACAATAGCCCGAATAATATAAACAGTGTAAATACTACCTCATCTCTGAAGTATACACAAATATCTTCGTATTCATATATCACTGTCATTCATTCATTCTCTCTCACTTTCTCTCTAATATCACAAATGTTCTAACCCGCGGTCGGTGTTGCATTATACACAGAGAAGCCTTAAGGGCATTGGAGTGTCATGGCTAAAATGACAAGAAAGTGTTGATTTTATTTAAGGGTATTTAAATTCATTATTTTCTTTCCTTGAGACTGGTTACTACTTCAAGGTAAAGTATCGATCTGTCTGGCAATTTAACCCATAGTTTGGAGGTGAATATATGAGTCTATACTTTTTACAAGGGTGTCTGTGCGAACGTCATCTTGTATTGCGAAAGCAGTTTCCTGATCACGCTTTCTGCTCTGCTAACAATTAAACTACGCGCACGTCAGATACGAAGTTGTCTCTCTGATCCCGTGTCTATATGTTTGTGTCTTTAAGAGTTTGCAATAGTACTTAAAACCGTAGAATTACAAGAGTTTTCTTCTTATCGTTTAATTGATGCTAAATCCAACGATCAATACTGGTACTATTTTATTTAAAAGATATTAAAGTATCGTTTCTTACATTAAAAAAAAGGCACACCTAGGAACAAATGAAAATATTACGGCTTGTTTAGTAAATCTTTCAAAGTGTATACATTTAAATTTTATAAAATAAAACCATAGAGTAAGAAAGAAAATACACACCCGAATAAGAACTTACTGAATTTCAGCATTTCTTGTCAACTATTTATACAGCGGATGTGCGTTGTCGTACAGTGGATATCGGAAAGGTATTAATCCGTCTCTTCCTTCCAGTTATGGGTTAAATAGCAAGACAGATTGGGTTCTATAGCCTTGGTCGGCACCCAGTCTACCGCAGAAAGCAATGGAAACCTACTGCGGGATAATCTTCTGCCCAGTCAGTCATGTCTCTTTTGAGACCTGATCGCCCAACCGTGTATCACGAATGGCACTTAACTGACTGATTTATACAGCTCATTTAAGGTGAAATCCGTGCTATGGGTTTCCTCGCGTGTTTTTCAATGTTAGGTAGAATGTGTAATATGCAGATTCTGATTTTTTCTTTAGTTTGTCCAGTCGTTTTCGTTTTGGACTTTTGTTGTTATTTAGGATTGAGAAAAATAATTCAGAAAAGTAAGACGTAATAAATTGCAACAAAACTGATGAAGTTTTTTTTTTCAGCTAACGTGAGATATTCATTTTGTATTGAAATCCATAATGTATCAATCGGCACCGTGTCATATTTTATTTCGAGCCCTTGATCGCTAGCTAATTTTTCTTCTTTACGTAACTGAAGAAACTTCGATAATATCAATTTATAATTCATAAATTTGTATACATTCTGAATTAAATAAAGTATGTTGAATTCAATTATATGAAGAAAGGTTAATATTCATTTATTCAAATGGAGGAAAAACGTTATTGTTAAATTAAAAAAAATAAAAATACATAAAAAATAAATATTAAAACAAAATACTTTTAATAACATAATGGATGAATATTAAAAAAATAACAGGACAATGTTGAATACTTATTAGTTAACCTTATACGCAGGCATATGTATACCATGGCATGGTGTTTAAGAATATATATATGTATACCACGGCATGTTGGTTAAGAATACCTGTATTAAAGAGTAGAAAAGCCTGTAATATATTATGTCGAACGGCGGATGTAATTGTAACGTACATCCGGCCGTAGGTAAAATCAACAAAAGTGACAACCGGCTAGAAAAACAATGACAGATAAAGATGTGGTTGACAGAGACATCCGGTCGTAGATAAAAGTCAACAAAGAAAAATGATGAGGTTAACAGATATATCTGACCATCATAGATGATGTCAACAAATTGCAACGAAAAAAAAAACAAATAAAAAAGTATCACGTAGGAGTTTTAAGACGATATAAATGTCTAGAATTTTTGGCTGAAGATTTAGAGATTGGTTAACGACTTCCGACAGCTATTTTGTAGGAGCTAACTCTCTCCGGATACTTCCCTGCTCCTCCCAGCCATTCCAGTGGAAGAATAAATATATGTCTATATTTTTATTTAGCTTTCAGGACGTAGGCGATCATGGCTTTTCACGTCTTCCTATCCCTGGTGGCTCTTAGCACGTATTGTCATGTAACATCTGGCAGCCTTCGTTCTGTCATCCACCTGCTGAGGCCATGCATATATTTTATCCGCTGCTTTCTTCTATCTCTTTTTCTCTTTATCTGTTTTTAGTATCAGGTTCTCCAAGAGATCCTTCCTCATTGAATGTCCCAGGGACTCTAGCTGTCCGTTCCTGTTGCTCAATATCAATTTCCTTTTCGTTTCCATCCATTTTAAAACCTCATCATTGCTCACATGCTCGTTCCATGATATCTGCAGCAACCTTCTGTAGAACCACATTTCACTTGCTTCAAGTTTTTCCTTAATCTTTGATGATATTGTCCAGCATTCTTTGCCATATTGAAGAACTGTCATCGCATATGAATCTAGTACTGTCTTCTTTGTTTCTAGTGAAAGTTTTCTATATTTTAATACTTTACTCCTCTTCTGGAACGCGTTTTTCATCATGCCAATTCAATTTCGGATCTCTCTGTCGCACTTTCTGTCTTCTGTTAAAACACTTCTCAGGTATTTAAATTTTCTGTACCCGGTTGATCTTAGTATTCCCCAGCTATATTTGGCATTTCGGTTTGCTTCTTTTGCTGATGACCATGCATTGAGTTTTCTTTCAGTTTATTTGTACTCTTTTCTTGTCACTCTTATCAGCTACCATCTGTAGGATGTCTTGATGTTTCCTTTCCGTGTCGGCTATCAGCACTGTATCATCTGCGTATCTTATGAGGTTTAAATTGTGGCCTCCGATGACAAATCCTGGCATAACATCTGGAGTCCTCAAAATAGTTTCGCTGTACAAGTTGAATAGATCCGGTGAAAAGACGCATCCCTGTCTTACGGTCCTTTCTATCTTTGTATATCTGCTGAATTCGTTACCTAATTACTCTGATGTCTTTCCTGTCGAGGCTGCTGAGCATCTACATACATTTTTTGTGGCGTATTTTGTTGAACGTCTTCGCATAATGTATAAAACACAGGTACAAGTCCTTCATTTGTATTGCCCTTTCGGAGAGCATCTTAATCATAAATATGGCGATCCTTGTTCCAATGACTTTGAGGAACCCGCAATGTTCTCGTCCTATCTCTGGCCTGATTTAGCTTCTCGCTCTATTCATTTAGATTTGGACCATCAGCTTCCTAATAAGACTCATTATGCTGATATTTTAGTGAGGTTCGCACTTTTGCACCTGGCTTCTTAGGCAGTGCTATGAAAGTAAACTTGCATAGGTCGCCTGGTATCATACCACTATTATAAATTTTCATTTATTATTTCTGTAACGTATTTTTTCTTTGTTCAGATTCAGCAGCGTAATATATAACACCCGAAATATATTAAAAAAAGGGAAAATATCTAAAGATACCAAACTTGTTACTCCCGACTCTTCTTAGTATTTCCACTTTTAATAAAGGCATCGTGTTCAAATTCGATTCAACAGAAATAAAATGTAATATAAACTGATGCTTCGTGAAACAGAGACATGGTAATAGGTTTTTCCAAATCAATAAAAGCTTGACCTCCATAAGTCTAGATTTAAACGTTATCTTTATTTTGGTACTCTCAAAGTAACACTCAACTTTTAATTGCATTTGGACTTTATATTAAGTGAATATTATTATAAAAAAATATTTGGATATAACATATATGTTTGTATTATTATTATTATTATTATGTCATTTTTCATCATATTTCGATTTCTGCTTTGCTTTCACTACCAACCAAGTCTGCGGGGAGACCTAAGGCAGGTAGTGGCGTGTTGTTATGGCTCCATTTCATGTTTTTCTATCTTCCCTATCATCCCTAGCATTACATAGATAAAGTTTTCCTTAGTGTGTGGGCTGTACTTAATAAGACAATTTTTTGTATATCCTTTAATAGACAAGGTTTCTCCTTCTGGTTTTTAACAATAATGTCTGGCCTGTTTGCTTCAATTTTTCTGTCTGTGTAGATGGTGTAATCCCATAGAATGGTTACATCTTCTATTTCTGAGTGATGTTCATACCAGTGTTTGTTTACAGCTTTTCCATAATGTTTGCACATTGCCCAATGTAAATATTGCCCAACTCTATCGTGGCGATTTTTATATTCATTTGGGGCAAGCACAGAACAGCCTGAGATTAGGTGGTCTATTGTTTCTTGGTGTTTATCACAAAACCTGCATTTTGGATCCATATTATTATGCATAATATTTGCCTGAAAGTTTCTAGTGAAAAGACTTTGGTCTTGTGCTGCAAGAATAAAGCCTTCAGTTTCAGACTTTAATCCAGATGCACGTAACTATCGATGAATATTAACTTTGTCAACATTGGATTTATTGGCACGTTCTGGATATTGGCCATGCAGAGGTTTGTCTTGCCAGCGCTGTTTCATCTGTTCAAGAGCTTTATCTTTGGCTTTCATTTTCATATTTTTTGCCGCAATAGTTGGTTCTTCTGTTTTGCTTTTCTACAGAATCTACTAACTGTAAATCTTGTTTGTATTTACTGCCTTCTTTTATTATTGAATATTTTTTCTTTCTTTCTTCATGTTGCCTTACTAATTGTATCATCCAATCCTTTGTTGTTTCTATGTATGTTAGTAAGCCAATAGTTGTTGTCTTGTATGACAATTCCAGCTGAATAAGACCCCTTCCACCTTCTTTACGGGGTATGTATACTAACTGTAAATCTTGTTTGTAATTATTCCTTCTTTTATTATTGAATATTTTTTTCTTTCTTTCTTCATGTTGCCTTACTAATTGTATCATCCAGTCCTTTGTTGTTTCTATGTATGTTAGTAAGCCAATAGTTGTTGTTGTTTTTATGACAATTCCAGCAGAATAAGACCTCTTCCACCTTCTTTACGGGGTATGTATAGACGGTCTACATCAGCCTTTGGATGATGCATCTTATGCTTAGAAAGAAGCTTTCTTGTTTTAGCATCCATTCGCCTGATGTCGTTTAGAGTCCAGTTTAAGATGTTAAAGCTATATTGGACAACTGGGATTGCAAGGCTATTAATGGCCATAACTCTGTTCTGTGAATTTAATTCAGTTTTTAATATCATTCGTAGCCTTCTGTAGTACTCTTTACGCATTATTTCTTTCATTTTTTATGGTGAATGTTTTCACTCTCATTTACACCTAGGTATTTATGAGCTTCTTCTGGTTTCAATTCTTTTATTGTTACAGCAGGGTCTAAGCTAATTGAGGATGTTTCTTGTATTGATCCACGTAAAACTGTAGCTTTAGCATATTTATTCAAATTGAATTTCATTCCAATGTCTTCGCTGAAGCATTTTACAGTTTGCAGAAGACCTTCCAGCTCATTATCATTCTTAGCATATAACTTTAAGTCATCCATGTAAAATAGATGGCTTATTTTCTTTTGGCCTATTTTATAACCACATTCTGTCTTATTAAGTTGACTGGTTACTGCTATTAAGGATATGCAGAATAGTAAGGGAGATAAAGAATCACCTTGAAATATACCTCTTTTGATGCTTATTTCATCAGACTTATAGGTTCCATTTATATGATTGAGGTAAAGGGTTGTTTTCCATATAGACATGCACTGTTTGATGAAATTGATGATGACGGGCGATATCTTGTATATATTTAAAGTCTTTAAAATCCACGAATGTGGCACACTATCGAATGCCTTTCGATAATCTAACCAGGTAGTAGTAAGATTCTTCTTTGTACTGTAGCAGTTTTCCAGGATCATTTTCTTAATTAGCGATTGGTCTTTACATCCATAACAGCCACATTTGCACCCTTTTTGTTCAAGCGGTATCATGCCATTTCTTTCTAAGAATAAATATGTCTGTTTTGTTAAAATAGATGTTAATAGTTTATATGTTGTTGGAAGACATGTAATTGGTCTGTAGTTTTTCGGGTAGTTTGTGTCACCATTCTTGGGTAGAAGAAATGTAATTCCTTTGGTCATCCATGCAGGAATTTTAGTGGGATCGTCAACCATTTCTTGAAGTTCTTTGGCTAGTTTTTTATGTGCTGTATTTAAATAATTAGTTAGGAATTTTATCTATACCGGGGAATTTCCAATTGTGTGCTTTTTTTAGTGCAAATTTAACATCATCTTCTGTAATTCCAGACCATGTCTGTTCTGGTTTATTTTTCATTCGTTCTATCTCTTGCGCAATCCAATGTACTTCCTTGCTATGTTCTTTAGAGCAAGCCCATATCTTTTCCCAGTACTGTGTGACTTCTTCCATTCTGCGGGGGGGGGGGGGCTGTCACTTCAATTCTTTTTTTACCTATTTCCTTGTAAAATCTCTTTGTATCAGTTTGAAAAATCTTGTTTTGTCTGTAAAATCTTGCTCTTTTCTCATAGCGCCTTATTCTTTGAGCCTTTAGTTGGATTTTTTGCTTTATTTTTTATTTATTTGATAAGACTTCATTTTCATTTCTAATGTTATATTTTCTTTTGGCTCTTCTGCTTTTCCTAGTTCTTACATTTATTCCTCTACTCAGTTCATCCAGTACTGATAGTTCACTTCTACGTTGTTCGATTTCTTTTTCTATTTTTCTTTTCCAAGGTGGATCTTCATGTCTGCGAGACTGCCTTGTTTTTATTTTGATGTTCAATTTTTTTGTTGCTGCTATTGCTGATGCATATATTGCTTCATTGAGATTTGTATGAGTGTCTTCATCCAAGATTAATTTGAGTGCTGCATTGTAGAGTTTAATAGTTCGGAGATTATGCATTGTTGTTTGTAATTTTGGGAGCTGTTCTCGTTCCTCCATTGTAATATTTTGTATTTGACTTAGATAGTTCTTTATTTCTACCTTGGCTTCCTGTATATTGTTCTTATTTTCCGTCAAATAATTATCTTCGATGTGTTCTGAACTCGTTTTATTTTCGTCTTTTAACTGACTCAGATCACACCTTTCCAGCACTTTTAAACTTACAGCATTATCTTCGCAGTGATTTGCGTGTTTCACGGTTTCTACATTATGACCTGTGGCTTGTTTGATGTTATTACATTTTATTTCTGATTCTGATTCCGGTTCCTTTTCATATTTTGTTGATTCGTATCTTCTTGTTAAAATTCTTTTAATTTCATTAATTTCAGACTCTGTCAGTTGGTTATTACGAATAATGTACCTACGTACATTGGCTAATTTATTTTCGTCAATATACTTTCTATTTGCTTGACCAACTTTTTCACGCCAAATGTCATATGTTTGGCGAGTCATGTTTTTTTGAGGTTTGAGTAAGGCTTCATGAAATGCAGTCATAACGACTTTGTACTCCTCACGAGACCATTTTATTTTTTTATTTCTTTAAACATACGGTTGTAGATCTAGCTGGAGAATTTTCAGGACCATCATTAGGATTATCCTGGTTGTGGAGACCTGAAGATTCATTCTTTGTGTAGGAGTTTGTTCCTATGGCAGATTTTTCGACCTCAGGTAGGTTCCCTACTGAAGGACGGGCTCCCTGTTTATCCACTGGAAGAGCCATACTGGGCTTTTTATTTCTATTTGTATTTTTCATGTTTTTCCCACGAGTGACGCACGGGTCCAAAAGTCCACCCAAATTTGCCCGGCATGTTGGGTAACGATCTTTTACAAACAGGGTCCCGAAGCCTGTAGGGGATCGTTTGTGACCTCATAACGCAGTAGCCATTCACTCCTCGGCACGATTAACACCTTGAGTTGCGGGTTGTTGTTCGGAGTTTTCCTTCTCCTAAATGGGCGGCCAAGCGACATTTGACATATTATTATTATTATTATTATTATTATTATTATTATTATTATTTCTTAAAATCTCTCAAAAAAGTCTGGCTTGTATTAAAAAAAACGTGATATTTAAAGAAAGAGTCTACGGAAACCAAGGTCTCCAATACATGTAACGTATACATGCTATATATACAGTATGTACAAGTTGCATGTTACTTTTTTTATTATTGCATCTGATATAAAATTATTTGAATTATTTTCTATGAGAACAAAGAGGAAATTAAAGTGGTAATGTAACAGGTTGTCCCTAATCTCATTCCAGATATTAACCCTTTGTTGCATATTGGTTACAGTTGTAACCAATATGCAATAAAGATTAGAGAAAAGTTACAATTGAAACCAATATGCAACAAAGGGTTAAACATGATTTTGTCATGGTTCTGCACACAAAGAAAATCTCATTCCAGATATTAGCCCTTTGTTGTTTATTGGTTAAAATTGTAACCCAATATGCAACACAGGTTAGAGAAAGTTAACAATTGTAAACAATATGCAGCGAAGGGTTAAACATGGTTTTGTCAAAAGAACAAAATGTTAACTTCTTTTTTATGGAGAGAAGTTACATTCAAATAAATTCACTGATAGAACACATTTGAATGAATGCATAAAGAGGAGATGTGCTAAAATTGACAGCAATTGGGAGTTATTACATCGAGTTGGCGTGGATTTTGCAACGCGCATCAATCTTTGCATCACAAATTATGAAAAGTATATTGGAGAAGGTATTTGTTAATATTCCAATTCAATAGAATGTTGGTGAAAATTTATCTTTTTGAAAATATGCATTTTTGACTATGTTTTCAGATTTTTGAACACCCTGTAGAATAACATCATATATTGTCTTGACGAATCTGAAAGAAAATAGCATGTTTTACTAAAAACCGATAGACATTAGTACACGTTGAAAAAATAAGATATTCTTAATTTTACATTACTGTATTATATTAATGTTTAGTTTTGTTTTACTTGTAAATAGATCTTCGGACAATTTTTATATAATTTGAGTTTCAAAAGGAAAAATATACGAACACATAAAACAATCATATAAAAAATGAATGATAACAGAGGGTGGGCCATAAGTCAAGCACCAAAGCATTTAAAACAAATAATAAACGTGATTCTATTAAAACCAAGCGTAACTCATGAACTGAGAAACACGTTGTTCACGCTGGCAATTTCACCACTTCACGTAATTCTTTGGGGGTCGAGTTTTGAAATTATATTGAAGATGGTAGTAGTTAATATTCCAATCCAATTAAATGATGTTGAAAATTTAATTAAAAAAATATGCATATTTGACTATGTGTCCAACATATGTCAATATATGTTAACTTCTATCAATATATATTCTGATACCTAATTTTTTTGTTTCATTTCAGAACAGGTTTTGATTTTTATGGATACAAAATTTTGGTTATGGTTTCTATATATTTTATGAGGGAATAATAATTGTTAATTGCTTTATTAAGGTTTTTGGCGAAACATGAGTAACAATTATTGATAAATGTCATAGTCTTTCTCATACAAATGAGAAACAGCATATATTGCCTTATTAAAATATACTTTAGTGATAAATAATTTTACATATATTTCAATCCTGTTTGATTTGCGGATATAGTTGTTTTATCAGGACACAAATAGCAAGGATCTCAAATGATAACCTCTTTTAAGAAATCTTTAACGATTAGTATTATTATTTTATTTAGTGCTACTTGAAAAAATAAGGTTTTACTGGGAGATAAATATTAAACAGAAATATTTCAAATACATTCTAATTAAAAATTAGATAATATGTTAATTTGATCTTATTCCAAAATATGTTTTATTAGGAGATAAATTTTAGGCCAATTTGAATATAATTAAATAAGAAAATATTTAATTTTTCAGAATATATAAATTTTGTTTTTTTGGAAAGACGTTGGTTTTATTTTCTGTTGGACTTTGAGCTGGGTTTTATATTCTTTAAATGAAAAATTCATTAATTAATTGAAAGTTTTGTCTTGAAATTATTCCAATGATGTTGTGTTTTTGCGACATACACTTTCGGATGAATATCTTTTAAAATATTTAGTGCGAAATCAGTTCAAAATATTCACAGAACGTTGCTTTACAATGATATCAATTTTATGGTGAAACACCCTTTCAGCAAAACATTTTGGAAACATTTCAGTGGAAATCAATTAAAAATATTGATATTAGGTACATAACTTTATGAATCTTCTTTTGCATTCAATCTGCTGAAGCTTTCCAAATGTAAAATTATTGAAGAGATACTAGGAAAAGAAAAAGAAAACAAAAACGCTTTGCCAAAAGATGTTGAATTGCATCATGGAGTTATCTAAAGTATGGAAGTCTGAAGGGGATATCTTGAAAATATACACATCAGGAAAATGAAATGGGAGAAAGCAAAACTGCGAAATGAATAAATCAATAATTTGATGCTCAAATTTCCAGAGAAATTATAGTTATGGCAAAAAACCTATTAGCACAATTGAAGGTAAGTTATAAAAATGACGCACAATCGTGTAACTGAAATTTAAATGCACATAATTGCGTAGTAAGGACATTTATGTTATGACAACGAGGCACAGGTTCAAATCGAACTATAGTAGGATTTTACAGGAGGTGATTTCGTGAACTTATCAGAGAGAGAAGATGATTCAAGTTTCTAAAAAGACGTTTTAGTTTAAAAAGACATTTCAGCTTATCATTAACTTTTTTTTATATTTTTTCATACGTTTGTATAAGATGTTTTCTTTTCTGAACTCAAGTTATAAAATAATTGTTCGAAGGTTTTGTATTTCTAGCGCTTTCAGCTATATCCATTCTCAAGAATTAATTTTGTTTGATTTGTAAATAAACCTTTGGACAATTGTTGTATAATTTTGAGTTCCGAAAAGAAAAAATGTACGAACACATAAAAGTTGATATAAAAAATTCATGATAATTCTTTGTCATTTTTTATGAAACCTGAATAAAAGAAAAACTGTTGCCCAACTACACACAATATATATATTGTTGCCCCAAGCAAGCCCGGAGTGGCACTGGTTTACTGAAGGTTACATATGAGAAGAAATTGAAAAATACAAGAACAAGGGACAGTGGGTGTCAAAGAAAGGATATGAGTAAGATATGAATCAATGTGGTCAAAAATGGCAAATTGTTCTGAAGGCATTGATTGTTGTGCTGATGTTAAGTCAGATTATTTCGTGTAATTTCAGCTGCCGAGAAAAACCTACATTTTTTCTTTAACAAGTATGGTAAGCAAAGCTCAAACCACAGGTCGTCTATGTAGGTGCAGAAGAAATACAAATTTATATTAAGAGGCGTCTGAACCAAAAAATATTTAAACAGCCTATCATACAGTTACACTGTAAATAGATAGTAGGGTTTTAAAAATGTATACACACTTTAAATAATTGTAACAATTAGTATTTATTAAAATACATAACTTATTCAAACATATCTACAGATATTATTTGATTATTTTCTCAACGCCTGTATTAAAACTGATGTCCGTTTTGGTTCAAGCACTGCTTATAACGCGAAGGAATTGAATCGTAAACAATTCAATTTATAATTGTGAGTATTCTCGCTTAATGGCGGCTCTCAGTTCAGCGACTGTTACTGGTGTGTTAGCGTAGATTTGGGCTTTTATATGTCAGCGTAAAAACCCTCTTGCGGTGTAAAGTATGGTGAACGTGCAGAGTATACTACAAAATACTTTCGTACAATCTACTCGTTTGGCAAGATCTCATCCAGGAAGGATATAAAATCGCGATGGTAGTGTATGATTGCCCCATCTTGCTTAAAATAAAACCTCTCATTCATTTCTTCTGTTGGGTTTTGCATGGCAGACTTCTGCAGTTCCTGTATTAAATTTTTGGGGAATAACACACACACACACACACATACACACACACACAAATATATATATATATATATATATATATATATATATATATATATTAGTATTTGTCTCTTTAAATGAGCATATTTATGACAACTTCTAAATTTCATGATGTCACCGTTATGATGTTCTTACACGTCAGATCTGTTTACGGTTACGTCCCGGTCATTTTTTATTTATGTAGAACATGGTCTGAATTTAGTACTTATCAACGCTCCCATCTCCAACCCGATATCGACGAAAAACCTGCTTCCCAAAATGCATTTTATCACTAAAGCCACTGAAAAAAACAACCCTAGTGGTAAACTTTATCATAATTAAACACTATATATATATATATATATATATATTAGGGTGCATGTGTGAATGACACTCAAAAGTCATACCTCCGATTTTAAAATGTTGATCAATGATATCAACCAGGGATGTGAGGGAATATGTCAGTTGAGTGTGGAAGTTCCTGCCAACGAGTCAAAATTATTTCCCTGCGTATCAAAGATCCGTGCAACAAAATGGCGATTAAAAATGAAAATGCGGACAAATCGGAGACAGTTCAGTGAACTCATTCACATAATAAAACTTTGCACTGATGAGCCTTCTTCGTCGCCTGCTGACTATTCATGGAGATATTAATCACTCACCACGGGATAACTTTTGTCGATGATTTATGGCACACACTACCAACACTATGTTTGCATCTTCAATCTTGTTTTAGGGCTGAGGCAACATTTGAAAAAAAAATGGAATAATTTTGGGGAGTAAATAAAGCACCCAAGATAGCACAAATGAACTGGACAAAACGCCTCAGAGTTCTGGGACAGAGTTACGACAGAATTTCCAGAGAAGTATAAGAGAATTCTGATAGAGTGTTCGTTAGACTATCTTTGGAGTCCGTCATGGAGACATAACAGTATAATCTTTCGTAGGAAGTTATAACAGTGGCAACGAAGAATTGAAATTCATATAGAGTAGAAAAATACCTATTTGATTCGGTGCAAATAATTAGATTGACAACGAATAATTGGAATCACGTGGTCACGATTTTATTTATATATTGTGCGTAAAGAAAAAGCGCTGATATTCTGAAATATAAAAGACATATTAACCCAAGTGATAAAAATACAACAAAATTAACAGCAATATCAACAACATCATCATCAAAACAGCAACAAGAATAAGTGTGCAAATTACAGAAAAATAACAAATGTTAATTAAAATAATTTAGAAGAAAGCGTAATATTCTCCAATTTCTTTCACTCCCGACGCAATATCAAAAGCGTTAGTAGCCGTCACGTATAATTCAGATGATGGAATTACCTTTTCTGTTGATTTTAGAAGATACACAAAATTTACAGAAGTGAATTCGGTGGCTAGGATGACGATGAAAAACCAAAACATTTCTTGAGAAAGGCAACAATTGTAGAGCAGGAAAAAATTTTTTTACTACAAAAAAGAGATAAATTTGCTTTAAATTGATGGTAAACATTCTTAATAAATTTCTTTTATTCAATAATTGTCGAAAGTGTATGAATTTTATGGAAAAGAGGACTATGTTGGGTTCGTTAACAAGAGTGTGAAAGTTCCGAATTAAACGAGCTGACTCCGGATATGTTCAAACGTTTTTTTTTCTTCAAGTGTTAACGGCGAAAAACGATGCAAAATACGTGTTGGAATTCCCACGAAACTGGGACAGAATCGCAAATTAACACAACATGAAATATCGTCGAATGTCAGAGATTTTTAAATCTGAAACGCGATACGATGAAATTGACTAGAAAGAATAAGCAACCAAAAAATGTAGAAAAAGTATAAGATTATTCTTGTTTCATATGTGGGAATTTTTATCTCAGAAACAACTGTACTACACATGTAGAAAAGTTTGAAATAAAAATCACACCTTAAAAGTAAAATAAAGGAAAGGTGATCACAGAAAAACTTTTGTACTCAGCGTTGAGACGGAAAAATAATTGCGGAAAACAAAAGAAAATTTGTGTATGAAAATTAATAATGTGGACGTAAAAAGGCAACTAGACACAAAAAGTGATATCATAATAATCAACGAAGCCATGCGGGAAGCAGACGAAATACAAATATATTAAAAAAGAACTTCGAAAACAGCGGGTGTCGGTTAAGAAATTATTTAAATAATATTCAACATTTCATTTCCGAACAACGAATGTATTTGGTATTCACTGAGTGGAATTATTTGAGTTGTGGAATTTACCTACAATATTTATTGCAAAAATATAAGTGGACATGTGACTGGTTTACATATCAATGTGAAAATTTAAAGAAAGAATTGAAAAAATGTTTTCCAGATGTTTTGTCAAATGAGTTAAGTCGTTGTTCTGAAGTAAAAAAAAAATTAAGTGAAAACAGGATTGACGCCAGTATTTAAACCTAAACGTAGTGTACCGTACGCAGAATTGTCTCAAGTCAATAAAAAATTAGACAGAATTGAAAAAATGTGTCTGATTGAAAATCTTGACTATTCCAAATGGGGAGCACCAGCAGAAAAAAAAAAGAAAAAAGTATCATTCGTGTCTGTGTTGAATTTTCGACTATGTTAAACAAACAATTATAAATATATAACTATCCATTATCAAATACAGAGGAATGTTTTGCCAAATTAAATAGTGGAAAATAGTCTTTTTAAAGCAAATTCGCAAATACAGTATCATAAAGAATGTAAAACAAAAAGAAAAGAAAGAAATGAAGGAAATATATGATGAAAAGAAAGAAATAGGAAAACAAATGGTATTGAAATAAATTAGAAAAGTATTTACTAAAGAAAGGACCGCAAGATTGGACAAAACTGCAAGTTTCGTATGATATCTTTTCGTATGATAAGTAAGGGAAAAAGAAATGTTGTTAAAAACTAATGGCTGACCCTAAACAAAAGAAAAACAAAATTCAGTTCGTGGTGAATTTGGCAGAAAGCGAAGGAGGTGAATACAAAGAAAAGAAGAAATATAAAATTTGTAAATAAATAGGACAACCCGGTAAGTCAAATGAACTAGGCACGAAGTCTAAAATAATGAACAGAAACAGTGTTCAGCCCCAGAATTCTACCTGAACTCAGAGTTGTTACTGAAAAAAAATAAATAAATAAAAATAATAAAGCAGGAAAAAATCCCACTTCTTATGGGGAGGACCCAGAGTCCCATCCGAACTCAAACCTGTCAGACACTCTGCCTTCGGGCAGAAAGTAACCCCAAACAGTCTATGCCGAAGGTCAGTGTCACGTCTGGGGAAAAGTAGCCAAGACCCGATTCCGCTTATGCGCTGTCTACAGGAATTTATCCCGAGAGTACATGCTTGAAAGGCCCAACATTGAACGTGACTTTGTGTTACATTCTGTCTTTTGTTGGGAGAGATCGCGTATACCACCAGAGTTCTACACGAACTCGATAGAGTTAAGTCCAGCTCTCTGCCCAAATGCAGAGAATGACTTAGTTGGAGCACGGTCAACAAACTGGGAAGTAAATAAATAAGATATACAGGTTCTCTTCTTTTGGGCAGAGTTCGTCTCAGTTGATATTCCGTCTACTGACCGAGACTCGACTGAGAAGATTAAATTGGCTTACTCCTCGATCCTGTGTATGGGAGTGCTGTGAAAATTCTGACCATTGATGCGAGATTTTGCATTCGGGTTCACCACGTAAAGCCCGACCTTGTGTCACATCCCATCTGTCAGCCGAGCACACTCTCTTTAGGTCGAGAAAGTTTAAATCGGGCCAACTGAACTAGAATCTGTCAGTCAATCTGACTGTCTTTGAGCAGTGAATGACTCGGCCGAGGCTCTGTCTACGGAAAGAGAAGTACGTTATTCCAACAGCAATTCTCTTAACACAAGGCAACACTACTACTTCAAAATACATTTTGTAGACTTTCTTGTTGAGTCTGGGATTTCGTGTTAAGATAGATCCCTTCAAACAAATTCGTAATCACTATCGCTCATCCAACTTTTTTTAGTGCTCTGCACTGACCTAAGATTGATACCCATACATTCTGAAATGCTCTAATTAGAGCTTCCGTCGCAGATACCAAGCAGTACAATAAGAAGTCTACATATTTTGCGTCTGATTAAATTGTGTCATGATGCTCTTTTACCCACAGACAATGCCCAGCTGACACTAATAAACAGTGCAAATTACCAATCAATTAAACACAAACAACGAGAAAGCGATGAGTTAGAAGTTTAGCCTGGCTACAATTTACTAATATATATATATATATATATATATATATATATACGAGCCGTTGTGCGAAACCGCGGTAGTTCTTGGCGATCTTGCGATTTTTTTCGTGTGTTTTTGCTCTGCGTAACTGCCTTTTTGTTAACACTTTTTGGTTAGTTTAGTATCGAGCACTTTTCTTTCCTGGTGGTTCGTTCCGTTCGAGGGTTTTTTTCTTTACTGTGAAGAACCGTATGTATTGTCGGTCCTACGCAGTTTTCTTTTTTTTCCCCTCTTTGTCCAAAGCTCTATAGCCGAGGACAATAACGGAGTTAGATTCTGCTGGTTATTCGTGGTCTTTAAAAATTACTTGTGTAACATTTTAAGATTAGAATACGTACAGAGTCGGTTTTATTATTATTATTATTAATATATATATATATATATATATATATATATATAGATAGATAGAGAGAGAGAGAGAGAGAGAGAGAAAGAGAGAGAAAGACTAAATCTAAGTAATCAAAAACAGACCTACCTAGGTTTTACCCTACGTCGATTTACCCTGACGAGACGTAGGGTCTGTTGGCGCTTATTTATTCTTTCTTTGTTGCTCGACTATTGTATTGAGCGCTTCAGTGTTAGGGTTCTCGTCTCGGGGTTTTTTCCTTTCCTACAAGTATTTTGACGTACGTTCAAGTACTTAGTTTCTTTCTGTTTTTACTTCCCCTTTTTTCCCCTCCGAGTTTGTTCTCGGTGGATTTTTCGAGACGAACTGAAATATATTATAAAAATTATTAGTATTAGCATTATTATTATTGTTATATCATTTTTCATTATATTTCTATTTCTGCTATGGTCGCACTACAAACCAGGTCTCCGGGAAAACTTAAGGCAGGTCGTGGCGTTTTGTTATGACTCCATTTCATGTTTTTTCTATCTTCCTCACCATCCCTAGTGTTACATAGACAAAGTTCTCTTTAGTGTTTGTGCTGTAAATAATAAGACAATTTTTTGTATACGTCTTAAACTGGGGTTTCCAGGGTTTCTTTCAATGTGTTTTTTATTCCATTTTTTATAATTCTAAGTACACCTACTATCACTGGTACAAAACTTGTTTTCAATTTCCACATTTTTTCTATTTCAATTTCTAGGTCTTTTTCCACATCCGTGGTTGCTATGTTACAATCCGCTGGATAAAGCCATATCAATTAATAGACAAATTTTCTCTTTCTGGTTTTTAACAATAATGTCTGGCCTATTTGCTTCAATCTCTCTGTCTGTGTAGATGATGTAATCCCATAGAATGGTGACATCTTCTATTTCTGTAACCGGTGCTGGGTGATGTTCATACCAGTGTTTGTTTACATATTTTTCTTAGTGTTTGCACATATCGTGACAATTTTTATATTTATTTGGGGCAAGTACAGAACAGCCTGAGATTAGATGGTCTATTGATTTTTGGTGTTTATCACAAAACCTGCATTTTGGATCCATATTATTATGTATAATATTTGCCTGAAAATTTCTAATGAAAAGATTTGGTCCTGCGCTGCAAGAATGAAGCCTTCAGTCTCCGACTTTAATCCAGATGCACGTAACCATCGATGAGTATTAACTTTATCAACATTGGATTTATTGGTACGTTCTGGATATTGGCCATGCAGAGGTTTGTCTTGCCAGCGTTCTTTCATCTGTTCAAGAGCTTTATCTTTGGCTTTCATTTTCATACTTTTTGCCGCAATATTTGGTTCTTGGCTTCTGTTTTGCTTTTCTACAGAATCTACTAAATGTAAATCGTGTTTTTATTTCCTGCCTTCTTTTATTATTGAATATCTTTTCTTTCTTTCTTCATGTTGCCTTACTAATTGTATCATCCAGTCCTTTGTTGTTTCTATGTATGTTAGTAAGCCAATAGTTGTTGTCTTGTATGACAAATCTAGCTGAATAAGACCTCTTCCACGTTCTTTACGGGGTATGTATAGACGGTTTCTATAAGCCTTTAGATGAGGCATCTTATGCTTAGAAAGAAGCTTTCTTGCTTTAGAATCCATTCGCCTGATGTCGTTTAGAGTCCAGTTTAAGATGTTTAAACTATATTGGACAACTGGGATTGCAAGGCTATTAATAGCCATAATTCTTTTCTGAGAATTTAATTCAGTTTTTAATATCATTCGTAGCCTTCTATAGTACTCCTTACGCACTATCTCCTTTATTTTTTATGGTGATTTTTTTCACTCTCATTTACACTTAGCTATTTATGAGCTTCTTCTGGTTTTAATTCTTTATTGTTACAGCAGGGTCTAGGCTAATTGAGGATGTTTCTTGTAGTGATCCACGTAAAACTGTAGTTTTAGCACATTTATTCAAATTGAATTTCATTCCAATGTCTTCGCTGAAGCATTTTACAAATTGGAGAAGACCTTCCAGCTCATTATCATTCTTAGCATACAACTTTAAGTCATCCATGTAAAATAGATGGCTTATTTTGTAACCACAATATGTCTTATTAAGTTGACTGGTTAGTGCTATTAATGATATGCAGAATAGTAAGGGAGACAAAGAATCACCTTGAAATATACCTCTTTTGATGTTTATTTTACCAGATTTTTAGGTTCCGTTTATACGATTGAGGTAAAGGCTTGCTTTTCATGTAGACATGCACTGTTTGATGAAATTGATGATGAGGGATGATATCTTGTATATATTTATTTTTTTTTAAATCCAGGACTGTGGCACACTATCGAATTCCTTACGATAAACTGTCCAGGCAGTACTAAGATTTTTCTTTGTACTGTAGCAGTTTTCCAGGATCATTTTGGTAATATTGTTATTATTATCATTATATATATATATATATATATATATATATATATATATATATATATATATATATATCGGTTAGTATAAGGCACCCTGTTACAATTATTTAAAAATAATGCGTTGAAGCTACAGCGTTTTTATATTGTTTTTGATCTAAAGGAGGTAACTTTAATTCATACAATTATAATCTATTCGATGTTATACAAAATTATTTTTAAAATTATTGCTGTCATCAACTTTTCAAAATTCTGTTGTCATACTTATAACTAACCCAAATTACTGTTAGTTGTTTGCCCTTGTCTAGCGAGCTTCGGTAAATGAATTAAAAAAAATTAATGGAACATTACTAGCACGCACTTTTCTGTATTGTGAAAAGAGACAGGAATTATTCATTATGTATTGCGGGGTAGAGCCTGTATTCGACATATGGAGTGTAAGCCATCCTGATATTGTTGTTGTTGTAAAGCCAACATATATACTTAAATTTTTTTACTTGGGAATATATATTTTTTATGATATCAACAAGTCCCATCTATCCAATTTTTATGAGCTTTATCAAATTCACAAATTATTTTTATATGTAATAATAAAATAAAAACAAACTAAATTTATTGATTGTACAAAACAATTAAATTGGATATTTAGAAAATTTCTTAAACTTGTTTAAACTTGTTTAAATTATTCAGCAAAATATGTTTTAAAAAACTCGGACTATCTAAATACACATTATTTAAATTAATATATATATATATATATATATATATATATATTTTAGGAGAGAGAGATAGTTAATGTCTGTGTGTGTCTAAATAAACAACATTTACCTATAGGAATTCGTCTCGTCATCTGAGTAACTTTTTTAATATAAATATAATTAACTTTGCTCTTTCGTTATTTTAACGCTACTGTTAAATATGTGTTTTTTGTTTCCATTATCTCTGAAACTTTCTTGTGGCTAACATGTTCAGTTTACTGTGTACGTACCATTATTCTATAGAAACACATTTCTGTTACTTCAAATCTCTTCATCTGTGAGGATGTGGTCGAGCATTCACTACCGTATGCAGTCAGTTAAGTGCCATACGTGATACACGCTTGGGCGATCATGTCTCGAAAGAGACACAAAATTATCCCGCAGTAGGTTGCCATTGCTTTCTGCGGTAGACTGGATGCCGACCAAGGCTATAGAACACAATCTGTTCTGCTATTTAACCCATAACTGGAAGGAAGAGACGGATTAATACCTTTCCCAAGGGTATTTGTGCGTAAGTGAATGCAATGGATTCAACTCGGCTCCCCGGTTTCTTGTTCCGAGCCGATATCCTCTGTACCACAACGCACATACCGATATTGATTAACAAAACAGTAATGTTTTATTTTAGTTTTTGACAACGTTTTCCCGTTTCTTAATGTTTTGCATGTCCCTATTCCAATGTGCCTCAAGATTTCGCCGTTGAACTTCCTTTCCTTTGTTAAATTCTGTCACTGTTATTTATGTTATTTATTTTTGGGGGCATTTATGCTTTCGCTATCTCCAATTTGTAATTCGCATTTTAGGTTTTCCTTTTGCTGTCAACCATATATTGTCGTCTTACAATTGACGTTTTTTTTTTCATTGACTAGTTTCTCTAGGATTGTCCGTTATTTCCTGTCTCTGTCTGCTACAAAACTGTGTCATCAGCAAATATAATACTCTTAACACTGTGGTTAGCAATAATAAATCATGAATATAATTAAACTATCCAACTTTTATGAAAGACAAAGCAATAATCTTTGTTCAGCAATAGTTTTAATTTATTTTTTTTATATTTCTTACCATTCATTTGGTTTCCACTGAAATTTTAAATATAAGTTGAACAATGTTTGACATTTCTCGGCTTTCTTGAGTCATCATCAATGACGTGTGCTATTTTATATACATTGCTTTTTCGCATTTTTTAAAGTATTTCTTCTTCAACTGTCACTGACTATTTCACCCTTCTAATTTCCCCCTTCTTCAACTGTCAGTGACCATTTCCCCCTCCTAATGTATCAATGAAATAGTCTATAGTCCTTATTAAATTTGATAAACTTTTATTCTTGTAGTTATTATATTTTCATACCTAAAATTTTTAGAATTCGCAATTATATTTTTACAGTTAAAGTGATATAGTATTTGTGTGTTATTTATGCGAAGTTGTTGCTTTAGTTATGTTGGTTGGTTAGAAAATAGAAAGTTATTCGGTGCGATAATAAAGTGATTGTGTGACATACGCATGTGTGTCATGAATAATTATTAGAGAGACATTCTCAAGAGAGCTTGCTCTGCGCCGACAGCTAAGGGGTAGCATCTCTGACTAATATCATATCGAGCGAAGTTTAATCCAGACTTGAACCAATTGGATATTTAGCCGCAATGATTATCTGTGAAAAACAGACCAGTACACACACACACACACACACACACACACACACACACACATATATATATATATATATATATATGTATACGTGGATTATCATTATGCTATATATATATATATATATATATATATATATATATATATATACTGTAAACGAGTTATTACACAACTTAGATTTCTACCATATGGTGTCTTCAGACGATATGCAATAACTGATTTTACCGTTTTTTTAAAGAGTGATCACGTAACGGGATTTGTTATGAATATCTGTTTTTTTTTTTTAATCATTTCACCCCGAGCAAGGCGGAAACGCCACTGATGGACAGGGGGTTACATAAATGTATAAAGATTAATTAGAAAAGAGCGAGGAGTACAAGCTAGTTAGAAAGGAACAATAGAAAGCTGAGAAAGCAGGTGCGATGACAGATACATAGGTGGAGAGAAAGGGAAGGTTATACAGGGGAGGGGAAAGAGCTAGAGGCCAGTGGTTAGTAGATGAGTATTAACTTTGCATTTAAATTTCTGGAGGTTGTAGCCGTCAGGAAAGCAAGAATATGGGAGTGAGTTCCACAGGCGGTAAGTGCGAGAGAGGAAGCTGCAGGAGTAGAATTGACTTCTGCATTTGGCTAACCTGACTGTGAATGGGTGGGACCCAGTTGCCAGTCTGGTTGCACGGGTAAACACCTGTTGAGGAGGCATCAGTGACTTAAGCTCATCCGAGCAGAAACCATGAAAGTATTTATAGAAGAGACAGAGGGAGGCCACATTTCGACGATGGGAAAGTGGCTGCAGTCGAGTCACCAGATCAGTACCTATCACATTACAGACTCTCCTTTGGAGCTTGTCAAGAACACTGAGGAGAACGGCAGGGGCACCTGACCATAAATGGCAGCAGTACTCCATGCACGGACGGATGGTTGACTTGTATATATGCAGGATGGATTCAGGTGGAAAAAACATCCTGGATCGACATAGTGACCCAATCTTCTTAGCAGTAGATTTTGCTATGGATTCAATATAGTGCTTCCATTTGAGGTCTGAGAACAGGGTAAGTCCGAGGAGGAGTAGTGTATTACTCTCCGGGAGAATCACCTGGTCCATGCTTATGGGAGGCAGAAGAGGTTGCCTGTAATGGTTGACAGACAACAGCTTGGTCTTAGATGAATTGAAGTTGACAAGCCACTTCTGGCCCCAGTTCACCACAGAGTGTAGATCCCGCTCAAGGTCAGCAGCGAGATTATGTCTGTCCGCCACGAGAGGTTTCTTACTGGAGCGGGAGTATATTGTATTGTCATCTGCATAGATGCCTACTTGGGACTTGATCTCATCTGGGAGGTCGTTGATGAAAATAAGGAAGAGCGTCGGGCCCAGGATAGAGCCCTGTGGGACACCAGCATTCGTGCTCTAGGACGAAGAGGCACGCACATTCAGAACGACCTTCATTTTGCGGTTATTTAAGAAAGATTGGATTAGGTCAAGCAGGCGACCGGTAATACCATAACCGCGTAGTTTGCATAGGAGGCCAGGGTGCCAAACCTTGTCGAAAGCCTTGGAGATTTCCAGAGCAACCGCGCGAGCCTCGTCAGACTCATCAAGGGCCTTTATGGATCCTATGATTAAACCATCTGTTTTTAAATGTGTCTTTGGTTGATCCATATATGTTTTGCTTTGACCATTTAAGTCATGTACTTTTGCAGTGTATTTTTTGTATTCAAAAGTCCTTGAAGTGGGCATTCATTTTTGTCCTAGCAGTTACATTCTTTAATGCGGTAAAATCACTTATTGCAAATTTCCCGAAGAACCCACATGGTAGAAACCTAGGTTGCGTAATAACTCGTTTGCAAATGAAAAGTATTAAAGTTCTACAATATAAAATTATTGAACACTTTTTAATACAAAAGTGTACTAGTCTAATTTAATTATGACCATAAACTAAATAATTGATATATATATATATATATATATATTAATTATTTAGTTTTTTCTAGAGTATATATATATATATATATATATATATATATATATATATATATATATCGAAACATATCTGTCTGCGGATGACAATATTTACGCTCTCACACCCTGATTGAGCACTCTGGGAAAATAGTAGACTTTGATAAACAGTAGCTACTCTAGAACGTACGCATTGCTCATTAAATGAAATGAATTAGAGCGCTCTAGCTATTGGGCGCGTATAATGTTATGGTCTGAAAAGTCTGCGTACTTCCACCGAACGCCCATAGCCCAGGGGTAGAATCGCCGACTGACGCCATTTCTGTCGGGTTTCTATCCTGTGTAAAAAAAGCAATCGGAGTTTAACCGTACTAATGAGCTGTGATACGGCGAAACAGATCTGTCTGCGGATGACAATATATATATATATATATATATATATATATATATATATATATATATATGTTATATAGAAATGAAAAAGTATGAAATAATTGAAAAACTATTTAACATGAGAATCTTTATGAATATATCGTTACTTTTCATAAAACAACATCGCTCTGTAAGAGGATCTGAAGCACAACTGAATAAGTTTCTAAAAATCTTCGTTACGATACGAATGTGCTATATAGAATTGCCACATTCAATTTGAAGGAATGTAATGAGTTAACACAATCGGCAAACAAATATTTGTGGAGAAGTCATATATATATATATATATATATATATATATATATATAGCAAAATATTGAAATGAATTGCAATTATGTTGATTTTATACAGTAAAATAAATGAAAGATATGGGGAGAAAATAAATAGCTATATTCAAAGACATTTTTTACAGTGGTGTTTAGGGGTTTACAGAATGAGAGATACAACTTATATTGTTATATTGTTAAGGTAACGGTTAAACCATATACATCACCAGGTTAAGATTTTAGTGATCACGAATGTAGCGTCATGAGGCTCGCTTCCACAATGCCGTGGTTTTTTGGGAAAAATTAATCACTTCAGTGGAATTCATGTATACGAAAATGTTGAAATTAATTAAAGTTCATAATTAAAATTTACTGTAAATATTTAACCAGTGTTTGCTTAATATAATTTATTTAAGGATTGTCTCAACCAGAAAACGTCATAGGGTGCTTTTTCGAGTCTCCGTACCTTGATGTTTCTTTCTTTGATTATCCAGACGTTGTATAGAGACAAATAATATTGTTGTGGGTTTCTCCCTTTTGTTAATGATGGACTCAACCAGAGTATACTTATACTACTGTTATAGAAGCGAGACTGAAGGATACCAAGGTTTCACAGAAAAATTAAGCAGTCAGTACCTAGTAGCTCATAGTAGCTCATTATTACGCAGTACCCATCAGCTTCCGACGCGTACATACTCAACACACTACGGCTTCACTTCCAGAGACTTTTACCTATACTTTTTATTGACCCGCATTCCTGGACTACTAATCTTTATTCATGTCTGTTTTCTTACTTTAATACTCTTATGTTCTATCTCAATTACTGATCGTTGTTCATTTATTTGTGCGAACCCCATTCCCGGGATCCACAACAAATATCTTGCTTGACAAGATAGCTCATTCTCTTATTTTATTTTTCAGTATAAGTCAACTTTTTTTCTGAATTTCTGGGTGAGGTTTTAATATTATTTACTTTATTCATATCCGAACAATTGTCCTAATCTTTGTTGTTTTTATCACACCTTTTAGATATGTATCGATCTTGGTAAATTACAGGCAATTCCGAATTAAAACTTTACTTAATTTACCAGCTTTTCATTCACTTTTCAGTGCTTATATCTGGAGATATAGTATAATAATTTTTTTATTTCCCAAAAATCAATTATTCCAAGTACACACTGCCAGACCCAGGAATGGGATTTCCAACCACACTAAACAACGACTGAAACGTTCTGACAAAAACATCAACAAACACGAAATATTAGGAAAAACATCAACAGTGTGAATAACACAAGTCGTATTTACTGTACATCGAAAATTTTTTATTCATTTCAGCACAAGACACTCGATAAAGCAACATGTTACTAAAAAAGTGATAATATGAGAAAAATATTTTGAAGAAGAAACAATAAATATTCAGGAAATTAAGATGACAGAAAGTAATGATACTGAAGATCAACGTTGACTGGGAATCAAGAAGCCATAAGAAAGTTCCACAGGCGGGTAGTGCGATAGAAAACTAGTTAGAATAGAACTTACGGTTACATCAAACCATTTTAACTGTAAAAGTAAAATTTCCCGCTAACCGAGAAATGTGCTATATCATTCAATAAGTCTCGGGCCTGTGATATAGATGGCGCGATAATAAAAAATGCATAAAATTTTTATTAAGAACTAACCTTCAAGTAGCACGTGACAAAATTTATGCCCAATCGGATTATTCGTTTACAGATTAGTTGTTTAAATAAAGCTACTGTTGTAAGTTTTCATAACAATAAAGAAATCTGAAATTCTTGTGTTGAAAGATATTGCTTTCTGATGGGAAAATACTGGTCAAACAAAACAATGGCTTGATAAATGTTATTCGGATTCTGCTGTATCGGAAACAATGATTAAAAGGTGGTATGCTGACTTTAAACGCAGCTGTACAGACACAGATGTTGCTGAACGCTCAAGTCGCCCCAAATTGGCAGTTTTCTGGAAAAAAAACAAAAAAAAGCAAAACAAAAAAGAACCACACACTCCTCTTGGCTAATCGAAAATTGAAGTTGTGTGAGATAGCAGAGGATTTGAACATATCAGAAGGCAGCGTATTCACCATTTTGCATGAACATTTGTCAATGAGAAAGTTGTCTTCGAAATGGGTGCCGCGTTTGCTTACAATCGAACAAAGACAACAACGCGTCGAGGATTCAGAGCGTCGTTTGCAACTGTTTCAACGCAACAAAGAGTCTTTGCTAAAATATATGTCAATGGATGAAACATGTATTCCCAAGTTCTCTCCGGAGTCAAAACGGCAGTCAGCTGAGTGGAAAGCAGCAGGTGAAAGCCGCCCAAACCAACTGAAGACACAAACAAAAGCAGGCAGGTTTTTCGCCTCCGTATTTTGAAATGCGCAAGTTATTTTGTTCCTCGGTTATTTTGAGAAAGGCAGAACCAACAATCGCGAATAGTATATAGAATTATTACTGCGTTTGAAATGGAAAAAAACGGCCACTAATGAAGAAGGAAAGAAAGTGAACTTTCACCAACAAATTGCACCGTGTTACAAGTCGATCGCAACAATGGCAAAACTACATGAATTACATTTCGAATAACTTCAGCATCCACCCTATTCTCCGGATTTGACCCCCAGTGAATACTAGCTGTTTGCAGGCCTCAAAAGAATGTTCCCGGGAAAGAGATTTAGCTCCATTGAAGAAATATCAGAAACTGAGGCGTATTTCGAGGCCAAAGACAAATCATTCTACAAAAAAAGGCATCGAATTGTTAGAGAAGCGTTGGAATCGGTGTATCACCCTAGAAAGAGGCTATGTTGATGAATAAAGTCAAATCTTGGCTAAAATGTTTGTTTTATTAGTTAGGCCCGGGATTAACTGAGTGATGTGTTAAAGTCTATGTACCATACAAGAAATTTAATCAGAACAATTACCATAAAATTATATAGAATGGGGACAGAGAGGATAACTTATGACGGAGAGAGATTCATGGAAGACGAAATTCCCGGTCAAGACCAATAACACTGGATGGTTTTCTTTGTGTTTTATCAAAAATATCTAAATATATAACAGAGGCACCATTGTGGTAGAAATATTCAATACATATTCCTATGTCAAAAGCAAACCAATTTTCCTAGGAAAACTAACAATTGATTCGATATAACCTTTGCGCTCATCAGCATAAAAACTTTAACCATGAAAGATACAGTGACTCACTCTACTAGAAGTTATTATCAGCTATGTGGATAGAAAGTAAAATGGATTCTCGCAGGCGATTAAATAGGAGCAGTTTTGTTTTGGAAGCGTTAAAATTAACAAACGATTCATTCTTTAATCAGTTAAGTGTCATAAGTGCATAACGCATGGATGATTATGTCTCAAAAGACTGGGCAACGAGTTATCCGCGGTAGGTTGACATTGATTTCTTTGGTAAAGTGGTTGCTAACCAAGGCTATAGAACCGAATTTAACCTGCTATTTAAACCATAGCTCGAAGGAGAAGTGACGAATTATATTATAGCATTATATTGATAAACAGTTATTAGTGGGTGATCAGTTGATTACTTTAAAGATATAGAAAACTGATTACCTATTTTATGCCTGGTTGGGCGATCATGTCTCGAAAGGGACCTGACTGAACGGGTAGAGGATTTTCACTCTGTAGGTTGCTATTTCTTTCTGCGGCAGACTGGTTGCTAACCATAGCTATAAAACCCAAACTGTTCTAATATTTCATTCATGACTAATGGAAAATAGATGGATTTGCGCTTAAGTGAATTAAACGAATTCAGTTGGAATTCGAAGTATTTTCTCCGATTTCTTGTTCAGAGCAGAAATTCACTGCACTCCGACGCATATCCAACTGACGACTTATAGTTAAAATGATGCCGAATTCGAATGAAAATCAACGCGAAAATAGGTACTGTTATAGATGTAATTAGGTATTTGAGTCATGGTCCCAAAGAAAATTACAAAATCTTAGAATATAACAAAATATAATAATGTTAAGAAAGAATGGGGATATTTTGAAAGGAGATCTAGTTTTGAAAATGTAAAATGAATTAAGTGTGTAATGTCATCCAAATCTGTTAAATGTTCAACGTTCATTTAAAGTAGAATGTTCGACAAAATATTATTTGATCGTATTTGATCGTAAAAAATAGTTAAAGTTCATTCAGAAATTGACATTTGGTGCATTTTTCTTTTCCATAATATGATAATTATCCGAACATATTTCCCAACCTTTTTCATCCTTTGTCCCAACGTGTCTAGATAATTGACGAACACAATATGTTCGAAAAAAAATTAAATCTTGGTTAGCCGAATTGAATGCAGATATCCTAGCTTATTCAATAATTCAATTCCTGCTGAATTCTGTTGAAAAAAATTACCATTTTAAAATTTGTAACATAAGGAGAGATTCAATATTATCGATGGTGAATTAAAAATTAAATTTATGTACATTATATACATATATATATATATATATATATATATATATATATATATAAACTCTCTCTCTCTCAACACACACACACACACACACACACACACACACACACATATATATATATATATATATATATATATATATATATATATGGGCTCGTACCCGCGTGGTTAGATTGATCGGTTTCTTCCCATTGTTCGTGAATGTAACTTCTTATGCTATCTTTCTGGAAGATGCGATCCCAGTGTGTGGCACCTTTTGAAAGGGCCTCAAAACTATACCACGGGTCGATTCAAACCTTGTGAGTGAAATTAGGTAAACGGCTCCCTTTGAGGAGTAGACGATAGTTGTGCTTGCTCGATGTCACAAGTCATCGTGAGTGAGGGTTTGAACGTGACCGAGGGCTTGAGAGTTATATATATATATATATATATATATATATATATATATATATAAATTGTAATGATGCTTAGTACCGAAATTGCTTTTTGCGAGTAGTCTACTCGTAGAAAAAAAAAAGACAAAAATTCTCGAACATTTGGACAATTATTTATTGGTTTTCTTCTAAGCTTATGTTTAGAAAAAAAATATATATATATATATATATAAATATAAACTCTAAGCGCTGAAAGTCTATTTTTGTGTGAACGCCAATCTAAATGGCAATAATATAAATGAAATAAAGATTAGAAAAAATTAAATCGAACATATTTGCAGAAAGAAGAAATCGTTTAATATTTTTCAAGTCGTTGTTGTTTTGGAGCATTATGCTTGTTCCTGCAGCAAATCAATTACGCATACAGCGATGACCTGTTACTCCAGTAAAGAGTCAATCATTTTGTTTTTAAATGATATATTAAATTTAGGGTGGCGCCAAACTTGTTCGGAAATATCTAACTTTTCAGCGCTATGCAAGCAATTTCTAAAATCAGTTGTTACAATGGGTTTGATCGAATGAAGCCTGTAGATGTACTTCAAATATGGCGCTTCAAAATTTTAAAATACTGTACCGGACAAAAGGTTCCACATCATTTGAGGGACCCCAAAAGTAGTAATATTTTAGATAGGTATCAAATGCAAATCGAACCGAGAATAATGAATGAAATGGCTTTCTACAATATGTAGAAATTAGATACTCCATTAGTAGTGTAATGAGCTAAAACAATTACTGGACTTGGACAATCTATTTTCCTGATAAAAATTCGTAAGGAAAATTTCATAAGTTTCAACTGATGGTCGTAGTACTTTCTCGGTTAATGAATGTTGTATGTTTCCTTATAAGGAAAGAGAAAATAATAACATTATAATTACCATCATTATCGACATTACATGAATACTTTAGCCTAGTGGATAGAAAGTTAAAACGCAAATAATCAAGTTGGTAGAGCCCTGAGACTTAACGTCGAATCACACTAGGATCGGTTTGTTCATGAATTTGACTTTATAATATCATTTCGGATAGACGATCCCAACGTTGTGCATCGTTTAGAAGTGCCTGATAATCATGCTACAAGATGATCTTATGAGTGAAATTGTGTAGACAATGGTTGTGCTATCTCTAGTATCGTGACCGAGTGTTTAAACGTATTGACCTTGTTCAAACTGTTCACCGTACCGGTTTATGCTTTCACTCCCAGAAAATCTAGCTGAGGTCCGCTCACTTGAATTAGAAAGTATTGGTTCAGTATGTGAGAGTTTAACAAATTGTGACTGTGGAACAAATACCGTGCCAAAGCAGGCGTCTGCAGCAAGGACAAGCTAACAAACCTGGCAAACAGGCATCCTCAGATATGAGCAGCCAGGCATAATAGTACTAATGTAATCATTAATCCTTTCATAGTTTCATCTTGGGGTTCACGACAAATTCCAAAAGAGGATCTGCAATGTAAGCGATCCCAACCTGTCAGCTGGACTCTAGTATATTCTCACCGACGAGATGTGACTTCTCTCCGGCTCTTTTCCAAATATTTTCTCGGGTTCCGCTTCTGCGCGAATTTACATGAGGTACGAGACTGGCAACTAGGCGTCACCCTTTTACAAAAGAAACAATCAAATGCTTCTAATCCACAACTTCTTTTCTAGCACGCCCCACCTATGGAATTCTTTTCAGTATCCTTGCTTCCTTGATAGCTACAATTTTCAAGATTTCAAATGCAATGTCAGTTACCTTCTCTTCACTTCTTGATGCCCATCCTTTCCCCGGCATACGCTGTATCTTGTTTTTCTCCATTTCCGCTCTGCTCTCACGTAGTTCTCTTCACACCAGTGTTACCATCCTTCTCTTACCCATTCTCCGACACACTCTATGAACTGTTACTCTTTCTCTTCACTCTTTCCTTGTGTACACCGTGCGCACTAATGGCAGTTCTGCCGTGCTTGGTGTGAAAAGATTATGAAAACTTAAGCCCAGACATTGAGCTCACAATTACTCTGTTATCAAATTTACAAACTAACGGTTAATCGACTGGACTCTTGTCTCGTAAAACAGTTCTATTTCCTCATTATGTGACCAAAGACTTTCAGTCATCTTAACTATTATCGAGGAGGAATTTTTATTTAAAGTGTGACTGAATATGCGGTCTTTTACGCAGGTTCAATTACACGTGAACAGTAGGAAACAGTTTTTCTTTCCCCAAGGCGGGAGCAATGTGATATGCCTGGCTATTGGGCGCGTATAATGATAATATACACGCTAAAAAGTCTGGCTCCTTCTACCGAATGCCCATAGCCCAGAGGTAGAATCGCCGACTGACGCCAATGCGTTTCAATCCTGGGTTAAAAAGCAGTCGGAGTTTAACCGTACTGATGAACTGTGATACATCGAAACATATCTGTCTGCGGCTGATTATATATATATATATATATATATATATATATATATATATATATATAATGTGTAATGGTGCGTCAATTTATTACTCATGCAAGTTTCATTACAAATGACAGACAAGGTTTTACAAAGGTTTTACAAAGTTTTGCTGTATCCGTGTTCTTATGACTTTACTTTGAAAAATTGTTCAAATATGCTGTTTATTTTTTTCAAGCGATATTTTTTTCAAGCGATTTCGGTTATACTTTTAAACATTACCGGGAATGAATTTTTATTTGATGTGTGACTGGATAAGTGATCTTTTATGCAGGTTTAGTTACACGTAAAATACAATTCTATTCAAATTCATCCTCGATAATGGCTAAAAGTTCAGCAGAAAGTGCTGGGAAAATAAACAAAACAGTTTGACAATTTTATGCAATTTATATTCTGAAAAAAAAATAATAGGATCACATAAATTTAATCCAAATCACAGACCCCCCATATATATATATATATATATATCTGTGAGCAAGGAAACACCAGAAGATAAATAAATGAGACAAAGTGAGCCCAAAGAAAATCGGAGCTCTCCATCAAATGAATATTCTCACACTTACGTGGCTATGTCTCTTTATATCCAACAGAGTGCTTATTTCACACTGAAGATAATCTTGATGAAAATGCCCCAACGAAAAAGTGTTCCACTAGCGTAGACGACGACAAGAATATACAGTAGTGAGCATAAAGATCAAAACAAAGTTAAGAATGGTAGATATTAATTCGCTCATATAGCAAAAGAAGTCAAGCTGTTATTGAAAGTAAAGGTTTGCACATCAAGTACTAATGAATTATGAACATTATTTTTATTTGGATATGATGTATCGGTTATAATCGTATGATTTTGTTAATCGTTCTTATGCTTTTCATCATTTATGTTTTTCGAATGTTATATAATTATTTTTTAAAATTCTATCAAATAAATTTTAATGAGCTTTATATTTTTGAATTATATATTTTACTTTTGTATCTTTTTTCCTTGTTAAAATGTTCTTAAAAGCTTAAAAATAAAATGTTATTTCCTATGTAGACTTTTTCTTAACATCGATCTGATCATTATGCTGGATAGTGTATATATATATATAATTCCGTTGAAAATTAGATTCAAGTAAATCCTTCACAGACACTCGAAAATCAAAAGCTGCTTTGTCTTCGAAACTGAACGTAAACAAAGTATTTTTAAAGAATTACTGGATTCCCTATTTATTAATCCGACTGATTTTGTTGATTTCAGTGAAAAACTACTTCAGTTTATCTATTAAACAATATGTTTATTTTAGTCTCTCTGTCTGATTATTCAAAAAATCTTAAAGATAAAATACGTCACTCTATTATAACATATATTTGCGTGGAAGTGACCGCCGCTAGTTCCAACGCAACTTAGACCAACGCGTCCACGAAAGTTTCCTTCTGATCAAGCCTGGACAAATAGTGCTTTATAGTGCAAATCCTTCACAGACACTCTATCTGCTGTATTGTGCATCCGAACTTAGACCAAAATACTTATTATATATTTTATTACTTAATCATGGCTTTCAATGAATATCCATATTTGAATAGACACTCTATTTATTGATTAAACATCATGTTTGTTTTCTGTATACCGGTCGGAATATTAATGTTATTAAAAAAAAAATTGTAACCAGCAGGTAGGACTCAAACCTGTATACCCATTTGCAGAAGAAACAGCCACTAAATATGATGTGCCTTCGTCCGATTTGGCTATGAAATGTATCACCTATGAAGAAAATGTTTAAAGCTAGACAATCTCTATCTCTTATTATTGTTTATCTATTTATATTAGTTGTATCATATCTTGGTTGGTGAGGAATTTTACCAAGAAGTGTATTTTGAAGTAGGTGACGCAGGTGTTTGGCGAAATTTGTTTTGACTAGCGAGGCCAAAAGGATCAGAATTTAGGATGAGACAAAATGCACTGGAGGAAGTATTTGTTTAGTATCGTCAGCGGTCACGAGGTTTTTGTTTTGATTTGAGTGGCAGACAGCAGTTAGAAAGAGAATAGACAGCCAGTGACTGACTAGCGGCCTAGATGCGTGTGCAATCTCAGCAAATCCGATCCACCCTCTTCACAATACGACCATGGCACTGCTTTGTTAAAAATAACAGAAGAAAGCGAATGAAATATAATTGGGTATGTCGGGCGCTCTTTATCAATTGTAAAAAAGCAAGTCATTTAGATTCACCTTGGGTTTAGTTTATTTTGTCATTTATCATATGTGAAAAGGTAATCAAAATTCGGTTCGAGCAGATTCTTACCGAATCGTTACGAATAGTATATATCGACATTTATGAAAGGAAGTCATGTGACGAACCTGGAATAAAGAAGAAAAGTATATACACGTTGAAGTGGGTATATAACATTTCTTCCTGTGTTGAATTGTTTGCAAGTTTTAATTTTCGTCGTCGTCCCAGTGTTAAACAAAATATTAATGTTTGTATTTTCTATATCTTTTTAATTGATTTAACCCATGCATATGAACAATACAACGAAAACGAAATACACTACTGTTAATGAACGAGAATAAATAAAACTCCTGTTTACAAATCCGTTGAAATTGATGTCAATCGGATGATAGGCAGGCGCTTATCCCTTCCTATCCAGGAAAATGTAATTAAACGGTAAATAAAATTTCAAAGTTTAGATGAAAGACTTAGAATTATAGAGTTGATATACGCTTTAGAAAGAAGTTGAAAAAACAATCTTAAACAATAAACAAGGGATAAATTTTGAAATCCTGAGTAGTTTGAAACGTGTATCTTATAACAATAAGCACATATGAACCAACATTAGTGTGAATACGCATACGTTTTCGTACTGAGGTAAAACATACACTGAAATTCAACATTTTAAAAGACCAGTTCATAAGCTGGATTAATCTGAGTAAATAATACTTATTTCATTCGTGTCTCAAGAAGGAAGGAATCTCAGGCTTTTTTTTCTTTTTGTCCGAAGAATTACCAGTACACTCAGATGAGGAGTCCTAATAACAATGGACACCTAATATAGCATATGACAGAAGGGAATCGACGCATAAGTTTTAACTGATTTCTTGATTGGGCATGTAAACAAAGTCCTTGTCGTGGTACAAGGAGGTTTGTAGTAAAACATCTTTTACGTAACCTCATTTGGAAACAGATTTGACACTAGATATATCACGAATTACCTTTAAACTTAATTAATACACACGGGCAAACTAAGCAGAATTCCAACTAAAAGTCATTAAGAAATTACTACAAAATAATAAATAAATCGACTCACGTTTCTAATAAAAATCCATAAACTTAAAATAAGTGTCATCAATTAATTGATATATATATATATATATATATATATATATATATATATATATATCCTCTGTTAAATTCCTTGGTCGTCTTCTTTGCTCGGCCATTGTCTAGTTAGTTGACTCCCATACCCCCACGTAGTATCCAAAAAAATAAAATAATTCATCTATCACTGGTTGAGCACGTGTTTTTTTGTGTTGGGGATGAGAACAACTTTACTAGTAAGTCATGATTTTATTTTATTTTAATTTTTTGTTGTGGATAATTTTAAGTTTCATAGTTATTTGAACGAGTGCGTAATTTTTGTATTTTTTTCAAAGAAATTTTTTTACTGGACGTTAACTAAGTTAAAACTTAGTTAACTGAACGCCCCTACGTTTTATTTTTATTTTTATTATTTTTATTTATTTTTATTTTTTTTCAATTGGAGTAGATAGACTAAACTATCGCCCGGTTCACACTCCACCCACGTCTATTGTACAGATATAGAGGCCCATCCCTTGTTCGCTGTTCACAATGTGGTTTTCGGCTTTCTCTTTTCCAATCTTCTCACTTTGTTTTTTTTTTCTTCAATTGGAATAGATAGATCTATCTATCGCCCGGTTCACACTTCAACCACGTTTATTGAACAGGTTAAGAGGCTCATCCCTTGTTCCCTGTTTAGGATGTGGTTTCCGGCTTCCTCTTTTCCAATCTTTTCACTATTACGTAGCCCCCTGCACATCAGTGGCGTTACCGCCTTGCTCGGGGTGATATGATTATATATATATATATATATATATATATATATATATATATATATATATATATATCGAGTTTCGATCCCGGCCAGAAGCAAGTGGATATATCTAGTCACACTGATGAGCTCTGATACAGCGAAACGGGCTTGTATATGGATGACTAATATATATATATATATATATATATATATATATATATATATATATATATATATATATATAAATGTTCTTTTATAATTCTATTTTTATATATGATTGTTCTTTTAAAATAAGTAGACATACCGAACTATTTATCTCATCACGAGTTATTCACATGTAAATGGATTACATCTGCCACTGTGACTGTCATGGTATTTGAGTATTTTAAAAATATTTTTATTGAAATTATCTTGATGGTCTGGAGCGAAGTACATGTCTGTTCATATTTATACCTAGTACATTAGTTCTCAAGATATTTAACTCTTTTTAAAAGTAATTAAAATTGAAATACTGTTCTGCTGTTATCATCAAAACAGAATCATCCAATAATGTTCTTTCTTTCAAGTACATTTTATAGCTTGGAAATAGAAAATTTTAATAAAAAGCAAGATTTGTTTATATTTCTAAGATGAAGTAGTATTTTCACTATCTACATTATTCGGACTGTTGTCCGCATCTTTGTTGACATTTGTATGATGTTTTAGCCGTTGTACGCTCCGGCTAGGTGCTAGAAATTTTGAACCGAAGCCTTTATTACAATCACTGTGGTATATCATTCTCATTCCTTGCGTAAAGCATCTATTGGTAGTCATGAATTATTTACTCTAACCCTCTAAGTTACTTGTTCACCACTGGTAGCCTGTTATTGAACTCACAACTTGTTGCCTCTAAAAACAGGATTTATTACATTCGAAACCATTTTGAAGTATTTCATAACGATCTCATTCCGGAAAATGACTGTATAAATCTTTGACTTTCAAGCCATTCCGATAATATAAAGCTAATTAAACTTTAATCCTAAAGAAGCTGAGTAAATTAAAAAATAACTTTTGATTTGGAAAAAGAAATGTACTGAAGACTTTTTCAAATGTCATTCTTTTTCATTCTTTTTTTTTATAAGAAACGACAACTTAGAGTAAATGTAATCCGTTTCATTATTTTTTCGAACGAATACAAGTATACTTCAGCATACCGTTTTTTCTTTCGTCTTCATTCTGATGAAGTCTGAACTGACGAAATGCAAAATTAAATCTCTCTCTTTTCATGCAATATTTCTATTGATCAAATTTATGATAATTTTGAATGTGTTTGACCACCCGAAATGTGATTATTTAAAGTTCATGATTAAATTAGCTTTCGATATTTTTCTTTGTATACAAGGTATGTTGAATGATTGATTTCAGAAGCGATAAGACTCAACATGTTCGACTGCAACAATGGAAATATTTTCTGAAGAAAAAATAGTGACAAAACCATTAATGACAATAGACAGGCAGAAAGAACATATTACAAGTGGTAAGTACGAATCAGTCAGTTAAGTACCATACGTGATACACGCTTGGGCGATCATGTCTCGAAAGAAACATGACTGACTGGGCAGAATATTATCCCGCAGTAGATTGCCATTGCTTTCTGCGGTAGACTGGTTGCCGACCAAGGCTATAGAACCCAATCTGTCCTGTTATTTAACCCATAACTGGAAGGAAGAGACGGATTAATACCTTTCCCAAGAGTATTTGGGCGTACACGTACACTGATATCAAGAAACATAAATTAAAAGGAATTTGAGAAGAGATGAAAAGAAAACGTCAAGCTAAGTATGTAGAGAAACTTCTGTGTAGTTTTGAATGCAAATCAGAAGACAAGTAAAAAGATTAACTAGAAAAGTAAGTGTTAGGAAAAAATCTGTTGTTACAAAAATGACAGATAGCTGTGCTACAACTGCTACTACGCAAAATGAAATGTTAAACTTAGAAATCTAGAAAAAGAAAGAAAGAGAAAGAGATGAATTATGAGATAGCAGAGGGATAAAAAAAGCGAAGAGAAAATGTGAAATAAGTAAATAGAGCCAATAAAAGGGAGAGTTATATAAAGAAAAGCTAAAAAATGAAAGAAAAAAGTAGTTAGGAATGATGAAAATTTTACGCCTTTTAATATAAAATTAGATATCTGTGCCTATTGTATCGTTTCCGAGTATGATATCACTAATAAGCTATCTAACTAGTCCCTTTGTTATGTAACATCTCTTTTCTTAATATCGATAAACACCAATAACGTTTGTCTTGAATTATAGCAAGAAACAAGAACACGTATATATAAAAATATAAACTTATATTTTTATTCTTTGTCGGTGTCGGTTGTGTGGACTGGTAGTCAGAGGGAATCACGCACATACGAGGGAGTTATCGGAGGTGCATAACTTGTGTTTTTTATCGTCTCTTCTCTTCTTTCTTTTCTACGTTCTCTCGATATTTTCATTCCAGCCAGAAAAATTTCGTATATAAGATAATATTTCTAAGTATATTTGTCTTCTAGGATTTTCGCTTAATTGTATCATCTTTGTTCAGGTACATCTGTCAATCATTTTTTTCCGACTATTATCTTTGAAGCCGGTTTCCTTTGATGTAATTACACTTCTATCAGTTCTACCTTAGACGTCGACTACACTTCTGTGGGTACTGCTTTTGATGTCCATCATATTTCTGTCGGGTCACAGAAGTATATTACTCCTATTGCAGACCGTTTGTATTTCTTTCACACATAAATGGTCAATCTTTAGTTAATTTTATGGGAAATTCGCATAATTTATCAGAGTAGATAGTTTATAGTTTAATTGATTGGCTGATTGATTTGTTTGTACGTATAAAACATTTTAAGGTTATTTAAAGCCAACTAAATTTTAGGTGACAGGTGTTGTGCATTTTTAGATAATAATGATTTTTACTGATGAACATTTTACTAATTAGCCGATATCTTAGGGGTGAAAATATGGATTCAAATCTTTTCCAAGTATATTTGACGTCATCAAATTTAACGGATAGACTAGAATTGGTAATTTGTTCTAATTCTTAGACGTTATCCCTTACATTATCTAGATAGAACAACAGATATTCTCAAGCAATCAAACCATCTTAGATATTTACTATTCACGATGTTTCTTAGCTTCGACGTGAGTACGTGAACCGATGTTTCAGCCTTATATGACCGTGAGCCGATCAAGAGTTGAATAAATGCCCCTTTTGTTGAGCATTCCGTCAAAATGACTTTGACTTTGCGCAAGAACTGTCTCCTGAATGCATTCCGACCGTTTTGTCTATCCACTTTTCTCACAAGTCACACATGTGATGTTCTTCAGGCTTTTCACAACCGGGCTGTACATTGGCGTCAACAGTCGTTATCAGGAAATGTGCGGCCTGACAAATCGAAATACGAATATGTGTCTCATGGTCAGTTCGCTAATAAAGAGATCTAGTTACGTAATATAGGTATTTTTTTTTAGTGCGTCCACGTCGCTACCGAATATGACATAAGGTCAACGTTTGAAGTGGGTTTAACAGCAATGCTGTAGAAAATTGCTCAAGCCCCCTCGGAACACGTTACTATAAAGTATATTCACACACAAAAGTGTACGTCTATATTTTATGGTAAAGCCTATTGTGCGAGACTTCCCTCGTAAAAATATTCTCTTCAAGCAAAATAATATGTTCTGTATCGGATTCTGCCCAATATACAAAGGGAAAAATGGCAAAATAACATTTACGCTGTATATTAAAGCTCACAGTCACCTCCCGATTCTCATACGATCCCCAAAATCCAGTAAAGTTTTATTTTAGTACCTAGTAAAGAGGTGGCCTCTTTGCAATACCTTCTGCAGTAAGATTGGATGTATGGATAGTATAGTGGATAACGGCTCAGAATTGGAAATCGGACAGCCGAGTTCAAATTTCAATCATGTTCTTCATATTATCTTACCCACAAATAGACTAGGGAAAATATTAATTAACCTCATCTCTTCGCAGCTTAGTGTTATCTAGTAAAACTTATACGTGTAAGTGATTAATATCTCAGAAAAGAAGATCTTAGAATCTAAAATGTTTACTTCTTTAAATAAGTTGGAAAATGTTGATAAACTATAAAAATTAGTTCAATCAGTAGATATTATAATCTTAGACGTGAGCTCGACGTTTCAAATTTCAATATTCACACACTACATAATTATTTAGAGTCTGTTCTTTATCTTATCAATTTTCTTTTTTATCATTTTTAAACATTTTGTTTTTTAAAAATTATCTTATCTTGTATCAGCTGTAGTTTTGTCTGCACAGTTTTCATGTAATCTGATCTTGGATAGAAGAATACTATAAAGGATTCCGAATTTCTGCACTTTTAATATATTTTCGCAATAGAATATATTCACAATGCGGATATTTGCATTCTTTAAATTTAAATTAAAGTAAGACATGATACGATGAAGATTAAATAGATAGCAAGTATTTTATTAAGTCAAAAAAGTTTTGGCAATGAGTGTTGCAGAATTGATTCAGCAGAAGCCAGTCAATACAGGATTTATTCACGCCTCGGTGATACGTAAAGCTTAAAGAAAAAATCACAGACCTGTGTTCTGTGAGTACAATAAACAACCCGGTAGGATAAATATTAAGAAAGGACAGATTGTGCAAAAATATTTGATATACGTGGTCGATTCAATCCTGATATTAAGGACTTTCTAATAATGTAGTAGAAAGCGGACTGCGAAATATTTAGCGATTCATCGTTTATGCTGAAACCGGAAAAGAAAAGAAAAATAAATAGTAATAAGATTTGTTTGCCGATAAAATAAACAGGAAAGTAATTGTCGTGTATATAAAATAATGTGTATAGATAACATGATGGCAGTAAATAATTTTTACTCAAAATAGCTATATTCTTCTTCTTCTTCTTCTTCTTCTTCTTCTTCTTCTTCTTCTTCCATTTCTTCTTCTTCTTCTTCCATTTCTTCTTCTTCTTCTTCTTCTTTTTCCTCTTCTTCTTCTTCTTCTTCTTCCATTTCCTCTTCTTTTTCTCCTTCTTCTTCCATTTCCTCTTCTTTTTCTTCTTCTCCTTTTTCCATTTCTTCTTCTTCTTCTTCTTCTTCTTCTTCTTCTGCGACGTCGTCGTACCATTTTCCTTCAAGTATGCGACCATTGATCTCCACAAATTCCTCTCTTTTGTAGTTCTTAATAAATTTCGGTTTTTTTCTATCTCTACTAAACTATTTTCTACCATCCATTGACTTAAGCTCACTAAGTAGGTTACGTTTTGTTTTTTTGGTCATCTATGCTTTCAATATATCACTGAGTAACAGATTCTCTAAGCCCGCTTTCCTGATTATGATCCCTAAGAATTCCAACTGTCTCTTCCTGATGTTATGTAAAAGTATAATTTTGTTTTCTTTTATTACCTAAATATTTGTCGTAACTCACATAATCGGTCCATAGTATTCTTGGCATCTTTCCGTAAAATCCTATTTCTGTTTCTTCAAATCTCTTTTTCAACTGTGTGGAGATTGGAGAACATTCACTGACATAAGGAAGAACAGATATTACCTTTATTCTGTTCAGTACTCTTTTCTTTGTTTCTGTTTTTTAATACTTTGCTTAACTATCCTAATGAGTATACGATTTAATGTCCCACTTTCCGTCATCGTTTAAAATATTCACCAATATTTAAATTGTAGGAATTTTTTTCATTTTTATATCTTCAAAATGTAATTTGCATATTGGATTCTTTATTTTCTAGAAAACAATTCTTTATACACTTGATATTCAGTCCTTCTGGGTGTGTTCTTGTAGATTTTTTCCTTGCCTGCTATAGATAACCTAATTCTATCTAAACAGACTCCAGTAATGCTATGTAAAGCCCAGTCTCGTGCATGGCAAAAAGCGCTGAGCACTCTCCATATAAATCAAGAAGAGTCTAGAAGGGAAAGAGATTTTATTTTATTGATGAATACTCAGAATAATATGAACAGAACATCTGAGCATCGTGAAAGCCTTGAGGAGATAGATGAAACAAAGTATAATTATACTTACAATAAGAACGAGAATTTGACATGTCTAATGAAGAAAGACATCTGGATGATTTAACAAGGATAGTGGATGCAAGAGTGACAGGAGAAAACAGCAATTAATCTACTTAATATGAACTGTAAATTGTAAAAGCAATTTGAGCCCCCAAAGCCATGATTAAACCACTTCCCAAAAATCTTTCCTCATAAACGAATTTCAAGAGTTATTTTGCTAGTAGATAGACTCGATTTTTAGGTATTTTTTCACCCAGTTCAAGATTCAAGCGTCATTCAAGTTATGATTTTATTAGCTCAGGTGTTTAATATGAATGAAAGATTAGGGAGTTAGATAAAGATTTACACTTAATTTTTGAGGTTAAAAAAACAGCCTTCAGAAAAATCTGTTCTGTAAAGGTTTTGGGGAAAAAGCTTTTAAGGAAAAACTTCATTACATATGAAATACTGAATAAATGAGGATAATTCGATTACGTGGTAATAGCATGACAAAGATGCAAACGTTCGAACTAGTAAAACGAGAAAATAGAACTGAAACTTTCACTTGAAAATAGCGATAGATATTTTAACTCAGGGAAAGCACTTCTGAAGCGGGCACATACGAGTTCGACCACAAAGCCAAATTAGGTATTCAGCCACAAAGCAGCATAAAACGTTTTTTAGTATTAACTGGAAGGTGAGGATTGCGCACAGGCATGGACGTAAAACGAGTTGTCACAGAAATCTACGTCGAAATTTTTTCTATATTTTAGGAACAAATCTATCACCTTCTAATTTCCCCCTTAAAATTTGAATATGACAAAATGAGATCTATTCGATTTGTTGGCCATAGCATACAACTGCATGTATTCATGCAATTTAAGAACTATTATGAGGCTGCATCAGGTTGAAACTCCGACAAACGTGCAATCAACGAAATTAGGCAACGTTGAGCATGGTTAGTGCCGAAATTAGTGACAATTTGGAAATATAAGTTTCTGTGATATAATATTATATTTATTATTTCCACAATTTCACAAATATTCTTTCTTTAATTCTTTACATTCTAGCGTTTATTAATTATTTAACTCACCCTCTCTTTCTCTTTTTCTTTCACAATTTCTTTTTTGTTTCCTTTTTCTTTAGTCCCTCTCTTTTCATATATTTCTTTTTCTTTCTTTCTCTAGCTCTTTCTGTATATGTATTTCCTTGGAATTTTCTTTCCCTATCCTTCTTTCAATCTAGTTTTTCTTCATGTTGCCTATTAACTGTCACTGTACGTGAAAATGAAAAGCCGAATATTCTAATATATAAAGTGTAGGATCGACGTAGTTAAGCAACGTCAAGTCTAAGAAGTATCTAGATAGGTGACCACTTAGGCATATCAGTTAATTTAAAGGTAAATCTAGTAGTGGGAAAATGGATAATGGTTCGGAATTTTTATCAGAAAGCTGAGTTTCCAATTCCATTTGCGTTCATTATATTCATTCACGGGCAAATGTCCTTAATCTGACAGTTTAATAGAATTGTGTACATAATATATTTATTTTTGTATTAAATAACCCATAGGCGTTGATATACAGCTAAACAAGATTACCTAACCAAGAATTTTTGATAAAGCGAGGGTAATAATGAAGAAAGTAGGCTATTTATCTATTTGTCACGCAATGATATCTATATTAGCAAACAACTGTTATAATAAACACGGATTAAATACAAATTACCAAAAGATAATTATTCATAGTAAAATTACCACTAATTAATTTTATCTGTAGCGAAAGGCTTACATTCTGTTTTAAATATATTTAATCGAAGCCATAAATTATGTTCCATATATTTATATTTCGTTATTAAATAAACCACCGCTAAACAGAAACAGCCAACAAGGAAACAACTGTCAGTTACATATTTGAATATTACTAATGCAAAAAATAATTATTCTTAATAGGTTCATAAAGAATTAGAGTTAGCTAATCAGATAATAAAGAAATACAATGACTTTACAATGACTGTGTTATAGAAACAAAATCTAGCAATTACATTATAAACTATTAGTTTGAATGAGCTTGATTCATTTCTAATCGTTGCACAGTCGAAGAAATATCGAACATATCATGCAGTTATTGGAATATTTATACGAATTGAGACAGAAGTCGTTGATGATCAAGCTGACGCAAGACAAGGCGACGTTTGCGTCTGTAAATGGTATTGTAACCTTGTTTGACCGGATTAAGTGGAGGCTAACTTAATCTCTTTATTTTTAGGCGTGCTACAAACTAAAAACTAGTTGAGATTGATTGTAATAATCAAATCAATCGCCACCGTGCATAGATTCAGTGGTAAACCGATTAACCCCATTACTTCTGCCATATGATGTTAGAAACAATTAACATGCGACAGGAGCGGTGGCGTCTGGATGCGAAGAGGCGAATAGCGGACAAGAAAGCTTACGCTATAAGCTGGAATTACACACGAAATTCGCATTAATTCTATTCGTCTATTGCAGCTGGAACAGGGATTGTATTTGACTAATAATATAAGGCTATATAACAAGATATAATTGCTGAATTGAGAAAAACTTGGCGTTTACCAGGCTCGACTAGCAGACATTTATGTGTAAGTTAGACGTGGTGGAAACGAAGAATTTAGTTGATTTAAATACTTGCCATGGAGATAGCGATAGAGCAATAGAGCTTGCGACATTTCTGTCTGCGAGAAAGATGTTGTAGAGTAGAAAATAGTTCTTCACGCACAAGGAGGCGGCTACGGGTTGGGGCTCTATTGAATGTGGAAATTGAAGACTGAATAATTCCTGAACATTTATGGTAGCGCTATTCTATTTTCTGTCTGACCTGGCTCATGTAAAGAAGGATAACATCAGGTAGGGACAGGAACTTACTGGAGCAGTACAGGGAATGACTATTATTCCAGCGTATATACCGATTAACGCTTAAATATTGGGTTTGTCTCTATATCCGAGTAGGCGTTCAAGTAAACTCCAGTGCAATGGTACTATTTTCTGGCTCAGTTATCGGGAATTCTTTAATTCTGTCGTTAGTCGAAGACGAAAAAACTCCACAAAATGTAGTGAATCATCTGAAAACAATTTATTTATTAATTTATTTTTAAGGTGAAGTGAACACGCATTGAACTGGGATTTAATATGATATACTATTATCGCAGAAATTGGCATGTTGACGCCTGGACACACGGGCAGTGAATTATAGATTATAAGCTCATGAGAATTGTTAAAACACGGAAACAATGTTGCAGATGTCGAAGTGTAAGGATTTAGGATCGAGTGGGGAACACTAATTCAGTGTGATTCATAAGATTTCTTGATTTACAAAGAAATACTGTCAACATGCTTTTGAGAGTACTTATTTGTTCATGTTACTTATTCTTTTATATTACGGACTTTTTATGTGCATTGTAACAGAAGAGATATCGGCTCGGAATGAGAAATCTGAGAGCCGAGTTCGAATTCTTTTCACTTACGCATAAATACATTTGGAAAAGGTATTAATCTATCACTTCTCTCTCCAAAAATGGGTTTAATAGCAGGTCAGACAAGGTTCTGTAGCTTTGGTTGGCAACCAGTCAAATGCAGAAAGTTATGGCAACCTATTGCAGGAAAATCTTTTACCTAATCAATCATGTCTCGAATGCGTGTATCACCTATTGCAATTAAATAATTCTTTCATAAGATTACAGATTTTCCGTTGTATCTGTATATCAAAAGATTACAAATTTTATATTTACCAATGACAGTTTATGTAGGAACGTCGATCGACAATGATGTAAAACGTGATTTGATCGGCGTTGGGTAATTGTTAACGTATTAAAATGGTTAAAAACATATCTACTATCTGACATGTTTTAACATTCGTGGTGACCTATGAGGCTTTGAACGATCACCAAAGTTAAGCAATTTGAATCAGGTCAGTAACTAAATGTGTAGCCACATGGGAAAACGAGGTGCTTAAATTAGGATGTGTGGGTGGTGCAATGAATTAATCGGAGAGCGGAGTTCAAATTCCAGTTGTGTTCGTTATATTCACTCACGGGAAAATAATCTTGCGTATGGAATGAATCCAATTAGTAAGACTTGTATTCCTAAAACCAGTGAACGGTCAGCCAGTGAACAAAATATGTCATAATACCTTAGTGAAGTAATATTTTGGCTTCTCTGGTGAGAAATATATCTTAATTCTATTCGCTTGTGGGTTACTAATAATATTATTTAGACGGGTCACCATGGAACGGTAAAGAGGAACGGAGAAATTAAATGAATAAATGAATGAACGCTTATTCTCAAAGAGACATTTATATTATAACACACAATAATATATATACACAGAATGGTGTTCAATCGTATAGAAATACATATCCATTATGTCTAACGCAAAGCAAAGTATCAGAACGAACAAAAAGGAATAAATCATACATTTTAATTGAAGATACCTCGGTTCGGCCATTGTCATGACTCCAGATTTGAAGAGGCCGAGTTCATCTGTATCTCAAAGGGATATGGCAGCCTTCATCTATCTCCCAACGCGACGGCAGGAATGTTTATGTTCTAGCGGAACATGGCAGTAGGCAGATTAAGCCTAGGCCAAACAGCCCGGGCAGAAGGTAAATAAACTTCTTTCTCGGTTGATGTTAACTGAAAGAATATGGTTAGTGCTTGGGTCATTATCATTAGTGATGTCACGAGCGACTGTCATGTGACCACGCGACTTCATCGCGACCAAAGGAAGATAAACACTTTTTATATATTTACACCAGTATTATGTTCCCAAAATTAAAATTACATATAAATGTTTAGATTTTGGCAATAAATAAACCATACATGTTGATAACCACTGAACAATCTCACCAACCAATAATAATTACGCAGTAGCCACTGAAATATTGAATGGGATAAATCGCTACTGTGTAACTTCAGGCATAAAGATTAGACTATTTGAATATTGTCTCGAAATATTTTTTAATAATATAAGCCAATAGAACCTCAAGGATTCTTTGCCGTACATCATCCGCGGCGCATGAGTTCAAACTGTGTGCTTAGGCCTCTTCCACAAAGATTGCAGAGTTATAGAGTTCTTTAAAACTGGGAGATAAGGTTATGAATTATACAATACTCCGACATTTAAATGTTTCCGGTATATTCTCTACTAAAAAAGGGGGCTGAAAACCTGATTTGGTCAGACCCGATAGGATATAGGGGTATCCATTTCCAATATCGGAGTCAAATAAGTCATTAAAAATTCAACTAACCTAAGTAAGTCCATGAAAACTTATCGTAGCCATCGGGAGTAAAATTAGAGAAAATGAGCCATATTGATGGCTGAATATCGGTTTTTGATCAGATTCGATAGAATATCGGGGGTATCGATTTCCGATATCGGGGAAAATGATCGTCTGAGAAGATTTACTAATGTTTGAGACGAAAATCTATCATTCTATTAAGTGGGACCAAATTCTGCAGCAAGAACCACGAGAAAAAGGCTGAAATCCTGATATAGATCAGATCTGATCGGATATCACGATATCGTTTTCCAATATCGGGGAGGAAAAAGGTAAAAATAAGTAGCCTGACCGGAAGCCTAAAGAATATTTCTGTGAGGTTTGTTGAGGATTAGATAAAAAAGAACATACAGGCAGATAGACAGATAGACAGATAGACAGATACACACACACACAAACATCTTGCCTTTTATATATGTAGATATTTAATTGAAGCTACAAAATTGTCTTCAAAATATTTAGATAGAGTTTAAAATCCTTCTATACAAAGCCAACTGATCAAACTGTGTGATTTGAACCTAAATAACTTATCATTAGAAAAGAAGAGTAATATAGATCTTTGATACATTTTCAATTCTTTAAGTTTACGAAAGATATGTGAAAGGATTGGTCGAATTCGGCAGCCGTATAGAGCATAGTTTTTCAACCAGAGGAGAATTCTTCATAAAGTGGGTTGGGGAAAAATGTTTTATTGGTTCTTGTTCATTTGATTTACTGAATTTTGTTTATTGAATTACAATACACTCCCATTCTATGAATACTTTTGTTAATTGAAGTATGTTTCAGTTTGTTAATATTTAGTTAAAAGTATACACATAGCGTCAAAATTAAGGGGGAGAATAGTTGTTTCCTCACAAGTTATTTCCCCCTGTGCTTGACTGGAGAGTATATATATATATATATATATATATATATATATATATATATATATAAACACTTCACTACTCGTAAACATAATTATTGCAAAAATAATAAAAATGTAAGGAACTGTAAGTTTAATAACTGAAAGTAAAGAAAATTAACGGATCCTAAACTACCTCGCTATTGTCTCTCAAATGAACTGAGCTGACGCTGTTTCACTTTGCCTCGCTATTCTTTCTCTCTCAAGCAGTCTGACAGGATGAATATATATATATATATATATATATATATATATATATATATATATATATATATATATACAAAACGGTCTTTATTTTAATAGAGAGGATAAATAAAATAAATTACTGTACATGTATTTAGGTTGAAAATCCAACAACAATGTATTATACAATTGCTATTAAATCTGCAAAGCACTTCTATAAAAATATAATTTATGTCAATGTGTATGTACTAAAACATAAAAAAATGACCATTTTTAATAATATATGCACATTATTTAAAATGCTCATTCTGAAGCTAGCATTTTGAAAAGACGTGGATAACATTCTGAATTATGTTGAAAAGAATGCATTCAGCCGAAAAAGTTGAGAAGCACTTATAGACATATTTATCTAAACATTCATAATAAACACATAATGTAACAAAAGACGAACAAAACTAAGATACGTTTTTATATTCTATAAATATTAAGATCTAAAATTATGTAAAAATATATATTACATTCCTTCTCTCCTACCCAAAAAATGAAAGCTAGCAGATGTTACTAACGAATGCAGTAGCCGATGTTGAAAAATTTATCACTTTGCTGGAATTTTGGTGGGCATCCTTTCATCAGCTTATACAAAAATTATTCTTTATGTAATCTTTTTTCTTGTTGGTATCCATCCCAGAATAATTATAAGTCTATCTTTGTACCTGAATATCTGGCATGTTTCTTCTGCTATTCGTCACGAAGTTTCTGGCACAATCCAAGGAAAGATCTGCAGTTTAATTGATCCTGGCTTGGCGTCTCAACTTCATTCACTTTCTCATCAACTCTACGTGGCATCTACAAATATTTTCACGTCAACTGACGAGCTTTTTTTCCCAACAAGAATTTATCTGTTTTATTAGATTGGCATCAAGGTCCATCTTGTTTGATATTGAAATAGTTACATTCAACCTTCACTTCTACTGTACAGTTTCTTTTCTCGCACTTCCAGATTGTGGGACCTCCTTCCCTTTACTTCCTTTTCTGACAACTATCTTCTTCCAAAACCTACAATTTACGTCAATCGTTATCTTCTGTCTACATGAAGCTCGTTCACGTTTTGTCTTTTCCCCAATTTTCCCTATACTCAGACTTTTTGTCCTTTCTTTCATTCCCTGTAAACACCTTCGTACTAGGAGCATTTCAACCAAGATTAGTGTCAATTGATAATTTTTTAGATAAGAAAATGACGATATAGTCTGGGTTTTGCTGTCTGATTGAGCTATATCAACGGTTAAACAATGTGTATACTAATGATTGATCGATTCGTTTTCTACAACTTGTCAAATATTCAAAATTATTTTGAATTGCGTGTTTTTTCAGATGATTTAGTTTGACAAGTTTTAATAATTAATTCATATCTGGAAAGAAGAGAAAAGGTCGATTCTTAATTTTTTAAATGGCATTTCGCGTAAGTGAATCTAACTACGCTGACTGGTATCGTAACACGGCTTTCTGATTTCCAAACTCGGGCTGTTACATGACTTACACATCTGAGCTAACAGAAAATAGTATTCTCAAGTAGTAGTTTCTTGAACAAAACCAACGTTGCTTAAATTTAGTGATCGTATGGTTGTAATCATTTCTTAAAGCAATGTATTTATACAAAACTCTTGGCATTTTTTGTTGTGATAAAAAGCTGTAGAAATATAATGTAAAATAAATACAAATCTTTAAGAATATTCAGCTATTTTGCTCATTCTGAATTGTGAAAATAAACATTTTCTAAAAGAATGCTAATTTATTTTATTTACGCATAGTATATTTATCTGACATAGTTTTAACCTAAAGCGTAATGCGTCTTTTTACCGATTTGCTTTTAGGTTAGCTTTTAAAGTTCAGCAAACGGTATGGGAATTCACACCTTACTTACTGAAACATATGGTTTCTTTTTGGAGTTACTTAAATTGAAATACACTTATATATTGAAGCTATTATTTCTTGCGTGTGGGAGCAAATTGAGTTAGCTATTTCCCTACAGCAATTTCGCTAAACAAGAATAAAATACGAATTTTAAAATCAGTTTCTATCATAAGTAGGACATCATCGTATGGCACACTGACACAACTCAAGATTCCTACACAATGCTTTGTTCTGGTACTGCGAAAGATTATATTTAAGTAAATAACTCAATTTACGACTTTCTACTCGATTTGTATCCTTTTGGCCAACGTATCTAACATTATTAACATTAGTTACTGTCAGGAAATATCCACTTATTAGGCGCTTCTTTAGGTCCTCGCATTACATTGCTTCGGAAGTCGTCTGCCTTACTCCAGTCTTTTTCAGGTCTTTGTAGATGGAAGTAATCTTCAGGGGAATTTCGAACGGAATGATTTCCTCGTTGTGTTTTCCCTCTCCATAGATAATATTCTTGTTTTTTTGTTTTTTGTTTTTTTTTGTACTGATTACTCATTATTAATTGGGCATGTTCACTTTTTGACCATGAGTCTGGAATCTCATGATCGGTTTATCAAGAAAGTGACCAGTCTTCATACATATAGAAATTGTTTGAAACCATATCATCGGAAAATTGAGTAGGTGGAACTATTCAGGAGCCGATGATAGATGTGCTAGTACACAGTCACCAGTAATAGAGCGTACTACTTTAGTTCCGACTGTTGACCACACTAGTTAATGCATTCTCTCCAAGATAATTTAAGTAAAGTCCACTGGACTAAATCTTGCTCAGCATAGCAGCAGTATAAATGATAGACAGGTTCTGTGGCTGTTTAAACAAATACACACGTCACAGAAAAGTCTTCTTCAACAGGGATTTGCATACCCGGATAGGGGCGGCCAGCCACCATTTTGATTGTGTGTTTGTTGATCGGCTTACGCCCATATCACGATGAAACACCAGTTCCCGTAAGATAAATGAAATCGCACGGGAAACAAACAACATCAATACTAGTAAAAAATATGTGATTTCATGTTAAGTGAGGGTAATGTATGAAATAACGGCTCGGAACAAGATATGAGTTAGATATTAGATATTGTGTCTAAAATAAATTTTATCTCCCGAAAAATACTTAATGAGTAAAAACAAATTTCGCATTTGCAAACATATCTACATGAGGTCCTGGGTATCACAGTAAACTGCACCCAGCAGCAAGGCCTCTGATTGGGAAGTTGTGAAAAGCATGTGACCACCTCTTAATTGCTGTTGTTCCTAGGTCCACCCTGACCCGAAGTGGTACTATACGTTAGGGGCCCAGCTATAGGCAAATAGTTAACCCCGAAACTAGGCCCAAAACAATATAAAAGTATAGAAATAAGCATTTATAGAAATATATACATAAAAATAGACTTTTATAAAAAGGAAAGAAAAAATATTTCTATAATACATTTTTGAAGGAGAGAATTATTACCAGCAATACATCTTTGCCTAAAAAACTAGAAGATATCTTCAGTTTTCTAAAAAAAAAAGTTTTTCATCAAAATCTGTCTAAATCAACCTTCTAACTATAACCAAACAGTAAAAAAATATCTTTAAAACGCTACCCTCTTTGGCATTAAATAACCTACAGAGGTTGACATGCCGTTAAACAAAATCAAACTCGTTTCCAGCTATAGAAATATTCCTCAGTGGAAACTTCCTAACAAAGCTCAGCTTATCTTGACAAATATTATTATTCTTTCAAAATTTATTCTAGTATATTTTTTATTTGAAACATACGTCTAATTTTTATTTCAAACAGTGGGTATGATATCTACCGACCGAGCATTTGTGATATTCTAATAAAGGATATGTTCTCTCCAACAGGGATTGGACCTACGTCACCCTTTGTTGGAGAATCAACCGTTTAACTCGTCATGATTTTCAGTTTTCTTCTTTTAAAGAAAGCTCATATTTTTATTGAGATATTTTTTTATCAAAAGCCAATATCTCATTCAGTCATGTCTCTTTCGAGACATGATCGCCTAATGCGTATCCCGAATGGCATTTAACTGACTGACTGATATAATCTCAGTTATACAGACAAAATTAGAGCAATGTCAAAAGAATTAATGGATTTATTTTTAAAGGACATTTCAAGTACTAATGTTTTTACTATAACAACCATTTTATCGATCGACGTCGCATGTACACGGAAGGTAATGTCCATTCTTTGATTTCTAATCATCATTTTTTGTCGAATCTAAAATAAATATATTGTATGTATTCTCTGATAAAGAAAAATCTATTTATAATGATATAGCCGAATATATTTATATTCTGTTTATTTTCTTACAGGTATGTTATTTTCTTTTCGTTTATTATTATCAACTTCCGTTTTCTTGCGGGTTTTATTCAATGCCTTTTGCCCCCAAATTCTTTCATCAATGTCTTCTTCATGTTTATAATTCGTCCATGATAATTATTTGCAAAATCCCTTAACCGAATTTTTTTCTTCCTTTCTTTTTGACTTGATGGTCTGCATTTGAGTAGTTAGAAATTAAATTTTAAAAGTCTATAATTAATACGAGATATTTTATAACCTAGAATTAATATCGGATTTTATTGTTTTATCTTTAACTATTACCGGATTTTTTTTGCTAGATATGTTATAAACCTATAACCAATGCAGATATTTTGTGAATTTATAATTAGTACGATTTATTTAAAAAGCTTGGATTCATGTTAGTGTGTTCATAAACCAAAAATAATTTTGGATTTTTAGAATCCTACTGCTGGTACCATAAACGTATTCAATATATTTTGATTAATAAAAGAATTAAAGAAATTGCACCTACAATAAATACCTGAATTCTTATATGTCTATAATCTATGATTATAATGTCATAACGAATAGTTAATATCAGTTTTAGAAAGCTATAATTAATATCGTTTTGAAAAGAGCTTTGCTTTATACCAGAAGGCAATAGTCAACTGTAAAATTGTACAAACATACTGTTAATATCATATATTTAATGTTTTATAATTGATGACGGAATTTAAAAAAAACTGTTTCTCTAATTAATACCCGAGGCTTTATAACCCTAGAATCAATTGTGACCTTTTTTGAAATTATAATTCATACCGGTTTTCATAAACCTATAATTAATAACAATTTTTAACGGATCTATTTCCTGCCAGATTTCTTTAAAAGCCAGAAAATTATTTTGGATTTCTGAAGCCTACAATTTATACCAGGTGCTTACGTATGTTGTCAGAATATATTCCTTATTTTTCCAAGTAATCTTGTGTATATTATTGCATACAGAGACGAATGATATGTTGCTTACATGTATAAGCATCTAGTAATAATTGTAGGCTTCAGAAATCAACATATGCAGATGGTCATGTAATATTCTTTAACGAGTGGGCGCGTAGCACCAGAAATGACGGTAAAATATTTATATCGATGTGGCGTCTAAAAGACGGCAGCATATATATTGATGTACCAACTATTGAGTTTTTTTACATTCAGACATAAGAAAGAATATAACCCAAAACTCTGAGCATTACAGTAGAGAAATATGGAATATATATATATATATATATATTCTTCACTACTCGACGACATACTTATTGCAAAAATACAAAATAATAAGGTACTTTTCAAGAGCAAACACGCGGCAAGAGTTTTTATAACTGTTAGTAAATGGAATGAAGTTAGCCAAACCTGCTCGCTATTGTCCCTCTAATGAACTGAGCCGACGTCGTCTCACTATTGTCTCTCTCTTTCTATGAGCATGACAGGAGGGAAATTATATATATATATACATATATATATATATATATATATATATATATATATATATATAACGGTTCTTATTGTCATAGATAGGATAAAGTAAAGATTTAATACCTAAGCTCTTATAAACCTTTGATCAATGCCAATAATTTTTAATATTATAATTAATACCGATTTTCACAAATAACATTTTTGAAGGGTTTATTTTCTGCCAGATTTCTTTACAAGCTACACTTTAAGGTGCTTGGAAATTAGGTTACTTGGTTCATATATCATAAGAAATAATCGAAGTCATCGTTGAGATAGCTATCAAATTAAAAGACTTTCTCTCAATTCCAAGAAAAAAGTATTTCCTAAAAATAGCAAGTAGATGACTAGTGTCACACCGACTTTATAGTATGTATTTTTGCCGGTGCCTTTTTTGGCTGGACTTTCCAAATATAAGCGTTAATAATAAGAATAAATGAGGTGAAGAATAAACAATGTGTTGAAATATTTAGTAGGACGTATCAAGCATAGCAAACGTTTTAAATCGAATAATTGTTGAACGATCTGTTTTATAAGTGAAATAATTTCAATGACGAATAATGACGGCTATAATCCTTTGGATTATCTTATCAGAAAATTTTCAAGTTGATAGGGATATCCCGTTTTAATCTACCTTAATATTTAAGAGAATTGAAGATCGTAAATCGCTTAAGCTTTAAATGTTTAAATTGCAATGAAAATATTCAAAAACAAACAATGAATTGAGCTGCTTTTTGACAGTTCAGAAATTAAATATTTTCTTTTTACTTGGCTTTCTTCACTCTAATATTTGTGGTTTTATCCGAATATTTTACTCCGTGTGGTCTTGGATTTTCATCAAATAAACAAAGACCAGAACGATTCTCAACGTTTTAATAATATCATGAGCCAATAGTGCACACATGATTTTTCTTAACAATTAATCCAAGTAAACATTACTGCGCATATGTAAAAACAACTCACAGATATTTTTATTCGCCTGTGGTGATGAGATGTATATGGAATAAGAAAATCTACCATAAGGTCATCATCTTTATCTTCACAATACACCCAGCAGCTCCGCGAATCTCATGAAAGATATTCTCGTGGTAATCACTCCGATTTTCTTCCCTGAAAAGTCTGACCACACAAAAATTAAAATAATATTAAGAAAAAAAAATGAATGACTTAATGTAATTTAAGACACATGTGCTGCACGGTTCTCTCAAAATATTTCTGGCAAGTAAAGAATGGTTGTATTACATCTATAATTGCATCAGATATAATTAGCGAAAATCAAATCTTACAAAAGTAAAAGCAATAGACGTAATTTATATTAAAATAATTTATTTTAAAACATTTAAACAATCCTAAGTCATTAGACAAAGTAAAATTAATTGATAGTTACACATAAGCATAAAATATATACGTGTTAAAATCGGTTAATGCAGATTAAGGTATTCTTTAGATTAGTATATATTTATCTAAACTTATTATAAATGAAACTTTGTCTCTGTGTGTCTGTGTGTGTGTCTGTGTGCGTGTCCGTTATCTATAAACTCCGAAACGGCTGAACCGGTGTTTTTGAAAATTTACACAGTTATACTATGTGTCTGCGATTGTTCGTACCTAGGTTTTGTGTCGAGGTACTCCCGATAAATATCGAAATTCGATAATCAATTAAATCGGGTTATAGGAGTGGTCTGATTTTCATCAAATTTGATTTAATACACTCATATATAAAGACATAAGAAACGATATTCAGAAGTTTCAAGGTTGCAGTTATTACAATAGTGCAGAAAATCGATAATATATATATGTATATATATACTTATATATATATATATATATATATATATATATATATATATATATATATATAGGCAAGTTGTTTGTGTGTGTGTCTCTTTATCTGCCTGTATGTCTGTATTTTTCAGCCCTTTTATTTTAGTTTTTTCTTCGGCTTTGGTTCTTGGTATAATTGTAGTTCTTAGTCTCAGCCATGATACCATTTACTCAGAGGACTTATTTAGCCTTCAAAATTCAGTTTACGACGAAAAATACTTATTTGATGTCGATATCAGGAAATCAAAATTTGACTTACATTCATTCATTTTTCTTTCAGTCTACGGTTTCGCTTTAACTGTAAACAACTATTGCTTTTTAGTTTTTCGTGCCAACGTCCAAAGAGTTTGAGCTCCAGAACCATGTATTAGTTTTAAAGCTTTCATTACACCCGAGCAACCCGGGCTATACTGCTAGTATATTTATATTGAAATGAATAGGAAGTTGTTCCAATGAGGGGAAAATTTGTTATCCTCTCAATAGTGAAAAGAAAAAATAATTTAGACATATTCTTTCTATTTTAATTTGAGTACTCTAATAACCTCATTGTTTTATTGTCGTGTGTATTATTCTTTCATAGATACAATCCCGCAAAGATCATTTAAACTGATGTACACTGTTTTTCATTTCCAAAACACTAGATGGTTGAGATGATAACTAAGTTGCTTGTATTAAATTTAGCATAGTATATAATTAGTTTTATACTTTTACTGGCATATCTAGTGAATATATTAGTACTTATGATTAATTTTTGGATTAAAAAAAAAACTCTGTTTACTTATCTTCTGTCGAGTATATCTTTTTGAGAAAGAGGTTTAGATTTTATATTAATACAATGTTGAAAAACAATTTATCTTTGTTCATTTTAAATATAAGATATAAATATTTTAAATAGAATTTCTTGTTTTTTAATGAATAATCGTAGACTACGTATAATATATGCACGGCCGAAACATTGTGTTAATCAGATACGTTTATTGAAATTTAAATCATTTAACGCTCTGTCTATACTTAGCGCTTAAAGAACGCGTTCTGCATGCAAATCCGCGTGTGCTACCGGTGAGAAAAAATGTATATTTATTAGCACCCCCCACACACACATGTATGTATATTAAAATGATTAGGAAGTTGTTCCTATGATGAAGAAAATTTGCTATCCTGTTAATAGTGAAAAGAAAATAATAATTTAGACATATTCTTTCTACTTTCGTTTGAATGCTCTCATAGTCACGAAAATTTCTTGCTACGATGATTAAAAACATCAAATAAGTCACTGTATTAATATTCATTAATTTTGTTGTTATTTTAATTTTATGGTCCTAAGTACTTTTAATCAAGGCCATCCTCAGTGGTTGATTTTCGTAATTAATGTAGTTGTCGGTGATGAAAAGTTGTAAGTTATAAAAATCTTATAGTTTTACGCTTGAGAATTTTGTTCATACACGTAGGAACGCGACACTGATCTGTAAATTATATGGTGAATAAGATTCGGGCTTGGCAAATAGATGGCATCACTAATAAATTATCCATATAATCTTTATAAACTACTAACCCTCAAATTGCACATGACAGAATTTAGGCCTAATCGGATTATTATTTTACAAATTACAACTATTTAAGTGACGCTACAGTTACAAAAATTCAGACCAACGGAAAAATCTTCATTTTATTTGTTTCTGATGTAAAAAATACTGTTCAAGCAAAGAAATGGCTTAATACGTGTTGTTCGGATTCTTCTCCGTCGGAAACAATAGTTAAGAGATTGTATATTGACTTTAAAGGCGGTTGTACAGACACAAATGAGGCTGAACTCTCAGCTTGCTCAACATCAAATAGATCCACAGTCTTGTTTTGGCCGGTCTTACATTGAAGTTGTATGAGATAGTAAAGGAATTGAACATATCAGATGGCAGTGTATTCCCCATTTTGCATAAACATTTGTCAGTGAGAAAGCTGTGTTCACAGTCAGTCCGCGTTTGCTCACAGTTGATCAAAACAACAACGCGTCAGCGATTCAGAGCTTTGTTTGTAACTGTTTCCACGCAACACGTAGAAGGTTTTTTCGTAAATATGTGACAATGGATGAAACATGGATCCATCACTTCACTCTTCAGTCAAATCAGTAGTCAGCTAAGTGGTTAGCAGCAGGTGAAACCGTCCAAAGCGAACAAAGATGCAAACATCAGCAGGCAAAGATTTTTGTCTCCGTATTTTGGGATGTTCGATGTATTGTGTACATCTATTATCATGAGAAATGACGAAACATCAATAGCGAATATAATATAAAATTATTGGTTTATTTGAAGGAAGAAATTGCCAAAAAATGGTCACAAATGAAGAAGGAAAGAAAGTGATCTTTCACCAAGACAACGCACAGTGTCACAAGTCAATCGCAACGATATTAAAACTGCATGAATTACACTTAGAATTGCTTCCGCATCTATTCTATTCTCCAGATCTTATCCTCGGCGACTCTTGACGGTTTACAGACTCCAAAAGCTTGCTCTATTGAAAGAGATTTGGCTTCAGTATAGAAGTGATATCTAAGACCGAGCCGTATTGTGAGGTTAAATACAAATCGTTCTCCAAAATGGCATTGAATTCTTAAAGAAGTGTTGCAATATATCACCCTAGATACAGATTATGTTGGTGAGTAAGGTCGAAATTTGCCTATAAGTTAGTCCCGGATTTTATTGAGTGATGTGTTAGTTTCTAATATCGATAAAAATTGCAGTTTATGTATGTTAAACTATTGTGGTTTTCTTTCAAGAGTCCAGATATGTTAAAACTTTTTTCAAGAATCTTAAAAATCTGGCTTCGAACATTTGAAATTTTTTATTTTTATTTTCATTGTAGATTATGCATGTATTTTCAATTAATATTTCTGTCCGTTGTGAATTTAGACAGAAATGTTCATTTAAATGTAGTGCAATTGATGGTAAATAAAACATATGCAATGAAAGCCTTCTAGATAGCGTTATTATTCTTCGTGAGTTATTCTTTCAAAGATACAATCACGAAAATTCTTTTAAATTAATGTACACTTTTGTTTATTTTCAAAACGCTAGATGGTTGAAATGATGATTGAATTGGCTGCATTAAATTTAGCATAGAATATAATTAGTTTTATACTAACAATATACTATGCAAAACGTAAAATAATAAATTTAATACATATAAATTTTTATATAGTTTTTACTGGGATCTTCGTGGTATATATTAGTACTTATATTTCTTTTTAGGCGTTTTTCTTCGTATTTATAATTAGAATGCATTTGATTACGATATAAAAATTTCATATGATCAGGGTTTTTTTTATGAGGACGTATTATATTCATTTTATAGTTTCGCGTAAATTTATTAATTGAACTCACCACATAAATAAGACTTTACAAAGGAGATGTACGTGCAAACTACATCCAATTGCTAATCCTCTTGTGCATTTTACCTTAAGAAAACAGTTGGATGTTACAGCATGCTGAGCTCCCAAAGACCTCATCTAGGTAGTTCAGTCAAAATTAAAGGTCCGACATTATTTGAATTTGTTACCTGTTGAGAAACTAACTGTTAACAAATGATTTATATTGATTTTATTGTTATGTTTAGTTAACTGAAACAGCTTGACCGGATGATACATCAATGGACGCGTGAAATCTGAGATCATCACATTCAGCGATATCTTCTTGGCACGCGCTAGCATTTCCCTGTGATCTACTTGCATCGTTATAAATGATTTCATTATCTTAACTTGGTCGGAAAATTCATGCTTAATTTTACTCGTTCATGTTTTAAAACTTTATTGACATATATAATATGCTTATATTTATAATTAGAGCTCACATTAAACTATCTTTTGAGAAATAAAACTTAATATAAATTAATTCGATTCAATTTTTCAACCCTGTGAAAATCGAAGAATATAACGTGCATTTTAAACACTTCATTCTTTTTTACTTACCGTCAATGCAAACATTACTCACAGTCAAAAATAAAAATAAATAAATAATGATATGTGATGTGTACAGTGGAGGTGCTTTTGCTGAGAGAATTATACGGGAGTGGTTTGCAAATCGCTAAGTTTAGAGTTGATTATTATGGATTTATTCATAGAGAAATTTCAGGCAGAACCCAACTACAAATGACGACGAAATCAAGACTCGGATTGATAATAATCCGCATTACAGAACACTGGGATGGGTAGAAACACTGAATTTATCAAAATCAGCTCTAGATGAGAAATTAGTGACGTTTCAGTACACAAATCGCTACGATGTTTGGGTACTATAGATTTTAGTGAAAAGAATAGCATTCCTATTTGTTCTTTACTGCTTAAATGCAATAAAAATGAGCTTTTTTAAGCTTCCTGTGACGAGTGCTTAGAAATGAACCTTTTCAATCAATGTTCAGTTAAAAACCTTGGTGTTTCCAACATGCGCCAGCTTTAGCCACCACAGAAGCAGGTTTCATCCGAAAAAGAATCTTGCTGTGCATCTGCTGGTACTGGAAAGAAATCCTGTTCTATGAGTTTCTGCTAAGTAAAAAGTCAATTTATTGTAAAACTTACTCCTCGCAATATTAGAAATTAAAGTCAGCATTTCAAGAAAAATGCCCCAAATTGACGAAAATGAAAGGCGTTGTTTTCTATCTTGAAAATGCCAGACGTACGTTTATTTGGCGACCCGGCAAAAATTGTTGCATCTTTGCTAGGATGGGTTACCAACCCGCTATATTCATCTGACATTGTTCCTTCGGATATTTATTTATCCAGGTCCTTGCAAAATAATCTCAATGGTAAAAGTTTTAATCCTTTAGATGACCTAAAAATAAATTTATGTGTTATTTGCCGAGAGAACACTGAAATTCTAGGAAAAGGGAAGCTGTAAATTGTAGGAAAAATGGAGAAATTTTGTGAAACAAAATTACACATATTTATTCAAATAAATACTTAACAGCATAATTTTGTCATGTATTTCACTTTCCTTTAAAATAATAATGAACTTTCTGTACAACCCTGTACAAAATAAATAGATTGCTGATTGCATTTATTTTCTTGAAAAAGTTCAGAAATGATGTTACAAAATTTAACACGCAAGGGTTTTAAATATTAAACCATCAAAATTATTTACTCGAATCTGCCACTCTCACATCAAATGATGTAATATACTATTCATTTACAGTTTGATTCCAATTCTATTTTCTTACATATCCTCTGCGGAAATGTTGAAATAACCTTTTTAAAATTTTCTCGGGCACCGTTTATATCTGGTGTTAATTGTATTTACCTTCCAATGACATGGCCGCGGAGACGATTGTTTTTTGATTTCGTTTATGGAGATATTTTTTATACAATCATATCACCCCAATCAAGGCATTTTGCTGCCACTGTTTCGTAGGGGGTTAAATAAAGGGAAAGTTTTGAGAAAGATTAGCAGGTTATAGAGGGTGTCAAGAAGTGGGTAAGAGAAGGATTATAATACTGATGAGAGTGGAGTGGGTGGAGAAAGAAGCATGAGAGCGTGTATGCAAGTTAGTGAGATAGGAGATGACTATTGACTTTACATTTAACTTCTTGGAAATTGTAGCTGTTAAGGAAGCAAGTAAATGGAAGGGAATTCCACAGGCGAGAAGTGCGAGAAAACAACCTGCTGAAATAGAACTTGCGTTTACATTTTACTGCGTTCACAGTAAAATGGTGGAACCTAGTTGCCATCTTGTTTCTCGAGTAAATTCATATATAGTGGGCATCAGTGAGCTAAGTTCATCGGAGCAGAAGCAGTGAAAGTATTTATAGAAGAAACACAGGTAAGCGACATTGTGACGGTGAGAAAGTGACTGTATCTGAGCTGCCAATCGGGATCAATCACATTACAGATTCTCCGTTGTATTTTGTCAAGGACATCCAGGGGGATAGCAGGAGAACCCGATCAGATATGGTAGCAGTATTCAATGCACGGGCAAATGGTAGACTTATATATGTGCAGGATTGTTTCAGACAGGAAAAACTTCCTAGCCCTGCACAGAGAACCGACTTTCTTAGCAGCGGATTTAGCTATAATTCTATATAGTCATTCCACGTGAGGTCTGTTGAGAGAGTTAACCCGAGGAGGTGCAGTGTTTTGCTTTCGGGGATAGTAGCCTGATCCACGCTAAAGGTCGGTAGGATCGATTGTCTGTGATGGTTAATAGATAGCAGCTTCGTTTTCGAAGCATTAAAATTCACAAGCCTTTTCATATCCCACTCAACCACGGATTGAAGGTTCAAGCACGGCAGCGAGGTTTGCTTTGTCGGCCTCAGCAGATTTTTGATCGATGCGAGAGCAAACCTACGTGTCGTCAGCGTATATGCCTACTTGGGATTTCATTACATCTAGGAGATCCTTAGATAAGGAAATTGCATAGGACCTAGAATAGAATCTTGAGTGACACCTGCGTTCGTATAATAGTATATATCAATATATGTGTGTTATTTAATACCGAAACCTAAATATTTTGAATACAATTTTATACTAAATATATATGACACGCGATGGTATGCTTTCAAACACATATAAGATATACTGTTATTTATTTTCCTGTAAATGTATTGTTGTTTATTCTACTATAAAATATACACTTCGTTATTTTATAACGTATAGCTACTGTTAGTATATTTACTGCTAATATGAATTGTTGGTAATTTTTTATATATAAATATGTATTGATCGTATTTTGACTGTAAAATGTTTTTATAATTTGGTACTGTTTTGCTTTTGTTTTGATGTTTGCTATTTCCATAGCAGGAACCGTAACAAATTCTACCACCATAGGTCAGTATAAAGCTGGAAAAAACAGCAATTAATAGGTGGATTTATGCTCCTCAAAAGCTTCAATATCCCGATCTACCTGTCTTGGTGCAGGAGATATGTTACTATCACACCCATAACTAACGAGAAAACAAACGAAGTTAAGAGGCAATAAAGATATTTACTCAGATTATCAGAGTTTAATTCTTTGCACGACTAGAAAGAGACATTGCCAAGGAAGAGTATGTCAGTGTGCCGTGAGATGAGGGTCTATTTGTGATGATAATTAGTTTAAAAATGTTGTCTCAATGTTATTTACTGCAAACGCTGAAAGGTAGTTGCTTAATTACATTTGCAAGAATAAAAGTATAAATGTGTAGTGTATGTAATTGAATTTAAATTTTAGTCCCGTTTGAAACCATATCTTGAAGTAAAATGTTTCTTCACTGAATTTTACGAAAACGAATGTGTGAAAATAGAAATTCGGTTTTCCTGCTAAACTATGTCAGACATGGATTATGTGCCTAAAAAAATTATCATTTAAAAAATACTAAAATATTAAATATATGATTAAAAAAAATAGTAATTTTTATATAAGTAATATGATTACATTTTACATATATATAGCTCTAAGAGTTATAATTCTTATGTTAGAGGGCATAATGTGGATAAAATATAAAAAATAGGAAACAACCAGTTTCGCTCCCGCTCATCAAAGTTTTTTTTTAATTAGGAGAAATTAATGTAAAATGTATGAGGTATGAAAAATGAAATGGTCAGGGATAAGAAAGTGGAACTGAAATTCTAGAGACTGATCAGAGCAAGGCTTAGGAAACAGTCTCGCTGTTTACACAGTAAGAGTCTGCAATACGTGATGTAAACAGACTCCAGCACCTTCAAATGCAGAAAATATAAGTGGAATATATTATAACGATATTTCTGACCTACGGTTGCTGGTTTTGACCAGGAAAGTAAAGTGTATACAACTGAAATCAAAGTAAATGGTAATACTAATAATAATACTTAAAACTATAAAGGACTGGATGTTACAATTAGTCAAACATCACGTAAAAAGAAAAAAAACATTCAAACATGAAAAAAGGTTGTAAATACAAACGAGATGTACATTATATTCTGTAGAAAACCAAAACATAACCCCAAGAATTAACTGTAGCAGTAAAATATATGAAAACAAAAGCAACAATAAATCTCTTGAACAGCTAAAACAACGCTTGCCAGACAAAGCTCTGCATGGCTATTATTTAGACAGTGTGAATAAAACTGATGTTGATGAACACTCATTGATGGATACGAGAATCTAGATTAAAGACTTAGACAGAAAGTTATATTCTTGCAGTTATGGTATATAATAATTAGAATCCAAAATGCAGGTTTTGTGAAAAATATCACCAGATTATAAAACATGTAATCTCTTCATGTACGCTGTGGTGCAATGGATATCGACTCGGAACGATAAATCGGTGAGTCGTGTTCGAATTCCAGTTGAATTCTTTGCATTCACTTACACACAAATAGCCTTGGGAAAGGTATTAATCCGTCACTTTCCTCCAGTTATGGTTTAAATAATGGGACAGATTGGATTCTATAGCCTTGGCTGGCAAACAATCTACCACAGAAAGCAATGACAATCTACTGCGAGATAATCTTCTGCCCAGTCAGTTATGTCTCTTTCAAGATATGATCGGCCAAAGCATGTATCACGCATGGCACTTAACTGACTGACTGAATCTCTTTATGTTCAGTATTTTTGTCAAATGAATAAGAAAACTTTCACTGTACATTGTGGCAATATTTACACTGACGAATGGGCAAATACTTTGGATAATATGTTAACAAATACTGGTATGAAAATCACCCAGCACGGTTAGAGAAAGAGAAAACATCACAATCCTTGTGATTACACCACAATTACAGACAGAAAGATTGAAGCATATAGGCAGAACATAATCCTCAAAAATTGTAAAGAAAAACTTGCCTACTAATCAATATTTCTTACCCAGCGAATTGTAATATAGCAAACATTTTTTTTTAAATTGTCTATGTATAAAGACCTGGAAACCGAATGAGAAAATTATTGGAAATTCGAATCAAGGTTAGTAGCAGTTATAGTTGGTTCGCTTTGAATAAGAAGAAATGGAACAGAACACATTGAAAAACTTCGTAGAAATCCCAGCTTAAGAGAAATACAAAACATTGTTTTGATAAGTACAGTCAACATATTTAGAAGAAATTTGTTCATGTAATGCTAGCGATGTTATAGTAGTTAGAAAAACAAATCATGAAATGTAACCATAACAACACACCACTATCTGGCTTAAGTCTGTCCCGTTAACTTGATAGGTAATATGACCATAGCAGAAATCAAAATTTAATAATGATGATGAGGATGGTAGTTGTTCTGGTGCCCTATCTATGGGAATGGACTCTTCCTCCGTCAATAAATAATAACCTGCGTGATATCCGCGCAGTTTAACTATACATTTCTGACGTACACTTGTATCTGCTGATTGCTAACACTCTATGTTATACTAACCTATTTTTTGAACCTACCTTAGTGTTTCCGTGTTTTTCGTTCATTCCCAAACCAGTAACAACAACATGGCGACGAAGATTTCGCTACAACAATAATCGGTTTCAAGAATGAGGCACAAGAGTCATCAATAATACGAGTTTTGCTTGGTACCCTTGTTTTTAGTAGAAACAATTCTGATAAACTCATTAAAGTGATCCCTTGGAAAATCGGTGCTTGAAATAAATAAATGAAAAGTGGTCACTAGCACCAATTAAACCATTCAAAAGTGTTCTTCCCTGTAAAAATGTGTGCTTTTTAGCTTATTCTATGTTTAATTTTTTCTTACGACATTTTCTATCAAACATGCGAAGATGTCATTTCTGGGCTTAGGTCTTTGCCCAGGTCACGGAAAGAAGTGAGTATCCTACAGAAATCAAAATAATAATAAAACAAACTACCACCAAGTGAATTCGGACAAGTGCAAGCTGCATAGCAAGCTTCTTGTAATGTCAACCACATTATTCATTCTGGTATAATGTTCGCAGATAGAATCGAAGTGCATCAGTAGTAAATTTGTCTTTCATCTTTATTGGTGTTTATGTAGGAAGTGTGAATTTAAACCGTTCATAAATGGTACCACCACAAGCCGGAGAAAGTTTATCGAAGATAAACGTGCTAAGATCTTATGGAATTTCAAAATTCAAACAAATCGTATCAGTAAGGGAACTAAATCCAGCATTCATTGTCGTTGACAAAGAGGTAAGTAAATGCTCCTTCATCGAAGAGGCTTTTACTGCTGACTATAATATCAAGATTAAATAAATTGATAATCTTAAGAAATACACTGACGGCATTGAATTTTCAAGGTGTCTTGGGTTGGACAATAAAGTACATGAGTTAGCAAGACCTTAGTTCGTGGGGTTTAGAGGAGTTTGAAACCACTTCTTAATTGCTGCTGTTTTCGGGTCCACTCTAATCCGTAGTGATAGCACCTGTTAGGTTTCCAACTATGTGAAAATACTTAACCCCTAAACTGGTGTCAAACCATTATTCAAGTATAAAAACAGATTTTTATAGGAAAAATATACATAAAAAGTATTACCTATAATACATTAAAAACTTTATTACTAGCAATACATTTTTTAATTAAAAAATATTACAATCAATAAATTTGACTTTCGACAAGTTTACCTCCATGAAATCTGATCAAGAAACTGATTTATTACAAAGAATACATATTGTATTCATATCAATCTATCCTAAAAGACTTGTCATTAAATAATACATTGATGGTGACATTGATTTTCTAAGTGCAACGTAGATCTGGCAAGTGGCCGAAAGAATGGGTTACCTAGTGAAGATCGAACTCACTAGTCAGTCGTAATGAGTAGTAAAGAGACAGGCTTGCTAACAATTGCACCTTGTAGAGGTGCCCCCACATTGATAAGGATATTCCGTGAAACAAATGAAACCATACCAAACAAAACAGACATTTTCAAGTTTTGAAATTTGATAGCAGTTTACCACTCTTTCTTTTTTCTAATGATCTTTGTTTTTATATATCTTACTACTTTGCTTGTGTGTGTGTACATACATACATACATACATACATACATATATATATATATATATATATATATATATATATATATATACCGTACTCAAGAGGTCAAAGATAATCTGACTTCTGATTTTGAGAAGGACCTCAAATCTGTTGGGGACTAGGATAAGCTGTTATCTGTCGGTCACCATAGAAAATCCCTCATTAGCCCCGTCAGCAGGGATCAAGCGAGTCTTTCCGAAAGCAATGCACTGCGCCTCTTCGGCTTCTTTCTCTCAGCCGACCTCAAGTAGAACGAGAAATGAATAAACAGCTAGATCTTCTGCTAGGAACTTTCCGTCGGGCCAGAAAGATTTTCTCGCCTGAATCCATCTTGCACATATACATATCAACCATCCGTCCATGAAATGAATACTGTTGTCATATCTGGTTAGGCGCCTCTGCTATTTCATCTCGGGATTCTCGGCAGGATCCTTTTACAGCCAAAAGAACCAAATGAAGCCATCGATTCTATTCTAACAGCATCTTTACTTGCACTTCCAGCCTGTGAATCTCCTTTCCGTATACTTGCTTCTCTGATAGCTACAATCTGTAAGAGTTTAAATGCAACATCAATTGCTATCTCTTATCATCTTGACTCCTATACTTCTCTTATTCTTTCCCCAATACCCCATGCATCTTGTACTTTTCCTTTTTTCATTCCACTCTCATGCAACTCTCTCCACACCAGTACTTTCATCCTTCCCTTGTCCATTCTGTGACGAACCCTGTATTCTGTTCTTTCTCAGTTCATTTTTCTCTTCGCTTTCCTCCTATGTAACTCTTCACTCCTTTCTTATGTAGCCCCCTTGCGTACCAGTGTCAGTACTGCCTTGCTTGTAGTGAAACGATTAAAAAAAGCAAAGCAATAAAAAATGACAAAATAAACTAGACCGAAATTTCAAGAATATAGTGCGCTATTGTTTCCGCGGTTACTGGGGCGTTTGGATATACAGTAGCGTCCAAAATTAGAGAACAAAAATGAAAAATTCAGTATCTCCATATCTAACCATCGAAATTGCGTGAAATCTTCAGTGATAGTAGGCATACATTCCCCTAAAATATCGTTAGTTTGAAGGTTATAGAAAACAATAGAAAGGAAGTTATCCAATATTTACTGTTTTTCATGTCTTCAAAATTAGCGAACAATGAACAAAAAGTGAAGGTTCAAGTTTAATCATCCGCCCTTCTGATAACCGCGTGTAAATATTAAGAATCTGACGGTTGTTTAATGTTACTGAAAAGTTTCCGCCATATCTCAACAAAATAAATTTGATTCATCTAATTAATCTTAATCTGTGGAACTCAGAAAGAACAATAATAGCGTACATCAGATTGCTAAGAAGGTAAAATGTTAGGGAAAGTGTTGCTAGCAGAGTTTTAAAATAATATAGTGAGAATAAGAAGAAACTGGAAAAATCTCGAAAAGCAACTGTCAGGCAGGACATGATAAGCAACTCGTCTCATTGAAAGATTGTTTTTGAACTGCAGGAAAGATTTCTGAAAATATTAAAACTGATATCAAAATTTCAAAACAAACTGTGTCAATACAATTACACAAAATTGGCCTATTTGTACTCTACCCGAGGAAAAAGCCACAGATTAAAAAAAAACAAGCTTAGCATTCGCGAAGAAGCATGTACTATGGTCAGAAACTGATTTGTCCAAAATTTATTTAAGTGAGAAATCAAATTTCATTTTTTTGAGACGTGATGGCAAGCAATATGTACAAAGATTAACTGGTTAAGCCATGAATAAGAATTTACGAAGAAAACAGCAAAGTTTGGTGGAGGTAGTGTAATGGCCTTTGGAATGATTTCTGCGCTTGGAACTTCGCCTCTTCTACGTTTTAATACAAGAGTAAGTTCTAAATTCGTTAGAACGTCACGTTGTTTCTGTGTTGCAAAATTGAGGTATTGACACTCTGGTATTTATGCAAGATAATGCTCAGTGCTATAAGGCTAAGATCATGATGAATTATCTCGAGGAGCAAGGAATTAAAATTCTTGACTAGCCCGCTCAGAGACCTGACATGGAATCCCATTGAAATCTTATTGGAAACGTTAAGGGAGAAGGTATTGACACGAAATCCATCGAATAATGGAGATATGTGGCTGAAATTATGTAAAGAATGGGATAAAATTACGGTTAAGGATTCTCAAATTGTAGTAAAATTTGGTAGAAGATGCGCAGCAGTCGTCGAAAATAGAGGTTTAGCACAAAATATTAAATGGAAAGTTTTTATTTTGTTTTGTTTTGATTTATTTAGTTAAAGTTAAATTTGTTCCCTAAATGTGGACACATGCAATACAGTAATTATGTAATAAATTACTTTCTATTGTTTGAGATCTATTGACGTTGTTGGGAACGTGTATGTCTACTATCAGTAAAAGTATCACGCATTTCTGATGGTTAGTGTTACAGATACTGAATTTTAATTTTTTTCCCCTAATGTTGGAGGGCTAATGTGTATATACACAACTGGATGATCTAAATTCAGAAAATCTGAAAAAAGTCAAGTGCGACAGTGAGTTTCGAAGGCGGGGTTAGCAGGGCCAAAGACGCATTTCCAAGACTAATCAGAGTATGGAGGGACAGGGAGATTTCGTAGGGCACAAAGAAAATAGTACTGGACTGTTATGTGATATCTTTCCTCCTACATGGCAGCAGATTGTCGGGAGATCTCCTCAAAGATGAAGCATAGACTCAAAAAAACTGTAATTTTTTTTTTAATCATCTCACCCCAAGCAAGGCATTCCACTGCCACTATTGCGCATGGGGCTACGTAGGGGAAGGTAAAGAGAAGGAGTGGATAGACATAGGGAATGTCAGGAGAAAGGAGTAGAAGTTACGGCTGCATTTTATCGGTTTCACTGTAAAAGGGTGGGATCTAGTTGCTAATCTAGTATCTCGTGCAAATTCGTATTTAGGGGGCACCAGTGATCTAAGTTCATCGGAGCTCCTACAGAAAGATGCTGAAGACAGAACATGTGAGCAACGACGTGATTTTGGAGAACAACATCATTTAAGGTGTTTGTTCAGAGGCATATCAACACATTATGCCTAAATTTAGTTTTCTTGGGAGTATTATTAATTTCCCGATATCACTTGGTCATTAAAGCCAAATCTTTTTCCCTGCAGCATTTTTTAGATCTTCAAACACACTGAGCGCTAGATCTTGAGAATAGGATGGATGTGGAAATCAATTCGAAGTGGAATTCTTGTAGTTTTGCCATCGTTTCGATCCACTTGTGATACGGTGCGTTGTCTTGGTGAAATATCATATTTTACTTCTTTGTTTTTGGTCGGTTTTGTCAATTTCTTCATTCAAACGCACGAATAATGTTATATAATGTTCTCTATTGGTGGTTCTTTCTTTCTCAAGGTAATCGATGAACAAAATATCTTACGCATCCCAAAAAATGGAGGCCAGAAACTTGCCTGATTATGTTTGCGTTTTTGATCGCTTTGGACGGTATTCACCTCTGGTTGTCCACTTAGCTGATCGCCGACGTTACTCAGAATTGAAATAGTGGATCTATGTTTTATTCATTGTCATATATTAACGCAAAATTCATTTTTGTTGCGTCGAATCTGTTGCAAAAAATCCTATGAATCGTCGACGCGTTGTTGTGTTTGATCAACCGTGAGCAAACGCGGCGGCCTCTGTGAACACATCTTTTTCATTGACATATTTTCATGCTAAATAGTGAATACACTGACTTCTGATATGTTCAACTACTCTGCTCCCTCACGCAACTTCAACGTGTGATTGGCCAAAACGATGTTTTGGAGTTTTTTGGGTGTTTTCCGGGACAACTGCCGATTTGGGTCGACCTGAGTGTTGAGCCTCATTTTTGACTGGACGGCCGTGTTTAAAGTCAGTATGCCACTTCTTAACTGTTGTTTCCGACAGAGCAGAGTACGCATGATACTTATTAAGCTATTGCATTGCTTGAACAGTATTTTTCTATCAACACACAAAATTCAGATTTGTTTATTGATTTGAAAATTTTTAACACAAGCTACACTTAAAGAACTGTAATTTTAAACTAAAAATCCGATTGGGCTCAAATTTGTCACGTGCCATTTTAAGGCCATTACCTTATAAAAATCATATGTTTTTTATTCGTGACGTCATACATATGTCAGGCTCGCGATTTATTGTGTTATTGCGAGTAATTTTGTTTACTATGAAAATCAGTTGCTGCTATTTTCAAAAATTTCTATTTTTTATACTTTCATCGTGTTTTTCACAGTTTGATAGTTAACTCTTTGCCAATAATTGGGACCTTAATAGCTTCTGCAACCAAGGGTCAGTGTAGACCTGAGAATAACAGCAATTAAGAGGTGGTTTCACACTTCTTCCCACTCTCAGTAAAGAAACCTTGATGCTGGATGCACTTTATTGTTATATCCAGAAAGGCTGACGGGTAATGTCTAAGGATGTATAATTTTATGAATTAAACACATCAAAAGTGATCTAGACTTTTCTAAAGAGGATATAATAATGTTGTAATTCTGCCTATGCACTTGTCAATGAATTATATATATTTGACAATTCCGTTTTGATTTCGAGGAATGACGGGAAAGACACATCAGTTTTGTTTTGTTTGAATGAGAAAAGGAATAAAATAGAGAAAGTGTGATAGAAAGAGGGAAAATAGAGAAAGGAATAACACAATTGTTGGTTTAAATTCTCTTGAAGTGATATGTCATATTTCGAATATTTTCATTTGTATCATCTTGCCCATTAAATAAGAGGCTGAATTCAATTTTATTATAGCCATTATAGTATTTGGTTAAATTTGTTATGCTAAATACTTGACGATGCAGTGGGAACATTTCCAGGTAGATTTTTTTAGTTGTTGACTTTGCAATGAGCCTCTCTATATCGGTTATTGAGTCAGTTCATCACTTACACCCTCTAAAATAGCCATATATTTAAACCATTTTATGGGAGAAATGCAAAAAGGTAAATGAGGTACAAAGTACAGTTGGTTTTACTAGGATGCGTAATTTAGTACAATAAGTTTTCATTAATCGTTGGTGTGGAAATTAACAGATTCATTAGTTAACATAAAAATACTTCCACCATTTTAAAAATATTTTAATGATTAAAATAACAAATACTTATTTAATAAAAATATAACATTGTTATTTTGTATGTCTTTCCTTTAAGCTTTTATATATATGCAAACATCCCGGTTTCATTTTGCCCTGCGCCTGGGAGGACAAAAAATACACAAGAAATCAAAACGTTTCAAAAACTTCGAATTTAAATTCTGTAAGGATTATTTACACATGACCAGTTTTATGTTGCATGCTCAAAAGCAAGAAATCCTAAGAATTTAATATTCGCTGTTAAAAAGGAAAATGTACGAAAAATATTTTTCTTGAAAATATTGTTTAACATGAAGTATTATATAATTAAAGTACATTAGAGGAATTATTAAATCACGAAGTAGGGGTGTTGTCAAATTATTATTCCAAAATTACCAGCTTATTCAAATTGTATCGATTGCTTTGCAAAATTGAACGAAATATATAGTTTATAAATCTCGACATAAATATAATCGATACGTTCAACTATATTATAAATATTAACAGCATTATTTTCTTGAAATTAGCATGAATTATTATGAAATATTAGACATTTCATGCAGAAAAAAAGCAAAAAGGTTTCTCAGGTAATATTATTACTATGAATTTGTATGAATTTGTAAGATGAAGAATTATAATTATCCCTGTTACAAATTCCAGGAGTCATGTACGGTTGATGAGGGAATCCATGGAACTAAAGAAAATATAGATTCTTGCTTCCCAACTTTTAAACATTAAATAGAATATCAATCTTTATCTTCTGTATAAATAATTCTTATTATTTTATTGTTAACACTTCTTAGTAATGCTTGTTTTCTTATTTGCTTTTACGCTCAATAACCACCTGCGTCTTAGTGGTTTTATTGCTATGTTTGGGGTGAAAGGTTTAAAAAATATTTACAATCATAATAATAATGATTTATTCTTTCTTAAACTCATAATAATATTATCCTTTCTAATAACCTGATTTTGTTTTGTTCTGCTTTAACATCAAGTGTTCAATTCATTAAACTAAAGAGAATGTAATCAAATGATATTTCTCAGCATAGGTATGTTTGGATATACAAGTTGAATGCCACTGGTGAAGTAATACATTTTTATACAAATTCCACCGAATGAAGCTAGGGTTATAATCAAAAGACAAGCATTTAAAGGAAAATGGTATAAACATTTCTTGATTTAAGGAAGAAAGAACTATCATTCTACTGAGAGATGTTAGTATATACAGATATCATTTGCTAAGATTTTTCTGCTGTAACTGGATATAAGATAAAAAATAAAAATGTCAAATTTTCTTTTAAATATATTGGTTGATTCTCCCAAGAGAAAAATGTTTCACTATATCAAATCGGTCAACTAATCTCTCGAGCGCAAAATGTAGCACATCAAAAGAAAAACAGGGGTTGAAAATGTAGGAATATGACGTGTGACGTAGTTGGTCCCGTGATTAATGAATTGCAATTACTCATAGAATTAGTGAAGCACAGTGTGGCCCTAATGTTTGGACGCATACGCAAAAATGCATATTTTCAAAAAATTAAATTTTCAACCCCATTTCATGCCAATGAAACATTAACAATAACGTTTTTAATATGATTTCAATCATTTATTATGCAAAGATTGATACGCTTTGCAAAACTCAAGAGGACTCGGTGAAATAACTCTACATTGCTGTTAAGTTTAGCACAGTCACTTTTAATGCATTCAGTCAAATGTGATTGCATCTGTTATTTTCGTTGACTACATTTTCTCTTATCAGACCCCAGGTAAATAAGTCTATTCTTTCTTCATTCGAAAAAATCATGCTTAATTTGTGGAGGTAGAAATATATAGTTAATGAGATTTTCTGTGTCCAGACTTAAGAGACGCACTGTATAATGTTTTAATTTAACCATGTAAAGTCAGCGAAAACGAAAAGTATTTCACCTGAGAAATTAAGCTATCAACCTCTTTGGTTACATTAAGTGTATGCGGCTGGTTTAATGAAAATAAGCTCGGAACGGTAGTGTTGATATTCTATTTTTCAAAATTATTCTTGTCCTAAATGCGAATTAATTTTTCAACATCATAGATTATATTATCTTCTGTACACCGACCCCGAGAGAAAAAGTCATATGACGTTTATTTCGGTTGCTTCGCCCACGTTATCCAGTATGTATATGTACAGGGTGTCCTCAAAAAATTAAAAAACATTTAAAATGTGAATATCTGAGAAACTGCATGTCCCAAACAAACGAAATTAAATAAACTTATTAATGAATAGTAACAGAATTACTTCGCAAGATTCGATCAAGTTATCCAAAAAGATGTAGATTTTATAACCGATTCGCAAAGCTTTGCAAATATTCATTACGAGCCCCAAATGTGACACAACGCATATTACGTCCGTTGTGCAACTGCTATCAAACACGCTGTAGCATGTCTTGCGTAACATCCTCTAGCGCTACAGTGATTATCGACTTCGTTTCTCTAGACTTGTAAGAAGAGTGAGGATATAGACCAGTCCTTTCATATAAACCTATAGAAAAAAAATCATAAAGTTTCAGGTCAGGTGAACGTGTTGGCCATTTCAACAGCAGATTGTCATTATCACTGGCCGGCCAGATCTATCTTCCTGAGAGATTCTCGTTGAAAGAAGCCCGCATAGTCAACTTAGTTTTCAGATATTTTCTTAAGTTGAGACCATTTGAGCGAGAATTGGTAAAATTATTAGATTACGAAAGAATGTAAATTTTTAAAGACATCCTGTGTCATGAATAGGGCACAATCAGGGAAATGTTAAATACATCTCAGGTATATTTTTCTTGTATACTTATGTAGGATTAAAATTGTCAACTATCGGTTTTTTTCGCATGATGTGTATAATTGTATGGTAAATCTAATTTTTCGTTACAACAGAAGAAAAGACATTTGTCTTGCATCAAGTATTTATACAGGGAAATACAAATGTCGTTAGGTGTTCAGAATATCTAAATTTAAAACGGCAATTATTACCTATATTGTTTTAGCTTGAGGTGAATTTATATATTGCTTAACTTAAATAATGGGAGGTTTTGAATCTAGGCTTTTTCATTTTTTATAGTTTTTTGTAGTCTTTATGTTGTCTTAGGAAAGGAACATTTCATTTTACTACAGTATTGCGATTCAAGATTTTCCGAACGAAATATTATTTTCTCTACATAAGAGAAAAACTAAAAAATACTAATATTTCCATGAGGTATGTTGGCAGTGATGTATATCGACATCTCTATGAGGTACGTCTAAGCTGAATGCAAATATCTATAAAACATTGATCATTTAAGTAAAAACAGAAAATGTGTTTTGTTTGTGTACATCATCTATATTTTCAATACAGACTTTGTCTGTCAGTTATTATTGAAAATACTGAACAAAATTATAATCTAAAAAGACATTTTACTGAAAAGCTATACATACATGCTTCCTGGATTTAGAACGTAAATTACTGGTTCAAATTAAATAAACTTGTCGTATTTTTATTGTGCTATCAAACTATCAGTCCTTGTTACATCAGCCGTGTTAGACCAGGCAATGGTTAGTCCACACGCCGGTAGCAGGCTCACCAGCAGTCTGACCGTTCGTGGCACACTACGGCAGGTCGATTTTGGAACCTTAATGTACCACTTTATTTGAAAGCAGGGGTTTCTTATGATGAATAAGGATACAAAATATTTTTGTACCTTTTATAATTTTATCAGTGGCTTAGTGGATTAAACTTTGGTCCGCCCACTCGTGCCACCGCCGACCGTGATTCCCCATCGTGTCATGGTTAACCCATGTGACCATTATCAAACAGACGGCACCGTCGATATTTAAATTTAATAAGAAAGAGTAGTTTGATATTATGTCGAGGCTTGAATATATTCATTAAAGTTATGTAATTAAAATAAACTTTTCAGATATTAGATTTGTGATAGAAACAATCACAAATAGCTTTTACATGTACATTTAAATAATTATTATAATCAAATGTAATTATACGATAAAGAAAATAATTCGAAAAATACAACTATTTTTCAAGCTTGTAGCTACTGAGTCTAGATGATATGATTTATCTTAAAGTGACACAAGACATATAAGTTGGAAACGTTAAGTTGTCAAATAACTGATGGCATAAAGGTAAAAAAAACAAATATATTTGATATGCACAAGAACGGATCAAAATTTTGTGGCCTACAGTATATCTGAAATAAATTCGGCTCTGAAATTCTGAGCGTATTTCACATCTGAATTTCCATGATGTATAGTTATTATTTACAATAATTACATACGGACTATTTTCCTCACCTTTGTTGTCATCCCAACGTTTCGGCCTGTGTGTCTTTTTCAGAAATTAGATTTAAGAATCCAAGTTAACAAAAGTAAATTGTTCTACGAGGCATTGGCTTAGAGCAAAAATTGGCAAACTTTCAGAGAGAGTGGACCAGGAAGCTATGCAATGTCTTGGACGAGGGCCATAAAATCACATATACTATAATAAATTGTTTCAATCTCAGACCGCTCCGTCCAGAAGGCTGAAGGTCTCAAGAAAAAAACGAAGTCTGATATTATATCAATTAATGACTGATTTTTTGGTAGTATTTTAAACAGATTTGGGTGAAATTGTTGCAATTTTGAAGTATGTGCGTATTATTGGTAATTTATATAAAAATGTATTTATTCTTTCATATTCCATCCACCACTAAATTCAAGAGCATTTACAGGACAATAGATTTGAAGTTTATGATAGCTGGTACTGATCATAGCTAATCATATATGGTTACTAAAACGATTTGGAAACGTTACATTGAATCTAACACATCTTTTATAGATTACCAAACATTCACCAAATGATAACTTGTAATATTTCAAATAAGAAGTGTTTTAACGTTACATTAACAGAATATAATTACCATAAATTCCAGTATCTTAATTACTATTAATCAATAAAAATGAGAAAAACAGATTTGCGTCTTGTATACATACTGTTGAATGAAAAACGTATTCTAATGTTATCAATATGGAATACATTAGTGACGTTAATATGACATTTTGATAACGTTGAACAATAAAGCGAAGTCACTTCAAAGCCACATTAACACCATTAAAACGAAATCATTTCAAAGCCACATTACCAACGATAAAGCGAAGTCATTTCAAATTCGCATTAACACCAATAAATCGATGTCACCTCAAAGTTACATTATCAACGATAAAGCGAAGTCACTTCAAATCCACATTAACACCAATAAATCGAGATCACTTCAAAGTTACATTACCAAAGATAGAGCGAAATTAGTTCAAAGCCACATTAACACCGATAAAGCGATATTACGTCAATATTAAATCAATGTCACTTCAAAACTACGTTACTAATGATAACATTACATTAAAGCCATATTGCTAGTAATAAAGCAAAGTTACTTCGAGGCCACATTGTTAATTTTAAAGCGATGCTACTTCAAAGCCACATTGTTATAAATAAAGCGAGTTCACTTCAAAGCAACATTGCCAAATATAAAGCGAAGTTACTTCAAGGCAACTTTGCTAATGATTAAGCAAAGTCACTTCAAAGCCACATTCATAGCGATAAAGGTGAGTCAATTCAAAGCCATATTGCGAATGATAAGTTCCTTGTTTGTTACCAAGATCGATATACATGATAAATATCGGAAACTATCGCTTAAACAATGGGATAACAACAGATATGAAGACAACAGCCAACGTGTTAATAAGGGAGAAATTTTCTTTGTCATCCAATTATCTGTCATAATTTCATATTAACTTTCTCTGATTAATTTTAATATATTATTTTTTAATATACGCTTTTGCTCTGATTTAGATTAATCAACTGGAGTTTATTATCGGTATTTTCAAATACTTCAACAGTAATCAATTTGAGGTTAACTTCAATGGTCGAAGTAGGTTTGAACAGGAACAAAATTACAGTAATAATATAAATACTATAAATACTACCTCATCTTATAAATATAGACAAAGAGGAAAAATTGTTTCAAATTCTGTTTCTTAATTCTTCTTCAATGTATGTACCAATTTCTGCATATTTATTTAAACTTCTACCAATTTGCACATATAAATTCCCCCGTGTGTTTAAATCTATCTGAACATGATTTAAAATTCATTTAATGACTTCCATGATTATTAACACAAGATAATCACAATTTTAATTTTCTATACGTCATGATGACCGTTTTACATGCTCAGATGAAAGCAGCAAATTTTGGAAATCTCCAAACAGATTATATGCAGAGAGATGAAATGAGGAAAAATAAATAGGTTTTATGAAATCTTCATTCGATCAAAAGCAAATGTGACTTTCAGTTGTATGCATTTTGACCCCAGTACAATTTCCTTACATAAATATTTCTTGTGTTCAATATTGAGGGAAACACAAATGTAAAATATGTTTGAATATCATGTCTGACACAGTTTATACTGTACTGATAGGCTTAAATCATAGATGGGATATGCTTCTCAGTCAAATGAAGAGAGAAAACACACACACACACACACACACATATATATATATATATATATATATATATATATATATATATATATACACACATTTTTAAACTAGTTATTAAGCGAACTAGGTGTCTACCATATAGTGTCTTCAGGCGATTTGCAATAACTGATTTTACCGTTTTCCGTTTTCTTAAGAACGCTCGCGTAACGGTGGATGATAAGTTATATTTTCTTGTACTTTTAAAAAACTGCGCGTTCGAAAATTCCCCGTTTCGTGAGCGCCCAACATTTGCATGAATGCAGTGGGAGTAAATTCAGAGTAATGCCTATCTACAAAAATGCAGATTATGACACACTCATGATACAGGAAAAATATTTATAAAAGCATACAAGCCTTCCCTCAACAAAACAACATGGTAACTAAGACACACTCACACAGACACCCGAAATGAAAACGCAGAAAAAATACACACACACATACGCTAAATTCAAATAGAATCCCAAAAACAATAAAAAGAACTAGATGAACCGTAGAGTAGACACGAATCAAAATCGCTGAAAGAAATTAGAACGTATAAAAACGAAATCAAATTTCACAAGTCAGTGAAAAATCTTACGATCAATGAAGGCGACAGAAGAAACTTAAGTGCGAGTGTGAAAAAATACAAAAAAAAAAAAAACAACACGCACGCGTATGAACTTTCCGATGTACTTACCACTAGACTAATCTATTTAAACAAGATACCTTGGCCATCAGATAATCAAACGGATCTCGATATATGAAGTCACAATTTATTCGCGAAAAGAGAGTAAACATAAGACTAAAAAACACGTGTAGCGACACAAATATTATGACGGATACTTTTTTTTTTTTTTTTTTTTTTAATCATCTCACCCCAAGCAAGGCATTCCACTGCCACTATTGCGCATGGGGCTACATAGGGGAAGGTAAAGAGAAGGAGTGGATAGACATAGGGAATGTCAGGAGAAAGGTGATAGATGAGTAAGGATAGCAAGGATAAGTGTCGGGCAGATGGGAAGAGTGTTTGATAGAATGGGAGCAGGTTAGTGTGTTAGGAGGTGTCTATTGACCTTACATTTAAACTCCTGGAGATTGTAGCCGTCGGGGAAGCAATCGTTTGGAAGAGAATTCCACAGTTGGGAAGTGCGAGGAAAGAAACTGTTGGAGTAGAAGTTACGGCTGCATTTTATCGATTTCACTGTAAAAGGGTG